>PVIH01000127.1:93472-230540 GCA_004025045.1 Sigmodon hispidus
CCCACCCCCCCCATTCCTTTCCCCGCCCCGCTGCACTTAAGAAACATGCCGAGGTTCCTGGTTGTGGCTGTTAGAGGACTCCACCTCATCCCAGACTAACTGTATGCAAGTCTAGGTGTTCCTTCTTTCTTTATTTCCTGTAGGTGATTGCCTAGGGTTGTGGGATCCAAACTGTGCCAGATGTAACACTTATAACAACAAGTTCATTATCTTGGGTACTTAGTCATGACCTTAAGCTAACTCTCTGGCAGTGTTTAGATTGTCTTAAAGCCAAAGGACTTGATAAGATTATTCAAGTATATTATGTACATAAGAAAAATTGCTCAGACCAAACAATTTGGAACAACCAAACATTCAAAGAGTGAGCAGATAAGAAGGTGCTTCAAGTGAAACAGAAAAGAACTATATTAATTTGGCTCCTATTGCTGCAATAAAAACCATGACCAGAAACAAATGGAGGCTATTGGGCTTAGGCATCTGATCACCGTTCATTAAGGGATGTCCAGACATGTTCAAAGCAAGAACAGCACAGGCCATCAGAGCAGATGGAAGACAGACAGAGTTGCCAGCACTGAAGAAACTCGTGAAACAGAATGGAGGGCTGCTGTCGGATATTTGACCACACTGAGTGAAGATGTACCTGTTTTACCTCACCTGCCCAAGGCACCATCTGATTAGTTTAATAAAGAGCTGGGCAGGAGAGACTCGACAGCGCTTCCAGACAGAGAGAGAAACTGGGAGTGAGGGGAATCAGAGAGGCAGAGAGAGATTCCAGAGCAAAAAATGCCGAGAAGGTTAGACTAATGGTAACAAGGTAACAAGCCATGTGACAGAACATACAATAGGATAAAAGGATTCATTTACATTACAAGAGCTGGTTGGGAATAAGCCTAAGTTAAGGCCAAGCCTTCATACTTAACAAGAATTCTTAGTGCTATTACTAGGGAGCTAGTGGTCCAAAAGAAAGTCTGTTACAGAGAGGAGCCACAGAAGCTGGCCTGGAATGGAAATAAAAATGAAGCTTTGAAAGGAAAGCAGACCAGAATGTGACATTTGAGAGAGACTTAGGAGATAATTGCTATATGAAGATACTAGAGAATGTGTGCGTACTGGAAAAATATTCGGAGGAAAGGAGCTGTGTGGTCCAGCCGGACAGAGTAATTAAAGGGCAAGAAGAGGCACCCGTAGCTCAGGGGCTGAGGAAGATAGTCTTATCAGGGTGCAAGCCCTTGAGATAATGTTCACTGTGGTAACTGCCGGGAGGGGTTGGGTTCAGAGTCCTGGTTCAGTTGCTGGGATCAGGTAGATTTTGTGGTATGGAGTCTAGAAAAATGACTCATTGGTGGTTTCTATTTGTACTGAATAAGACAGTGATCTCATCCCACTGAAATGTGGATGATCAGTGGGAAGATTTTGAGAAAGAGGCTTGAGAGTGTGGCTAACAGGAAGAAAGAAGTGTAAGCTCTTTGGGTGGTACAGATAGTCCACAGGAGGTATGCACTAAGTATATATACTTATCATGAAGTCAACTTCTTAGAGTGCTTTTCCCCAGCAAAATACAGAGGAGGGAGAAAGCTCAGCAGTGAAGAGCACTTGCTGCTCTTCCTAGGGATCCTTGGTTTAGAGTCCTGATGCAGCAGCTTAAACTGGTTCTCACTCTGGTTCCAAAGCATCTGATGCTCTCTTCTGGCCTCTGTGGGCACCAGACACCCATGTGCTGCATGTACATCATACATACATACATACATACATACATACATACATACATACAGCATGTGGTGTACACACACACACACACACAGAGGCAAACATTCATGCTTGAAATTAAAATAAATACATCTTTTAAAAAAGAGAATAATGAGATATTCAGACAGATGGAAAGGGATGGAGCAGGGGCCAGAGTGCAGGAGCTTAGGGATGGCTTTTCAGAAGGTTTGAGCAGAACTAAGAGAACTGAAAGCAGTTTCCCGGCATCCTGTCTCAGGTGGGAGCATAATTCCTATATTCAGTGTAGCTGGGATAGTTTAAAAGTAAGTGGGGAGAGAGGGGAAGGAGCAGAACTCATTTTTATAATTTCTGTAAATGAGGATAAATGAAAATAATGTTAAATATGCAGAAACTTGATTCACACCTAGAGTAGTCCTCAGAGCTCAGTTGGCCCAAATATATATTTTTATACATGAATTATGACTTAGAGACGCTGGATGAATCTGCAAAGTCATGAGTAGACAGAAGATCTGATCCCTGAACTCATCAAGTTGAACCACTTTCTCCTATGTATACATAGTTCTTCTATCTTCCTTGCTTGCATACTTTCTTCCTTTTCTCCTTTCTTTCTTTCTCTCTTTTCCTATTTGGATTTTGAGACAGGCTCTTTCTGTGTAGCTTTGGCTGTCCTGGAACTTGCTCTGTAGAGCAGGCCTCAAACTCATAGAGATCCATTTGCTTCTGCTTCTAAGTACTGGGATTAAAGTTGTGCACCACCACTGCCTGGCCCTCTTTTCCTTCTTCTTCTTCTTCTTCTTCTTCTTCTTCTTCTTCTTCTTCTTCTTCTTCTTCTTCTTCTTCTTCATCTTCTTCTCCTTCTCCTTCTCTTTCTTCTTCTTCTCCTTCTCCTTCTCCTTCTCCTTCTCCTTCTCCTTCTTCTTCTTCTTCTTCTTCTTCTTCTTCTTCCCTCTTCCTCTTCCTCCTCCTTCTTTCTCCTCTTACTCTTCTTCTTCCAGGCAGGGTCTCTTCATGGATGTCCTGAGACTCAATTTGTAGACCAGGCTGGCCTTAAACTCGCAGAGACCAGCTTGTCTCTCTGCCTCCTGAGTGCTGAGAGTAAATACATGCTCCACTGTGCCCAGCAACTATACTATTTTTTTTGAAGAGGAAAGCTCATTCCACAACAGAAGAGGGCAAGCTGCATAGTTAAGACAATATTCTTCCATTAAAATGGCTCAGCTGATTAGTTTTTCCACACTGAACACTGTTCCCCCACCAGTCAGTTCCCAAATAATGACTCAGAGACTTCTTATTAACTATAAAAGCTCAGCCTATAGCTTAGGCTTGCTCCTAACTAGCTTGTCTCACTTAAACTGATCCATTTATATTAATCTACATTCTATCATGTGGCATTGCCTCTCTTCCATCTTCCATCTCCTGTTTCTTCTCTGTGTTCCCTGGCATCTCCCATATGCCTAGATTCTTCCTCTGCTTCTCTTTCCCCAGAAGTCCCACCCATGCCTCCTGCCTAGTAGATATTGGTCATTCAGCATTTTATTATAACAATAACATCAATACAATTTCACACCGTATCCAACAATAGAACATCAAATAATTCTGCTCTAATAATAAAGTGGATGCTAAACATTTACTATCTAACTGTTCTGCTGATCGGTTTATCTTCTACACCGTGGGCTCATCAGTCATAAGCAATGGACTTTTCCAGGACAGCTGTGTTAGTAACAGATTCATAAGAGGACAGAACAACCAAGTTTTTAAAAGGATGGAAACCCTGATGGTTCCCTAGTTTTCAATGAATACATTCATCTTGATGTGTTCCTGCTGGAGACTTGAATTTCTGGTTAGCAACTTTGATTATCCTAGCCTTCATAAGTGGTCTATCCTTGAGATCACATGAAAGAATTCTATGACTGATACTCTTCTTATAGGATCTAGAGTAATAGAAGAGTTGACCATCACAAGATTGAGGTCTTAAATGACCCAAACCCAAATTGCCCCACTAACAGTACATATTTTATTCAGTCCTTAGAATACAATGTGACAGCTTATATTATCTATGTTTTACTCCGATAAAAATTGAGAGTCAGAGAGGTTAATTACATTTCCAAGTTCACAGAACTGAAAATTGACACTCACAGATCTACTGGTTTCTCCAGACTGAGCCCTGGGGCTTTTTCTTTATGAATGTTTTCTCTATATTTGCTCCTTTTCTGACTATTATTCTTGACCCTGATGCTGGGTTACGGCAAATTTTACAATAGGCTCATATGTGGTGGAAAAGTGATTAAGTGTGGATTGGAAAATTGAATGCACAGCCACTGTGGTCCACTTCAACAGCACTAAGAGCATCATGATAGCTGAGTATGTTTAACCTCATCACATTTGGTCTTTTCCACTTCACACAGCAATTTTCTATGAGTGTTTAAGTTGTTAATACATTTTAAAGAATTATTTAATTCTATTTTTAATTATGTAGATGTGTATGCATCTATATGTGAGTATGTACATGTGAATGCCAGGGCTCTCAGTAGCAAGAAACATCAGATATAAAATTATAAGTGTTTGTGAGCTACCCAGTATGGGTGTTAGGGACTGCATTTTGGTCCTCTGTAAGAAAAGGGAACACTATTAACTTCTAAAATATTGCTCCAGCCCAGTTTTCAATCCATCTGAATTTGTTTTAGTGATGTGTGTTAGTCAGTTTTCTGGCACAGTGAATACTTGACACAGTTTACAAAGGAAAAAGTCAGCTTTGGTTCACAGTTGTAGAGGCTTCAGTTCTGTGAATTGTGTTCCTTTAGGGATATAACAGATAACCACAAGGGTAAATTGTACTGCAAAGAAAAGGGAAAGAAAAAAGGACTGAGTTTCTCATTATTCCGCTAGGGGCCTGAATGCATTGCAGTGACCTAGATCTCCCTCTATGCTCTACATCTGGAGGGTCCCATCACTTCCCTATAGCCCCAAGCAGGGACCATGTCTCTAACTCATGAATCTCTGTGGTCATAAGAAATAGCACAACCTGAGTGGCTTAAACTGCGGGGGTATATTTTTCATAGTTTGATCATTAGATCAAAATATCAGAAAATTAGATTTCCTGGAGAGGGCTCTTCCCTTCCTGGCTGACAAGTAGCTCCTGCAGACATCATCTTCTCTTCCTTTCTCCTCTTCCTCTTCCTCCTTTATTAAGATTTATTTATAGAGCTGCTGAGATTGCTCAGTAGATGCTCTTCCAGAGGACCCATGCTTGATTCCCAGCACCCACCTGGGAACTCGCCACCGTCTATGGGGCTCTGTGGGCACTACGTATGCATGTGGTGCACAGACATTTATTCAGGCAAAACACTCATACACATAAAATAATACAATATTTTAAAAATATTTACTTCTTTTTGTTTTATGAGTATGTATGTGTGTATGTATGTGTTTATAAGCACCACATAAGTGCCTGGTGCATGCAAAAACTAGGGGAGAGCATCAGATTCCCTGGAATAGGACATACAGACAGCTGTGAGCCACCCTGTGAGTGTTGGAACCAAATCTTCACCTTCTGCAAGACCAGGAGATGCTCTCAACCACTGTACCATCTCTCTAGCCCCAGTAGCTAACATGTTACTGTGTCCTCACTAGACAGAGAAAGGCTAAGTTCTTCTCATCATCTTACAAAAGCTCCAATCCTTCTGTGGAGCTTCCATCACCATCCCACCCACCCCCAATCAGGATCTCTTCCAAATCCAGGCATTTCTCAGAGCTCTATATTCAAATACATCTGAAGTTAGGACTTCCCTCCGCATATGAACATTATGGGTAATAGGAACATTCCTTCTGTAACATTACCTATCACTTCAACAGAAGGGGGTAACATTTGAGAGGTAAAAAAAAAAAAAAAAATTCCATGGTTTTATAAATGCAGAGTGATTGTTAACAGCTCCTAAGGAACAAAAATAAAACCAGAGTAGGCTGGGGAAAATATAGGTCTACCCACATTTTGGCAAGAATGTTTCTTACTGCTTTCTAAATGGTGATAATTGCTGTTCAGAATTAATTTAGTTTAATAGATAAGAGAATTTTGTCTAGCAAAAGGATCTTTTCTGTTAAAAGTTTTCAGCTTTAAATTTTAAGGTCATAATATTTAGTTTACTTTGGGCTTAAAAAACAAAAAAATTTTAAAAAGTAGTCAAGATCCCTAAAGTGGAGATCAAGTTTTGGCTTTTTAAAGCCTTTACTTAGTTTAATTAATGAGAAAAATGAGTTTTATTTTTATAAAGGTCAATTTTTAGCATCATGAACAATTAATATGAGGAAAGTTACCATTTTCTCCAACTTTGGAATTATTTACTTTATAAATTAATATATAAATCTGGCTGATTTTAACATTTCTGTGTTTAAGCTGGTGAATTATTTTTGTTTTTCCCTTTTTGAAATGCCATTTTCCCTGACTAATCAATTCCTTAGCAACCATTTTTTAGACATAGAAATACATTGAAAATTAAATGAAGTCTATTTGTACAGTAACCCACAATTTCAAGATCCTAGAGTTGACTGTTAGTTAAAGAAGCTGTCAGTGCCCCTCCTTGTTTCGACCTACGGCAAGCATCTGTGACGTGAGACACTCCTTCTACTTCAGGTCGGTCCAGTTTTGTGTAGCACATCCCCACCCAACTTGAAACTACCAGATTTCTAGCAGTTAGATATGTCCAGGGGACAAAATGTCTTAGGGTTTCTGTTGCCGTGAACAGACACCATGACCATGACAACTTTTATAAGGGAACATTTCATTGGGGTGGCTTACTTACAGTTTCAGAGTGGGGAGTATGGTGGAATACAGGCAGATGTGGTACTGGCTACATCTTGATCAGAAGGCAACAGGAAGTCAAAGAAGGCACTAGGCAGTATCCTGAGCACAGGCAACCATAAAGCCCGCCCCCACACTGACACACTTCCTCCAACAAGGTCATACTTGTTCCAACAAAGCCACACCTCCTAATAGTGCTACTCCCTATGAGATTGTGGGGGCTGACTACATTCAAACTACTACATTCTATTCCCTAACCCCCATAATCATGTAATAATATCATAATACAAAATTTATTTAGTTCAACTTCAAAAGTTCCCATAGTCTATACAGTCTCAACAATGTTTTAAAGCCCAAGGTTCAGTTTCCTCTGAGATTCACACACTCTCTTAATTGTAACCACTTGTAAAAATCAAAGTAAAAAAGCAGACCACACACTTCCAACATATAATGGCACAGAATACACATTACCATTTCAAACACAGCGAAGAGATCATAGTGAGAATACAAAGAACAAAGACAGACTAAAAACAAGATGGTCAAACTCCAAGCTTTGTATCTCCGTATATGATGTCAAAACACACTTCAGATCTCCAATTCTATTCAGCTTTGGTGACTGCAACATACTTCTTTCTCCTGGGCTGGTTCCACTTCCTGTTAACAACAGATATCTCTCAACTCTGGTATCTGTAACATCTTCTTTCTCCAAGCAATCCAGGCTTCAACTTCACAGCTTCAAGCAATGGCCTCTCTCCTAGGTCTTCACTTAAGGACACCCCTGACACATGCACTTGGCCTCAGCAGCTTTCTTCAGGTGAGGAGGCAAATTCCATAACCCTTTTCTTCTATCCTTAACTAAAAAGCCAGAACAATGGGGCCAAAGCTACTAAATTCCACTGTTTACTGGGGCTGGAACATGACTCCTCATTTAATTACATCCTCACAGCTTTTTGTCTTTCACTGCCTAAGCTTGGCTGTCTTAGAACCTAGTGACTTTGACTAACACAGGAGGACTGCCTACATAGATGAGCCATTTCTAAGACTTGAGATTTGTTTAGTTTCCAAGATAGGATTTCTCTGCATAGCTCTGGCTGTCCTGGAACTTGCCCTGTAGACTAGGCTGGCCTCAAACTCAGGGATTTACAAGCTTCTTCTGCCTAGTGCTGGGATTAGAGATGTGCATCACTACATTTGATTTAAACTTTTCTTTAGTTCCTTTTCACAAGTTGGGAATTTAGCTGGAGTCTTGCCCTGAGGTTACTACTCCCTTTACTCCATCTAAAAAGTATGTTCATCTCCTTAAACACAGGAATGGAACACAGCTCCCTTCCACTTCCCAATTCTCTTTTTCTACTCTTAAAATGGGTTTTGTTGTATTTCTGTGGTCTCTTCTCACCCACCAAATACAACACTGGCTACATCTGATCAGAAGGCAACAATAAGTCAGCTGAGACACGGGGTAGTATCCTGAGCACAGGAAATCTCAAAGTCTACTGCTCCAACAAGGCCATAGTCACTCCAACAGAGCTTAATAGTGCCACCCCCTATGAAATCATAGGGCCAATTACATTCAAATCACCACCTAAGGTTTTCCATCCAACATGTAAACAGAGGCCATGTGCTCTACTTTAAGAGTCCTCCCCCCATTTCTCTGTCACCTTATCCTGTAACTTGAAAAATGAAAATAGAGGAATCCACAGGCTAGAAAGAGAACAGATTCCTAAGTAATGGATGGCATGGGTTACAGGGGCATACCTCACCAAACTATCTCTTTTTCTTGAATCTGTACAGTCACTTTGAAGAAATGAACCACCCAGTTATTTCTTATGTCTAATTTTGTTTGTTTCCTTGTATGTCAAGTTTCATAGAACTCAGGCTAGTCTTGGACTTTCTAGATAGATGGACATAATAACACTGACCATCCTGCTCCTACCTCCAAAGTGCTAGGCTTATAGGCTTGTGCTACCATACACAGCTTATGTCTAATTTTTTAAACACTATGTGGGAGGAATGTAATGTTGTTACTTCTCTTTCTTGGGTGCAAAGGAATGGAAACCTGTAGAGAACTGATAATGTGGTTGATTAAATTCTTTTTAATTAGTGAGAAACACTCAGACTTTCAGAAAAAGGACTACAGAGATAAAACTACTAGAAATATTGGTTCTAAAAAGTAAAAAGAAAAGTCATTCAGCCTTCATAGTTTACTTGAATAAATATATCAGGAAAGAAAGGAAAGTGTTATGTGAAAGAAACAAAGTGAACTGGAATGATTGGCAGGTTGAATTCAGGAATAAGGTAAGGGTGATTAAGTATGAGCAGCATATGCAGAAATTCAAGTTCTTCACCAATCAGATGACATGAATATGACATTATGATGAACAGATCAGCATAAGAAGAGTGTCAGATTGAGGACCTATGACTTCTCAGGATGATGAAGAAAAACAAAGCTTTTGTGGCAAATTGATTTTATCAGGTATTTCTCCTAGTGACTTTGACTAACACAGGAGGACTGCCTACATAGATGAGCCATTTCTAAGACTTGAGATTTGTTTAGTTTCCAAGATAGGATTTCTCTGCATAGCTCTGGCTGTCCTGGACCTTGCCCTGTAGACCAGGCTGGCCTCGAACTTAGAGATCTGCCTACCTCTGCCTTCGATGTGCTAAGATTAAAGGCATGCACCACCACTGCCTGGCTTAAGATCATGTTTTACAGTCATAATAAACTTGGTTGCAAATGCAATGCATGCTACATAGAAAATAAATTAAAATGTCATAGCAAGATATCTGAGAGGAGTTTTGATGTGGGTCCAGTGATGATAGTTTGCCAGAGGCCTTGGACCAGACCAATGACTCACTGTAATAAACATTTTGCAGGTAGGGCCAATTGGACAAAAGCATATATTATCTGATACACCACAGCTCCTAATGCCACTGGGATGAATGAAGAGGTGTTAAAAAGACAGAGGAGCATGGTAGGTTTTGTTTGTTTTTAATTGACTTTTTTAGGGGGTCTCCATGGGTAGGATGCTGCAGGGGTGAGGAGAGAATGTGGAGGGACTGGCAAGTAAGTGGGATTGGGGTGCATGATGTAAAATTCCCAAAGAAGTGCAAAGCACTTGTGAATGGATTAGTATTATTTTTTGTGTGGACAGAGTTAGGGTATTGTGGTAGTTTGAATTAGAACAGTCTCCATAGGCTTATATATTTCCATACTTAGTCTTCAGTTGATGGAAATGTCTGGGAAGGATTAGGGGGTGTGGCCTTGTTGGAGAAAGTAGGCCATAAGGATGGACTTTGAGACTTCAAAAGCCTCTCACCATCCCACAGCACTCACTCTGTCTCCTTTTTGTGGATTGCTACGTAACCTCTCAGCTGCCTCTCCAAACATCTGCCATGATCCCTCATGCCTTCACATGGACTCTAACTCTCTGGAAACAAAATCAATTAAACTCTTTCTTGAATAAGTTGTCTTGGTCACGATGTTTTATGAAAGCAATAGAAAAATAACTATTACAGTTATCAAGAGAGATAAATTGAAATTGTAGGGGTATGTGAATATATTAAAATCATATCAGGAAAACCAGGCCCAAGAACTTATTGGACACATTAGATCATGGAAAGTGTGTTGCTTTCTCACCTAGATCCCATAAAGTAATGGATATCTAATGCTGTGATGGCTGATATCTGAAGTATACATGCAGAACCAACAGCCATAAAACTCAGGACTTCAGCTTGATTCTCCTAGGACTTCATTTTGGCTCCCCTGCTGCTAGGGTCTATTGAATCCATCTACTCTCTCATCTGAATACAAATCTGGCATTTCCTGCTCTTGGATTCACATTTTGCCTTGTACTTTGCAGCTAGACTCAACTTTGCAGCTTTGCCCTGAAACCCAGCTCTCTCACAATCTCAAATGCACCTTATGCCCTGCATCTGGTTTTGGGTTTCATGTATCTAATCAATATAAACTCTACTTGGCATTTCTTATCAGCCCACTGTTAGAATCTTCTAAACTTTGCCTTACTTTATCTTGTACTCATTCTTGAAACCACAGATATACACTGGAGTTTATTTTGTATTGTGTGATATGAGAGCTAATATTAGTAGTTAAGATTAGAATATAAAAAGCTGTACTTGCCTCAGTCAGATTACTGAGGTAGGCAGCATTATTTGACAAACAGCTGCCACTGAAATCACCACAGCTTGTAAATTTTTTGTTATTTGATAAATTCTGGGATTTTGTAAGGACACAAACCTGTTTCAGGGTTTTGATGCAGTGCCTTCAGGACAATATTTAATAAGATTGTTCTTTTCTACTCTGTATTGAAAAACTACTGAGTCTTGAGAGAATATCCTGTGTTATGGTTCAAATCTGAGATGACTCCACAGATTCAAGTTTTGAACACTGCATCCCCACCTGTGATGTGTGGTATTTAGTAGGTAGGGGCCTGTCTCGTAGGAGAAGGTCACATAGAGTAAGCTTTTAAAGGTTATATCCAGGTTCCTAGTTCCAGCTTTTGTCTGCTTTTTGGTCCAGTGCTGGTGAACAAGCCACTTCCACATGATCTTACCTACCACAACTGAGCCTCTCTGCCACAAAGGGATGAAATCCCTCTGAAACTATGAGCCAAAATAAAGCTTTTTATAAAATGCTTCCCCTGTCAGTTCTTCTGTCCCAGTGATACAAACCTAACCAATTGCTTTAGGTTTTCATTGCTGGAAAGAGACACCATGGCCACCACAACTCTTATAAAGAAAACACTCCATTGAGGGGATTGCTTACTGTTTCACAGGTTAAACCCATCATCACTTGGGGAGCATGGGGGGGATTCAGGCAGAAATAGTGCTGGAATAGCTGAGAGTCCTACATCTTGCAAGCAGCAGGAAGTCAGCTGAGACACTGGGTATTCTGAGCATAGGAAACCCCAAAGCCCATCCCCACAGTGACACACTTTCTCCAACAAGGCCACACCTCCCAATAGTGCCACTGCCTATGAGGTTATGGGGGCCAATTACATTCAAATTGCCACACCAACAGACCCAGATTACTTAAGTAAACCCTAAATAATGATTTGCCTTTACACAATCCAAAAGAGGAGAACAGAAAAAGACTAGGGGAATGGTAGATGCAGTGACTAGAGTAATGTCACCACTAGCTAAGGACAGCTGCAGCCATGAGAAGATGGAAAGGGTAAAAGAGCATCTGATGAACTCCAAGGTAATTTGCTGCTAGAGTAGAAAAAAACCCCCTGGCCAAGAGTGTAGAATCTCTGGCCTGTGTAGACACCCAACCTTCCAGTTGGGCTGATTCAATCACTTTGGCTGACAAGCCCCCTAGGAGATGTTAAAGCAATGGGTGTGATATTTAATCCTTTAAACGGATGCTCTATTTTTCCCTCCCAGAATTGCCTCCAATGGTGTAGAACTATTTGGACCTCAGTCATGAAGAGTTGCAAGCCTGCCTGCTTTTCTGAGTTACTTAGAAGTGTATAAGCTTTTCCATGTCTGCTATCTCTTCCTTAGTGTTATTTCTCTAACAGTGTGGGCTTTCTCCCTGACATTCTGGGCTTCCTTACTCTGTCTCCACCTCCCTCCCTCTCCACCATGTGTCTTTACTGTCCACCATGATTTGTAAGCCAGCTGAAATGGCATGCCTTTTTTCTTTCCCTCTTCTGTTCTCTTCCTGTAGCTCCTGAGGTTTTCTTTTTAACTAATAAGATTGTCCTTAAGCTTCTATTTGACTCTATTCTTAAATTCTATTATTGATGTGACTATGAACTTTGGAAGGGGACCCTAATGTCCCCCGTATCACTGCCAAGGCTTTACTTTCATTTCAGACTTCCATCTTGCAAGATGGTGAGAGAATACATTTCTGTTGTTTAGGCCACAAGTCTAAGGCTTGTCATGGTAGCCCCAGTAACTAAGACCTCTGTCTGTCATGCTCTAGGATTGTATGAAGAAGACATCCTCCACTGGTTCATGGTGTAATAGGAGACTTGTTCTTATGCTAGAGGCTAATAGAATAGCCTCAGGCTCCTTGAATAATTTGTACCGACTGAATTCTTTCCAATGGCAGACACCAAAATCCCTTAAGCTCTGACACAAATTGACATAAAATTAGATGATTCTTCAAGAATACTGTCTTATCTGGATAGTCATAAATCCCTCTAGAATGTTTCTGATGAAGTCTTTTATTTTGTGGTGATTATAAATTTATGTGCAATTCCTGGAAGCAATGGGAAGATCTCATAATCTTTTCACCTGGTTTTTCTCAAAAATCAGCAGCTTCAGGTTCACATGGGCAAGCAAGCAGACTGGCAGATATCACGGACCAAGTAGAGCTGAAGCAACCAGAGCAGACTGCCTTTCAGTTGGTCCTTGATTCACAGACTGGGCACCAGCCATCACAGTGTTAGTTTGATGTGTAACATTTTACAAAACTAGCACAATTCTATACCTAGGTTATTAACATGGATGCATTCCCCTGATCTCAGGTTTTCCAGTAGCCATTTCTCTATGTAATTTTGTTCTATGTAATTTGATCACATGTTGAATTCTGGATCCATCACGGCAGTGAAGAGACAGAATTACTTTATTGCTACAAAAAAACCTCTCAAGTCCTTTTATAACCACATCCACCCCCTTTCCCAACTCTTAGTTTGGGGGATAACAAATTGGCAAATGGCAAGGAAATTACACTGGGAAAGAAAAGGCCCATTTCAAGGTTCCATTTGGGCAACACCAGAAGTTACAAAATTGCAGCAATATATAAGGGGTTTCTAGTTGCCAGGGAGTGCATTTTCTCTTGAAAATGGGATATATTAAAACATCTCAGGGTTCAAAATTGTCCTATATTGTACCAAAGAGTTCAATAGACGCAGGTGGAGGGGGGCTGTGGTGTGACTGACACGGATTTTGATGCTGGAAATATTCAACTACTGTTTCAGAATTCCTTGGTAATAGCAGGCGAGAAGCTCTAAAATAAAATTACCTCATAAATTCTTGGAGTAAACGAGAGGCTCCATTACAGTTGTTAAAGGGCCATCCCCCTCTACGGACTGTGAGAGAGGTGGTACATGAGTGCAGAATTTGGCAGGGTGTGTTGCCTTAGATGCTAAGTTACAGGCACAGATAGTAAACGCATAGCCTCTAGTGTCCTGGGAGAGCGTCTGTGGAAGGGCATGTGTGTGAGCACTCGTGTCCTGGCGATGAATATGCGACACCTCTGACTGCTGGAGGAGTGATGTGATTCTTAGAAAGCTGATGTTGTGACTCAAGGCAGATGTGTGAAGGGTAGTGCAGAATATACAAACAGTAACAAACCTGTTTGAATGACTCTCTGAAGTCCTGAGGACAGGTAAGGTAAGATCATGCAAATGAATACGAAGACCAGCCATACTGATAACCATGCACCTCAGCATTTGCATGCAAATCAGCGCAAAGTTCTACTTTTAAGCAACTTCTGGCAACATAGAAACATAAGGTGAGTTTCATCTTATATATTAAAAGTTATATTGAAAGCAGTGAGAGAATTGTCATTGTTCTAATTTACAGATACAACACTGCTTTGGACAGACCAATCAATTAGCTTCAAGTCACTTAGCAGCCAGCTGGTCATGGATGGAACCAGGATCCCAATTCCACTTTCTAACTCTATCACCGAAAGTCTGTCAGCATTACTACAAGATGGGGTAGGACGATAGCCTGGAGGAATGGAAGAGAAGAAGGGTTTGGGAGGTTGAGCTCACTTTGAAATCTAAAAAGCCTGCTCCCTCCCCATCCCCTCTCCCAGTAAAATGAGCAATTTCTTTGGTTCTGGCTTCATGAATAGAGATGGAAACCTTGACTATTAAATGGAATGCTACAAAGTGCCAGAAGGTGTATGGGAGCAGACAGACCTTCTCTGGGTAAATAAATTACACTTTAAAATACAAACTCAGCCTCAAAGAAACCACAGCAGTTCTACAGAAAGTGTTGTAAGAGCATACGTACAGGAGAAAAATAACAAAGGGTCTATAACTAAGCTTTCATATTTGATCAGGATACAGTAGGAATAGCTTGGATGTAGTACCTGGTCTCCATGTAAACAAACCTCTACCATATAATCCCACCACCACAATAAGTCACACTGCTGTGGCTGCCCAGCCATGAGAGAATGGAATTCTTCAGAAATTATGGGCCAACATGAATCAATTTTTTCTTCCATATTTTTTCCCTGGCAGGTAGTTTGGCCACACTGACACAAAAATAACTAATATGCCGTGAATTACCTATGTGAGTCCGAAACAATAGCATTTAAGCTAAGAGAAACCTTGAGGAATATGGATATGAATTCTCTTCCTTTGGCAGTGGAAGCAATGAAGGTTCTGTAATAGATATCAACCTAGACTCTGAAAAGCTATTTAAAACGCCAATCAAAAAAGAAAGATGATAAAGTGATTCCTGATATATATTTAGGTCATAGATATGCATCAAGGTAAGAAATGCTGCTCAGGAAATAATGCCAACATTTGAAAATCAACGCACCTACTCCAGTATCCCAGTATTTCCATTTAATTCTTTGGGACAGGTGATAATTGAACTAAAGATGCAAGGCTCCACAAATCTAAGAGTAGGAAATGCCCTTTAGAAAATGTACAGAAGGAGCACAGCAATGTATCACTAAGTTCTGTTTTGCTTTATTTTATCTCTCTCTTGTTACTTGTGTATTTCTTAGCCCTGTTGTGAACACATGGGATTTTGGCCCCGACCTTGTTGCTGATCTGCTGGCAATGACCAGGAAATTCTCTAGAGAACAATGCTAATGGCAGTCCAACAATTGGGCAGTATTCTGTTACACATATTCCTACTGTCTTGCTTTTCAAAGTGAACAGTGCATTGCAATTTAATGAAACTAGAGAAGCTAATGTTTAATAAAAACAGCACAGTTAGCCTGAGTCCTTTTGTGCTTATAGGGTTCCCACACCAAGTCTTCAGAGATGAAGTCACAGACCCAAGCAATTATGTCAAATTTTTATTCAATATTTGTTCAGTTATGTTTTCTGTAACTTTTACAGCCAATTCTTTTATTATTATTATTTGGAATGTGGGCAGAAGTATTTTTAGCTGACTTGAGGCTTATCTAATTGTATTTACTTAGAGTTACACAAATGTCAAGGTGTAGTCACATTTTTCCATTTGGTCCTTGGCAGTGAAAATACTTAAGGCATTTGCTTTAAAAATCCGACAAATATAAGTTAAAAATACTTTATACATACTTTATTTTTATGTATTTTACATGTATGTATGCACACCACATGCATGCATGCCTCAGAGATTAAAAGAGGGGTTTCAAGCCCCTGGACCTGGACTTATATCTGGATGGTTGTAATATGGGTGTTAGGAACTGAACCCAGGTTCTCTGCAATAACAACAAGTATTTGAACTACTGAGCAATCTCTCCAGCCCCTAACAGACATAAAATTTAGAATACTTTAAAGAGGATGAGCATATTACATATATAAAAGTACCTATGTATATGTGTATGTGCATGTGTGTTTGCTTGTTTCAGTGCACACCAGTTTGAACAAAAATCTTGTCACTTTTACTCTATATTTCTCATTAATCTTTCCTCTCTTTATCCCAATGCTGCCACTTTCTTTTAAGGCATAATGAGTTTCTAGCCATCTCTCACAGTTTGAGTTTATAATTCAAAGTAAACATATTTTTATATTTTAGAGTAATCTGACTTTTATCACCATCCAGCTCTTATCCATCAATAAGCCTGATTTTCTATGATTACATTATTGCTACTATCTTAAAAAGTACTTGAGAACTTGACAAAACAAATGTGTGTTATGTTAAGATGTGTGTTTTTTCGTCTGGGTAGGTCTACGGGCACCATCTGGAGTCACTTTGGAGATTCATTTAGGTCAGAACACAGCAGGGGCCCTGTTATGTGATGATATGTTACATATTTAATAAAACCTGGAATACTGGGGAGACAGCACACAGTCAAATCTTAGGCAGACAGCTCAGGAATTTCTTGATCCTTGAGTACAAAGACAAACAGCTGGAATTCAGTGACACACACCTTTAATCCCAGCATAGGGAAAGCCAGGAGTGGTGACCTATATCCTTAATCCCATAATTCCAGAGACAGAATTTCCTCTGTTTCTGTGAGTTCAAGGCTGGCTACCAAATAGGGTAGTTCCTACCCTTAATCCTAATTTGGATGGGATACATGAGACGGGTATATAAGGCCTCTTAGGAACCCAGCAGAGGATGAAGCAACCAGGACGGAGGCTGAGGAAGTTGCAAGACAGCTGGGTGAAAATTGACTGTGATGTTTCCTCGCTCCGATATTTCAACCTTCCCCCGATATTTGGTTCAGAGTCTCTTTTCTTACAATCTGAACTGGTGCTACACTGTTAGCTTTCTATCTTTGGACACAATTCCTGAGATTATCAACTCAAAGAAAAAGTGATTTCTTCTAGCTCATCATTTCAGATGTTTGCATTTACATTGTTTCAATTGTTGCTTTTGAACCTGTGGACCTCATGGCAGGACCTCATAGTAGGAGCTGGCCAGTAGGATTACTTTAAAATATAAAAATATTTATATTGAATTATAAACTCAAAGACCTTGTAGGAAACAATTCATATCACAGTGGCAGAAAAGCAAAGGAGAAAAAGGAAGTGGTTGGGTCCCTAATGATCCAATCAAGAATTTATCCTTAGTAATCTAACTTCCTCACTGAGACCTTACTTCTTACAGGCCCCAACATTTCCTAGCAGTATCAAAGGCTACCAACCATGAATTTAATACATGGTTTTGGGGACACTAACCCAAACCATAGTAGGCTGGAGGCACAATACAACAACACACCCACACTATTGCCTCAATGTGAGATTTAGAGATATTTATCTTCCCCTCCTTGATGGATAATCCAGCATCCCACTATCTTGGTCTGAGTTACTTGACATGGAGACTGGAATCCTTGGTGGCAATCTTTTCTTCTAAATACAAACGAATGCTTCCAAATGGATTATTCCAGTTATCTAAGATCCAGAGACTCTTAAAATTTTTTTATGCTTAATAATATGTTGAAATCTTTATAATTACAGATTGTAGTTTTATCTCAAACCCCATACCCATTGAATAGAAGATGAATTTTCTTATCCTCCTTTGCCTTCTTTTTTTTTTTTTTTTTTGACAGAGTATCATACATACATATCTCTGTGTGTAGTCCTGGCTGTTCTGAAACTCACTATATAAACCAGGCTGGCCTTGAACTCACAAAGATGCACCTCTCTCTGCCTCTCAAGTGCTGAGATTAAAGGTATGTGCCACCATGTTTGGCTCATAAATATTCTTAAGCAAGCAAATTGATGGGGCTATAAAGTCACTCACATGGGTTTCAGCTTGGCTCTGGGAGGCCCTAGTAGTTGGACTTTGGGCGTAGTTTTCTTCTACTCTTTCTTTTCTTTCTCTGTACTTATAGGATTAAATGAATGGGGAGATGTAAAGATCTTAGACCTGTGCTGGCACATACTAAGTATACACGCAACTTTAGCTTTAGAACATAAGTGATCATGGCCTGTCATTATTCCACACAGTAACAACAGGTTGGTTAGTATTTCCCAGAGCTGTAAAGTGCCCTGGATTCTCCTTATTCTGGTGCTCATTAAACCTAAGCACTTCTCCTGCCTCCCTAACCCTGACAAATAAAACACAGGAAGTTAGTCTAACTTTTCCACAAAATAGGCTAGGTCACAACCTTTCTAAAGAAGTGATTTTTTTGACTTAAACACACACACCTCACAACCCTTACTAAGAAATATATAGTCTACATTATAACATAAGACATATACAGAGACACACAGATTCTCACAAAGTATATGCAGCACATGCTCTGGGAATGGTTTGTCTCTATTTTATTCAAAGAATCAAAATAAAGCAATGTTGGTTGTGACTCCGCTAGAAGGATTCTGAGCTACATCTTATTGCATATTGGGAATAGGAGATCAAACTGAATTTAGCAATAGACATTGCTTCAGAGTGGAGCTGGAAGAATGTGACAAATACAATTTCCTTACTAGTCTGCTAAGTTACAGAGGAAAAGCTCATTCCCAAACAGGAAATTCCTATTCAAGATGCTTCATAAATTCTTTCGTGGGATATAGAAACTAGAGGGATAACACACACACACACATACACATTGTCATAGCTTTTTAATACTGTAAAAGCTAAATGCCTTCTTGTTTGTGGCTGTGTAGAATCAAATGGAAGTCCAAATTCACAACTTTCATTTTGAGCAAAGTGATTTAGAAATAATTTTTAAGTTCCTTGATTCATTAAAGTGACATATAGATTTTTACTTTGACTAAGCACAAGAACATTAAGAAAGTGATGGTTTGAATGAGAACGCCACCCCTCCCCTAGGCTCATTTTTTGAATGTTAGCTCCCTATTTGAGAAGGTGTGGCATTGTTGGAGGAGGTATGTTACTGTGCAGGCTTTGAGGTTTCAAAAGCCCTTTCCAGGCCCAGCAATGTCTCTGTGGCCTTTGAATGAGGATGTAAAGTTCCCTGCCACTGCCCCAGCTCCTTACCTGTTTGCTTCCCACTGTGATGGGGGGGGGGTGGAACACGGGGACGGGACGGGACGGGACACGGGACGACTCAGGCTTTGAAACTGTAAGAAAGCCCACAATTAAATGCTTACAAGCATTTCCTTGGTCATAGTGTCTCTTCATAGCAATAAAACAGTAAATAAGACAAAAATCAAGAAAAATGTTGCTCATTTAGAAGGTGCTCAGTGGTTTCCTGTTTCTTTTTGTTTCCTAGCTCATAAGCATAAAAATTCTTAACTCTTTTTTAGGTTGTGTGTTTTATGCTTTTGGAGGAAAGGAGAAATTTGTTAACCTAATTGCCATAGTCAAACCCTACTACTTCATTGTAATTTAATTTTTGTTACCATAAATTTTCCCCAAGAAGTTAATAGCTGCTCATTACTTATATATCAATTTGAAACACAAAATAATATTGTATTCTCAGATTGTGTATAATAAAATTTGTGTTAGTTTTTCAGTTATCCATACAATCTTGCAAGAAATAAAGTTCCTAACATATGAGGAAAAAAATTGCCATAATGCTAGTAATTTGAAAAAAGAAGTTGGCGTGCAAAATGCAAGCAGTGCTCTTCTTCTTGAATAGATCATTTAGGGCTACAGAAGTCGTTTTGATGCCCCTGTCTATAGGATTTTTATGATCAGTTATCTAGATTCTAGGAGTCAAGTGAACTATGGTCCTACTCTGATGCAAGTCTAGTGGAAGGGCAGGTCATTTCAAATTGCCTTCAGAAACATTGGGATTCAGTGTGTGTGACTTAAGGGCGGAGGCGTTGACACACTTTCCCTCCTTCCAGGATGCCACTTAGCCTCTGGCTGCGGACGCGGCAGCTCCCACGTGGCAAATTCAGATTGAGCAACTGCGGGGCTGGAGTCACCGAGGCGACCCGGGAGCGAAGCGGCTGCAGCCCATCCTCCCCGCGCCGGGGTGCCGGCTCGGTCCTCCACCGCCAGAGGGCGTGCTCGGCGGCGCGGCGGCGGGGCCCATTGGCCGCGGCGGGAAGCGTGGGTGGAGGCCCGGGGCGAGCTGGCTTCCTCCTCGGTGCGGGCGGACGTGCCAGCGCGAGGCGAAGCAGGAGGAGCCGGAGGAAGCGGAGGCGCGAGCGGGAGGCGGCGGCGGAGGCTCCCGTCGGCCTCCGGCTGGACTGACGGCTGCGCGGCCGCTGGCGGGTGAGGCTCCGGGCAGGCGGCGGGCTTGGGCGCGGCTGGGAGCGTGGAGGCTGGAGCGGAGCACCACGCCGGCCGGGCTGCCTGGCATCCCGACGCGGGGCGGGGCTGCAGCGGGACCGGGCAGTGCAGAGCATCGCGGCCCGCTCAGCGGCGGGCGTCTGCACCTGGCGCGGGATCGCGGCCGCCACGGGTCTCGAGCTGCACCTGGAAGCCGGTGTGTGCCCCTGGCGGTCGAGATCCTGAGGGTTGAGCGTTCCAGGAGAACGTGGAATGGACAGGCAGGCTGGACTTGAACTCCGTGCAGGGCCGTCTTGACTCACTCGTAAAGTTTATGTCTCTGCCAAACTGGAGCCACTTTCTCCTTTTTGCAAGCTAGCCCATTGGTGTTCTGTCTTTGATGAACGCTCTTTATTCTGCTGTGTTCATAGCTGTCCTATGCAGGATGGTCAGTGCCCTTATACCTAAATAATGAGTGACGATTTGAGACTGATGTGTCCAGTTGTAACTTGGTGGAAGTCGTCAGCCTTAACTTACATAATTACTTCCTATAACACAAAACTATCTGATAAAATGTTTCCTTGTTTCTTTTTAGGCAGAAATACATGGATACAATCACTAATTGGGATCTTTACTATTTTAAAAGCAGTTGCCCAGTATTTTCATGCGCATATTTATTTTTCACAACTCCTATTACTACTTCTCAGATTCTACGTATTAAAATATGAATTTTGTCAGATATAAAGTAAAATTGGATGATAATGGCAGATCTCCGGGTCTGTGAAATTCTGGCGGGACCAGGATAGACAGTGCATTTTCCAAGACTTTGGCAACATTGCTACTCATACAGTGCCTTAGGGAGTACAGAGAGACCTCCATTTAATGCAGAAAATAAAGTTAATAACTTTCCCGATGCCACTAAACAAGAACGTGGTGAAATGGGTAAGTTAGCTTTACTTGCTGGTGCTGGACTTTACTATTGCTGGAGGTTGGCAATTTGGTTATTATTCTGGCACTTTACTTGGGTCTTGTTTTTAGCTTTATGCAAATGATTAGGGTTGTTTCATGGATCCTTAAAATACATTCTCTACTTATAAAAAGCGACTGTTCTTTGTAGGAAGAAATAATTTCAAAGGGTAAGATAAAATTCCTCCAGTCAGTGACTTTCTGTTTCTTCATGGTGTGGAGATGGGAATCCACAGCATGATGGAATTATGTAGACCACAGTGACGGGCACAAACTCTTCAGTGTCACATTCTCTTTTGGAGGAACCACACCCCTCTTGCCCTCCCCGTCACAGTTGAGCGTCTTGTGTGCTAGTTAGATTGGTACATGAGCATCCTTAGCAATGAGTTGCTGGTTATTTTCATTGCATCTCCACCAAGCTTGTTAAGGTAGTGCTGTGGGATCAGCTGTGTTAACTAATGGAACCATGCATCACCTGCAATTAGTGGTCTCTGAATGAGTTTTGAAGGGCCTTGGACAGTAATAAAAATAGGAGCTTGTAAAATTGTTTTTGCTGATACATTTCTTTTCCTTTGTGGCTTCTTTCGATGCTGTGCCAATGGCTGCTGACCTGCCTTCCTGTTTGGGCAGATGGAACCACTCACTCTGAGCGCTTCTCAGAGGTGGTTTGGCTGCTGCTGTGTGTGAACCTTGGTATGCTTCAGTTTTACTTTTGACCTAAAGTGTAAATGAAGTATCTTGTGTAGGGGCATCCTGAAACCTGAGATGAAGAAGCTGTAAAATCTTTATCAAGTGTAATGTAAAGTAGTTACAGGAAATGATGACCCACCACAAGGGTGTAAATTTATGCTTTCCTTAAAAATAAAAACAAAGCAAAACTCCAACAGTATGTAAGCTGAAAAATGTTCATACCCTGTTTTGTTCCTCCTATAATTAAAATGTATTTTTTATTTATTTTGTCATTTTAAAAAAGAAGTTTATTTTTTATTTGTTTCTTTTCAAACATAGGGGTGGGGTGAATATCCATGTTGTGGTTCATGTGTGGAGATAAAGGGACAGTTTGTAGGAGCTGGATTTCCTTATGGGACTTGAACTCTGGATGTCAGGCTTGTCAGTAAGCACACTTATCTGTTGACCCATCTTGCTGACCCTTTGTACCATTTTTTCTTTGTACTATTTGTCTGCTGGCCATCTTTCCCCTAATGGTATAGGGAGGATAGAACTTAGGTTTTCAAACAGCTGTAGAATCCTAAAGGAGGAAGCAAAATTGTATGCTATTTTGTAGGACTCTGCGTTGTTTTTGTTTATGTTCTTGGTTTCAGAAAGCTCATCACCATTTCAGTTTTTCAAGTGGCTATTGGATTTTTAAACAAAATTCTGCTTTGTAGAAGAAAAGTTCTGTAGGAAAACATGTGGACAATTGAGGTTTGAGTAATCTGTCTTAACAATTGCAAACAGATTCCTTTTTCTTCTCACCTGGCCCAGGGACAGCCAGCCTCATTTCCGATTGTCTAGAAAAGAATGAACATTTCTTTCATATGAATTGTACATTGGGTTTTTATTTTGTCTTAGATCAGCCTTGGTTTTCATTTTTATTTTTTTCTTTTTTCTTAGCTTTTTCTCTGTGTAGGTTGTTGTGCTGTAACACTGAAGCTCTTAGCTTTAAGCCCAAGACAGAATCACACCAAGAGCTTGTTACACTTTAATCCAGGATTTTAATGCCTACTCTGAGGATTCTGATCCTGCAGGTCTGCAAGAGCAGTGAAATTTGCTTGTTAAAAGGCACATTAGTGCATTTGACCTCCCTGGTGCAGGTAACACTTTTGTGAGGCCTTAAAAGAGCTGGATAGAATGTGTCACTGAATCTTTGATACCATTTACTAAGAAAAGTGTGTTTGGAACTCTCTCCTTTCATGGACTAGGCAGTGTATTTCTTAAAATTAATAATAATAGAATTATTATTTTATTATTAAATTAATATTAAAAAATTAATAAAATTTTGGTGTCTAGGGTCTTAGGGCTTATCTTGTGATGTAAAAGGGTTATTGTGAGGGTTAGGATATAGATGAAAACAGTTACATTGGAGGCTGGAGAGAGGACTTAGTCTGTAAAGTGCTTGCCAGGAGACTTCTGAAGCTCCCTGATTGGTCAGTCTAGCCTATGAGTATGCAGTTCAATAAGAGTCCACACAGAGTAGCTGAACAAGACAGCTGACAGTGATGTCTGCTTTCACATGCACATGCCTGCAAACCCTCCTACACAGCATACACATAGACCCACACAAACACGCACACATGAAAATGCCACAGAGGATAATCCTATTAATATTTCTTCAGATGTTCAACCATATGAAATATTTGTAAGAGTTTATGAAAGATGTCCTTGCCTGACATCTGTAATAAAGATGGTACTGGTTGCTGAAGTGTACCTTAGGTATATCTTGAGGTGTCGGGTACTCTAGCTGGGGTACTTATTACCATTCACTCACACATTAATGGCTTACTAGGAAATCTTGTAGTACACTGAAATAATTACTTCATGTAGCATTTACAGTAGGTGTGGCAGGTTCGTTTGACCTGTAGCCTTTTTGCAGTGTTTTTTTGTCATTAACTCCTGCTATTGACACAGTGCCTGCAGTCGCCACATACTCTTCTGTGCAGAATAGTTTTTAGATGTGGTGGTAACAAGGTTAACCAATCTGTTTCCGAAAAGACCTGAAGTTTGGCTGTCTGTTAGGTCAGAAAATGAAAAGCTCTGATGGCATATGGAACCCTGATGGAGTGAGTGTCTGTTGGTTAGAATCTGTCATCCTGTACTACTGAGAAGTCAGTGGAGAATAGCCCTGCCTGCGTGCGAGTGGCCTTCATTGGTGAAGAAAGTTGCTTAGCTATATTATTTGGTTGAGGGAAGACTTCAACTTTTTTTTTAAAATCCCTTAAGTGTTTTTTGGAAAGCATGGTTCCATGTATGTGGATCAACTGGCATGTTTGAGCAGTCAGCTGGTTCACATGTCTGGAGAGGCAGAAAGAACTCTCTCTCTGGTTTCTGTAGTCTCCAGAGTTCTGCTATGAAGTTGCTAACACTGGGCTGTCTGGTATTGCAACACTGCTCTCAGAATGTCCATCAGGCTTGACCACCTGCTGTTCTGTTAAGTCTTTGGGGCAAAGTTGACCTAGGCTGTGCACCTTTCCTAATCTGTTTTTAAGTAGAGACAGTGGGTATTAGTGGGTGTTTGCTGGTGTAAGTGTAGAATGGAGCTTTATCCGGACTGTAGGTGTAGATCAGGTAACAGGTTTCCCAAGTGCTCTTCCCTGGGGCAGTTTATGTGGGCTGAGGAAGACAGTGAAGTCTCTAGTGCAATGGATCCTATTTTGTGTCATCTGCTGCATTTCACTGCCTCACAGTCTCAGGTGGTGGATGGGGGAGGAGAAAGGACACTCTGGACTTACGCTTCCACTCACCCACATTGAGATGTTAAGCCTCCTTTAAGTAAATTTCCATCTTGTGCTACTGAAAACAAACAGGAAAAGCCATAAGATGGAGACAGGGATGGTGTCAGCGGCTAGTAATGCCAGCATTCTAGAGACTGGAGACTAAGGCTAGAGTAGCAAAGTGTTGCGATTCAGACAACCAAGAGAAACTAGGCATAGGTCATCTGCACCCCATTCTTCCCAAGATTTATTTGGAAAAAATTATTCCACTGATTCATTCTTTAAAAATTTTTGGTCTGTGGCTTTATTTTATTATTATTATGTTGTTATTGTTGTGCTTATTTTTTCTTCCTCTACCCAGGGTATAAGATTAATTTATTTCCTTAAAAACTTAAAGACTTTAACTGTTAGGTAACCATTATCTTTTGTAGGGTTTTGTTTTGTGTTTGTGGACAGAATTCTCTTAGCCCATTCTTTGCTTGAACTCGGTGTCTGAACAAGGATAACTGAGCTCTTAGTTCCCTTTCCTACCGCCTAAGTGCTGGGATTTACAGGTGTGTGAGCACACTTTTTTCTTCTGCACTCTCTCTCACATTCCCCCATTCTCTTACCCTCTCTCACTCTGTATAGATTATACCAAAGTGTCCTGCCAATATTAAATCCTTTTTCTAGCTAATATTTCTATTAAGCACTTAGTGCTGAAATCTTTAAAATCACTTGATGTTAAAACCTGCCTATTAAATTCACAATAGGGAAGTAGTTAACAGCTTATGTTACATACTGAGTTATTGTGTGTTCTTGTTTTGTAGTGCCAGGAAGCCCACTCTAGGCCTTTGATGTACCTGCTGAGCTAAACCCTTGCCCTTGATCGGCTGTTTTTCATTTGAGCAGGGGTTCAAGGTGCCCTGCTGGCCCCCAACTCATTTTGTAGCAAAGTATGATCTTGAAATTTGATCTTTTCATCTGTCTTTTTCACTGTTCTATTGCTATGAAGAGACACCCTGACCAGGGCAACTCTTACAAAGCTCACTTACAATTTCAGAAGTTTAGTTCATAATCATCATGGCAGGCAGGCAGCTCCCAGACAATGGAGTAGTAGCCACGAACTGCATCCTGACCCTCAGGCTGTGTGTGTTTGAGCAAGAAAGGGGCGGGGTGGGGGAAGAGGGAGCTTCCTGATCCTTCTTAAATAGTGCCACTAAAAATTCAAATATATGAGCCTTTGGGGATCATTCCTATTCAAACCACCCCCACAGCATCTCTACCTCCTAAATGTTGAGGTTGTAGACATACATCATGATATCTAGTTTTGATGGTGCTTGGGGAGCAGACCCAGGGTTTTGTGCATGGTAGGCAGACACTCTGCAGTCCTTGTGGTGGATTTTTAAAAAGCTCTTTATTTCATTATGTCTATTTTTCCCCACCCCCACCCGCAGAGGATTTCATCAAGTAGCCTCGGCTGCTGTCCTGTACCTCTCAAGCAGTGGGATTAAAGGCATGTGCCACTACATCTGGCTTATACTGGATTTGTGAATGTTAATATTCCTTTCCAGTGAGTACAATCTTACCTGTCTTTTTTTGTTTGTTCTGTTTCAAAAATTTGTCTGGCCGGCAGAGATCCATCTGGCATTCAGTGGGTTCTGAAGATCCAGATTCCCGTACGAATGACTGTGTAGTGAGTTGAGTGCCTTATCTCCTGAACCAGCTCTCCAGCCTAGGAAATGTATTTAAGAGCTAACTTAGAAGGGTTGGTCAAGCATCAGACGAAAAGGTACCCACTCTTTTTAAAAGCCTGTCACCAAAATGATTCCATGTCAGCACCCACCTAAGAAGAGCCCCATCACCTTCTCCCTATGGCATGATCTTATCATCAGGGAAACAGAATTGAGTAACCACTCTGTCTGTGTCTGTGTCTCCAGCAATGGGTTTTGAAGCAGAACCAAGTCTAGACTTACTGCTGCCTCTGCTATGTGTGTGCAGCTCCGGCTGTAGGGAGGGAAAGGCGTTCCTGTTTGAAGGGGATTCCTTCAGCTCCTCATGGAGGATACGTGGCTGATGAAATGGCTGATCGAGCACAGAACTTGGTTAACACTCTTTCTGCATCAGTACCACCTTCTAAGATGATCCATAGACAACCCAGCAAAAATGTGCAACTATTTAGGTACCATTAGAGAAGTATTTCAGTCTTTTGCTTTATTTTCCTCTGATTAAAAATATTATTTCTCTTTCTTGAGGCTCAGCTAATCATATACATAATCCTGTATAGTCTTTAGGCCAGGGTCATTTTTCAGAGTAGATTGAAAAATAAAATTCTAATATTTTATTGTCCATAAATAAAGTTTTATTAAAACACAGTGGAGGAGTCAGGCCTGGTGGTGCACTTGGGAGGCAGAGCCAGGCAGATTTAATTCTAGAATAGCCTGGTCTACTTAGTAAGTTTTAGGCTAGCCAGGGCTGTGTAGTAAGACCCTATTTCAACAGCAACAACAAAAACCCATGCCATTGGACCATCCATTGTCATTCCATCCAGCTGTGGGTCTAGAGTAGGGATAGAAATTGTGGTCCTTGAAGCCAGTCTGGCCCTTTCATACAGAGAGTTTCTGCGCTTTTGCCTGGCAGTACTCACATGTATAATGTAGTGTGTTTTTCCCCCTCTCTCTCCCTCTCTTTCTTTTTGAGACAGGATTTCACTCACTGTTTAGCTCTGGCTGTCCTGTAATTCACTATGTAGACCAGGCTCATCTTGAACTCAAGATCCGCATGCCTCTGTCTCCCAAGTGCTCGGCTAGCGGTCTGCACCTGCTGCTTGTTAACAATGCACATTCTTTGTAGTTAGCAGAGTAGCTTCCCTGAGTGACTCTGCTAGGTGTGACTCCGTTTGCTCTCAGCACCAACCCATTTTTCTCTTGTACATTAAATGCACAGAGGATTAAATTTTAGTTTTTTACTTCCTATTCTTGATAATACCTTTATTAATTCAAGTTTGCCTGAAAAAAGAAATGATACATAGGTGATGACAGATATGTACAAATGCGTATGTGTGTGTTCATATTTAAAGAGAAAGATTCTGTGTAATAAGCTATATATATTTCTGTAGCTATATGGTTTATTATACATATGTTGTAATTTATAGGAAGGAATGGACTCACAGAGTTCCAGAAGCTGAGTTATCCAGGCTTTGCATTGGCATATTAGTAGCAGTCTGGCAGAGCTGATAGTGCATCGTGCACCATTCTCCCAGCCTAAAGACAGGCAGTATCTTCCTATTAGAAAAGCCAGTGTTTCTTCCTCTATTCGGACACCAGGATAAATGCAAAAGATGTGTCTTCAAAGGGTGATGGGAGTTCTCCCAACCAGAAAACAAACAAGCTATGCATCAGGTTTGGGGTGGGTGTCCTCCACTTTGCCTGGAGACAGTGTCAGGTCTCATGGGTTGAGGGCTCAGTCTCTAGTCTGCCCCTCCCACTTTAGAGGCCAGTTACAAGTCCAGGCTGCTTTTTTACATATAGGTCTGTTTAGTCCAGTTATAAACTGGGACCGTCATAACCCTTTGTTTGTGAACAAAGTAATTTGAGTGGTTTATACTTAATGTCCACTGCATTATAGGCTAGTATAAACAAAACTGGTGAACAGATGCAGAAATTGTAGTGTGGGCAAAGGGGGAAGGTCCCCACTTTCTTTTGATGTACCACTCCCCAGGAGCTCAGCATTCTGCCCTGTGGAAGCCTTCTGGGCCCTGTCTTGTGGGGTTTTATGAGCATTCATTACATAGGCAATGACTGAAACATGGGTAGCTGTGTTGAAATGTGGCTGAACAAAAAGGAAATGAACTAATGCTGTAGACTGAATGGGGAAGCCTACAGATTCATCTTAGACTCAAGAGGGTCTTGAGACCTGTCAGACAATGCTGCCCAGAAATGTTATTTGTGGCTAGCATCAACCCAGAAAGGTAGGTCACGTTTCCATCTCTTGCAAGGGGGAAGAGAAATTGTAGCCTAGACTAAGAGATAACTAAATAATTCTTCAGTTCTGCCTTTGTGGGGTGGAGTTTGGGGCCTCAGAACAGGGGACTCATGCTCGGTGCTGCTGAGGAGCTTCGAGGCAGCACTAAGGTTGGAGCTCCCACACTTAACTTCCCTCTTTTTCTATTCAGATGCTAATCATCTGGGAAGGTCCTTCCAGGCACACCCAGAATGGTGTTTTTTTATGGCCAGTTTGTGGCCCTGTCAGGTTGGCGTAGAAACTCAGATCACAAACAGGGATTAGTGTTATGTAGATAGATCTATTGTTTTGTAGCTTGAAAAGCTCTTATTTCGGGGCTGGAGAGATGGCTCAGAGGTTAAGGGCACTGACTGTTCTTCTAGAGGTCCTGAGTTCAATTCCCAGCAATCACATGGTGGCTCACAACCATCTATGATGACATCTGGTACCTTCTTCTGTGTACTGTATACATAATAAATAAATAAGTCTGTAAAAAAAAAAAAAAAAGAGTACTTATTTCTACAGAGGGCCTAGGTTTATACAACTGCTGTTTTAGGAGATGAGATGCCTTCTTCTGAACTCTATGAGCATTGCATACACATGGTGCTCAGATATATATGCAGAACACCTGTGTATATAATAGAAAAATTCAATAACAGAAGAAAAGTCCTAGCTCACTTAAATATTGGAAGCATCTGAATTTAGTTGGTTTGGTTAAAATTGTTACTTGGCCAGCACTGACATAACATTGGATTAAAGTGAATGGTGGTTCTCTGTTTTGTGAAATACAATTCACAATACTTTCATTTGGCCGGATTAATTTTATTTTTAGTATTATGCTCCTGTATGTATTTGTATGCATATTTTCTTGCATCATGTTTGTCTTGAGGTGGTAGTGGGGTTTCCAACATTCAAACTTTTAAGTCAGTTTAACAAACTGTCAATTCTCTGGAGCAGCTAGTTTGCAGCAGAGATTTGCACAATTCCCAGAGCAATTTACAAAAGCTAAATTGATTGACATGGTATTTGTCCATATGCTCTTATAATTGAGTACATCAGTGTGTAGGGCAAGAAATGGAACAGGGTTTGTTTATGAGCATCCTGCTTACCCTTCTCAGGACTATAGACAAGCTCCTCTTACAGGCCATCACTATAGCCAGGAAAGCTAGAGAACTGGTTGGAAGGTAACTGGAGAAGGCAGATCTTTCTTGGAATTGTTTTTATGGCCTGTTTCTTTGGTACAGGACACTATTGTAGTTTAGACTTCATTTCTTCAGAAAGGAATGGGAGTACCATTTGTCCTGTACTTTTGCTGCTGTTGGTCATTATTTTAATGAATTCTAGACAGGTCCTCCATACTCACATAGCAGCCCAATTTTGGGTTAAAGGAAATGATTAAATTAAAACATACAAATAAGTGAGGTTAGCCCCTCTGAGGTCCTTCCTCACGCTGTCTCCTTTACTCCAGGTCATAGAACATACACTTTTTGTTCCTTCTCCCAGGGGCACTGTGGCCCTCCTTGCTTTGACTTTCAAGTGGCCTTGAACTATTCATTTTGCATCCTTATCTATCTAAAATGCTGGCACTTGTTTTGTTCTATTGGTCTTTTGGAGCAATGAATTTAAGTATACTGTCTTGAATATTTGCATGTTTATCAGTTCCAAGAATATTCTTAATTACTAATTCGGGTTTTGGTAACCAGATCTCTTTTCTGTATCTTTCTTTTCTTAGTACATAGATTAGCCTCCTAAGGTTTGTTTTTTGTTTTTTTAACCAGAGGCCTTTTATTTCTTCAGTGTTGTGTTCTTGTCTGCAAGCCTGCCTCCTTGATGCCTGAAGTCCACGTGAGCCCTGTCTTCTACTGCCTCTGACTTCAAATGGTCTCTTAACAGCCAGGCTTAGTTGGAATTAGCACATCATAAACACATGCCATACTTTGCCCTTAAATCTATTTCAGTACTCCTGTTCTTGGGATTTACACTTTGCATCATTAAAGATGCAAGAAAGTTAATTAAGGAAATTAATGAAAGATGAATGAATGACTGAGGCACTTTGATGAGATCTTAATACAGAAATTTTTCTAGATGTTAATACCCTAAGACATTTTAATGGAAAACAATTGTATTTACAAATGTAGTTGTTTATAGAGGCGTCTGTGAGTTCAGAAGCAGAATTGCTGGGAAGAGCGGAGCATGGGCTGGTGACTGTAATTATACAAGTTATGCTCTCCCCCTGCAAAGGGAGCTGAAATAGAACAGCAGGTGTCTGGTACCCAACTGCTTATCACATTTTCAAAGAAATTTTCCTAGGCCACACTCAGGTAGGAGTGAAATTATTTTGGCATATGAAAGGGAAGAAAAGGCCATGTGTGTGTTGTGAATGCAGAGTTCAATTTCACTGGAAGCCACAAGAGGATTTTGTGGAGTTCTCTGACCTTTTGGAGAGACTGACCTTTTGGAGTTCTCTTTTGAGAAACCAAGGGCCCCTTCCCGTCCCCCTCCACTTTTATGTGAAGTCTTGTGGGTAGTCAGTAATGTCATCTTTCCTTTTAGAAGTCTGCCTGGTGCCTAAGGAGAGAGATAGCATTGACTTTGGCTGCTATGTAGAAGGTGTTCACATAGATAATAACAAAGGGGAAAAAAAAAAAAACCACTAAACAACTCAGTTAAGTGTTGATTGAAGTTTTTTTTTGTTTTGTTTTTCAGATTAGATTTTGCAGAAGACAGGAAGCCATAGGGGGTTGCAGTTGGGAGCAATGCTGGGTCCCCATGTTGTTGGTTTTTGCAGTGAACAAGAAAAGTGATTTTGTGGGTGTGTGTGTACTTGTGTCCAGGGACTTGTGTGTCATAATGCATGTGCAATAATCAGAGAAATAATATATTTTTGATCAGTAGGATTCATTACTTGATAACTTCTCTTCTTTTACAAAATGTTGACTGAAGCAACTGAATGTGGATGTGTCTTTGGCATAAAAATGTTATTTACAGTTCTATTTGGAGTTGTTTTGTAGGAAGGAAAAGCACACACAAATACATAAACACACACACACACACACACACACAGATTTTTTTTCTGGCTTTTGTTGCCAGTGTTGGTAAAATATCAATGAGCAGGAGAGATGGCTCAGCAGTTAAGAGCACTGACTGTTCTTCCCGAGGACCTGAATTCAATTCCCAGCATCCACATGGCAGCTAACAACTGTCTGAAATTCCAAGATCTGACACTCTTACAGTTACACATGCAGGCAAAACACCAGTTCACATAAAATTTTTTAAAAAAGTAGATATTTAAAAAAAACTATCAATGAATAGTTTCTTTGTTTGATGTATAACATTCTGTCAATGATAATTGGTAGAATTCATACAATTATAATTCTAAACCTCTAGATGTAGTATTTTGTCTATGGGAATTATAAAGTGTGAAACAGATCTTGTGTTACAGCCAACATTTGTTATGAGTTCTTACGGCACCAATATCCGAGTTATGTCATGAGCAATGAAGTAGCATCCTGTGCTGGCATGAACCTGCCTAACTAAACCCCATTTCCATAAGTGGTTTCCTGTTTTTGGTAAAGGGCTTATTGGCATGATGTATTGCACAAATTCCGGTTAGTATTAATGAAAACCCAGAGCCAGATATTGGGGAAAAGCTGGAATATCAGAGAGGAAAAAAAAGACCACAGTCAGTTCCCACTCAGCCAACTTCTAAGGCCAAACAGGTACACAAGAGTCCTCTGCCTGATCTGTTGCTCCTACAGAATGCCTGAAACTCTGCTACCTTTTGTATTAATATCTTCCCATGTAATTGTCTCACTTCTGGGCTCAGCTCTGAGTCATAATCTTAGAGTTCGGATTAAAGGTGTGAGCTTCTACTCTTTGGTTGAACTCACAGAAATGCAGAAAGATCTGTCTCCTGAGTGACGGGATTAAAGGCGTGAGTCACCACTCTCTGATCTCATGGTTTGACTGTGGGTGATTCTGTTCTCTGATATTGCAGGCTGATTTTATTAAATATAAAATATATTACCACAGTGATGTGCTAACCAGTGTTTGAATCTAAATGTTGTGAGCTCCTAATGGATGTGTAATCATCGAGGGTAATGTTTATCCTCTGTAGGCAGGGGGTGGGGGATGGGGTGGGGAGCAGAGGGCACAGCCAGTGGGAAATACAAGCAAGGTAGCTTCTTTCGACTTTTTTTTAAAATACTGGCCCAGTGGAAGGAGTGGCCAGTGATAAAGAGTTTTTGCATTAAACATTACAATTCATAGACTAATTAGAAATGTCATGGTATTTACTTGATTGGTTTCATATATACATCCTAAGAGAAACTCAATCTAAGGAGGAATATTCATTGTATAATTCATGTTGTTTGCCTTTTCTTTTGATTTTAGGACCTTATTTCTGAGAAGTGCCATAGATTGAAAAGGCAAAAATGAGGGTAGCAGGTAAGATATTTATTTAATTCAGTGAAAATAATTTTTTATTTTATAAACTGTTTGCTCAGTGATGACTAAAGGAGAGGGTTCATAATTCATTGACTCTTCTTCATTCTCCCCCCCTAATCCCCTTTTGTGATTGGTCTCACTTCCCAGTCTAAGGTGATGCAAGCTGCCTTGGAGATTATTCAGGTGCCACCATAGTAATGTCGCTGAAAGTTGAGTGCCAGGCTAAAGTAAATTAAACCCTGCTTAGCCTTTTCATTTTTCTGTAATCAACAAATCTCAACGTGTACATTTGGTACATATTACGTAGGTTTTTGTAGATGAACCTTTTTACTGAAATTATTCCAAGTATTGATGTTTATTTCTTATGTGGTCAGTTTATTTGCCTTGTAGTACATATAAAATATTCAAGTAAAGAATAAGTTTGAAAATGCAAAGAGGCTGACTTTTTCTTACTAAGTTGAAGCCATGAAGAAAAAAAAATTCTAAAATAGAATTCTTTCCTAGGTGCAGTTAAAGGTAACATACTTGAAAAATTTACTAAATTGTGCTTTTGCTTTGAATTACTAGTCTCGGTATGAGTCCAGAACATTAACAGCAATCTGAAGTAGTATGTTATATACATTGAAAGCTCTTGCTAGATGGCTGTAGTATTAATATAGGTATTGATAAGCATCTTTAAAGGTAGATCCACAAACACCCCACGTGAAAGTGAAAATAGATGTGTTTCTGCTATGTAGCCTCCAGCCACAGCCTCCCCACTCCCAAAGGCATATTGCTCTAAGGAATTCTGCTAAGTCTGTGTGACTGGAGAAAACAGGTGCTTCTCCAAAATCAAGATAATTAGTCTTCTTCTTGTCATTTTATTACAAGCAAGCCAAGATTTTCATAGACTCATCTCTCAGATGCCATAAGCCAACGCAGGTCAACAACAACAACAAAAACCCCCAAACCTCTTTTTTTTTTTTTTTTTTTTTTTTTTTTTTTTTTTTTTTTTTTTTTTTTTTTTTTTTTTTTTTTTTTTTTTTTTTTTTTAAGATTTATTTATCTATTATGTATATAGTGTTCTGCCTGCATGCCAGATCAGGACACCAGATCTCTGTACAGGTGATTATGAGCCACCATATGGTTGATGGGTGCTGGGAATTGAACTCAGGACCTCTGGAAGGATAGTCTCTGAGCCAACAAACCTTTTCTTATTTGCTTGTAGTTGTATAGAATCAAGTAGAGCTGATCAAGCGCCATGATTACTAAAACCAAATTAGCTGACAGTTGTTACAGATGCTTTTATAGAAATTTAAAAGATTGGACTCTTTATTGTTGCAAAGCATTATTTTTAAGTAGTCAGACACTTGTGGAGGAAAAAGATTTCAGAAACCAAGAGCTTGCTTATTTTTAAAATATGTGTGACTTGTTGGCTTTGCCATTTCTTTCTGGATGCTCTTGGGTTCATCAGGATGATTCATAATTGTGGTCTCCTAAGGAGTTTCAAATATGTTGCTTCAGCATGGTGACCAGAGCAAATTCTTGTTTAGCACATAATTCTAAATCCATTTTCACTAAAATTAACTTCATCATCTAGTTTTTGTACTTGTTCTTTTCTTGGCGTAGGTCTTGAAGGGGTCCTGTCTTTAATGGACACATAAGGAGTTTAGTTAGTTACTAGTTTACTGCTTTGGACTTACTAATATCTTCTAAGTAAAAATGATATCTGGTTGCTCTGAAACACTCACATAGCCTGAAATGTTATGATCTTTGGTTTATAAATGTAGGAACAGACTCAGAGCAGCACTCCAGTGGCTAGAGGGAAGAGGGAGTGCCATTCCAAGTCAGGAATAAGACTTGTGATGCAATAGTTAAGCCCGTCCAAGGCTGGTATTGAACTTTGGGATCAAGCCTTGAGACCATATTCTGCAGCAAGCTCCTGGACTCTCACACTGTAGAGACTGTGTGTGTCTCTGTTGCTAACCTTTCTGTCTCTTGGGGCATCTGTGTCTTCCTTGTTTCTCCAGACCAGTGTAAGTGAACAAGTCCTAGCTTAAGACTGAGTATTTGGGGCTGGGGAGATAGGCTGAAGGGTAAGAGCCCTCGCTGGTGATACTCTTGCTGCACAGGACCCAAGCTCGGTTCCCAGCACTGACACAGTGACTCACAGCCTCTGTAACTTGTAGTAGCATGAATGAGACTCCAAGCTAAATATCGGGGGAAGGCTGAAATATCAGAGAGAGGAAGCAACACAGTCAATTCTCACCCAGCTGTCTTGCAACTTTCTCAGCCCCACTCCTGGTCGCTTTTGCCAGTTGCTTCTGCCAGTCCTTCTGTCTCTCTGGGTTTCTACAAGCCCTTATACACTCATCCAGGTTAGGATTAAAGGTGTGTAGCCTTGAACTCACAGAAACAGAAGAAGAAGTTCTGTCTCTGGAGTTATGGAATAAAGGGAGTTGGTCACCACTCCCAGCTTTCCCTGTGCTGGGATCAAAGGTGTGTGTGATTAACTCAGTTGTTTATTCTTGTACTCAAGGATCAAGTATTTCCTGAGCTGTCTGCCTAGGATTTGACTGTGTGCTTTCTCCCCTAATATTCAGGTTTTATTAAGTATGTAATATATATCTACAGCAACTAGCTTGTTCAGGGGATCTGACACTTTCTTCTGGCTTCCATGGGCAGCAGACATACATACATCCACACGTACACATTCAGACAAAACCACTGATACATAAGTTACATAAATCTTAAGAAAGAAAAGACCTTGCGCTACCACTGATGTGTCCCTATGCAAGTTCAACCTTGAACAATGTAAGTTCCATTGATCTGTTTTAGAAGACAGTGAGGGCTTATCTCCTGTTATACATGCCCATGTCTGCTACATTTGATATGCCCCCTTCAAAACACTAGTGTCAGCCTTACATGATAAAAACAGCCTGTGCTAGCTGCTGTCATTCATCTGTTGAGCATATGTGTGATGAGAGCGTGCTTTGTATGAGACACTCAGCTAGATCCTAGGAGAACATCCAAGGCAGATGAAATTTCGCTTTTATATGCTGAAAATGCAGGTAGCTAGCAGTTGCTGTAAAGAACACAGGAAGCAACCTTTGTAGGAGAGAAGTGAGGAGATGTAGGTAAGGGGGGTTAACTGGATGGACTTACTGCCACTTTATCTTTGTATTAATAACATTTTTAAGGCTTCCTGTTTGTTTTTTGTTTTTTGGGTTTTTTTTTTTTTTTTTGTAGAGAAGTTTTAGATTCACATCCAAATTAGAAGGAAGGTACAGAGATTTCTTTCTTGTATCTCCTCACATCTAGCTATGAATAGAGTCTCCCTAAATAGTACTGTGGAGGCTCTGGATGTGGCTGCCTTTCAGCATCATTGGCCTTTCCAAACATCTTCTGTTTCTTCCTAGCCCCACCTCCCCTCTGAGGATATAGATTTGGGTCTATGAGATAAGATAATTTTTTTAAAAAAATTTTTTTCCTTACCTACTATATTGATTTTGATGTCATTGCCCTCCCCAGAAAAATATGTCATTTAGTGTTAGAATGATGTACTATATAGGCCACTAGGTTTTTTTTTGGGGGGGAGTAGTGGAGAAGCATGAGTTCTGGTTCATGTGCAGCCAGTGATTTGTCTGTAATATTGGAGCATTACTTCATCTTTGGGATTTTTGTTTGTTTGTTTGTTTTACTTTAAGGTTAGATGGCTACTTATTCTGTCTATCTCTTTCATATTAGTAGGGATTAAACCTAGGCTATTAGTAGAAGTAGGCAGTTGAGGCTGCGTAGACAGGAATATGCTAGTACTGTTTCTGAATTGAACTGCTACAGTAGAAGGAAGAGCCATTTTCTTCATGTCTCTGAAATCCCGAGGTTGAGAGGGAAGCTGTTGCTCTGCCATTGTTTCATTTCCTTTCTTACCTTGCTCTTTGTGATTTCTAGAATGGGGTACCTAGAGGAAAAAGTAAGAGATGATTGTTACTAAGCAGATGTGGCAGTGATGACTATTGAAGATACTCTGACACTATAAAGATACAAAGTCTAAAGCGGAGGAGTGTGCCCTCCTGGTGCTTATAACAAAGCCCATCACTGTGATGACCAAGCCTTTCCTCCAGATGTAGAGTTACCTCTTCAGCTAGGTATTAAACACAGGAGGAATGTAATGTTTGCAGTTCCCCATTGGTAGCTCTGGGCAATGGGTTGGTGATATGATAGTAAGCTTGCTACCTTTTACTTCATTGATTTCCTTGGCCTCTCCAGAAGGTCTAGTGTTTTGTGTCATCACTGGAGAGTGTTGCTCTTTAGCATTGGGAAGAATTAGAATCTTGTAGTCCTGTAGGTGTGGTAGTGGTGGTCCACTCATGAGGATACCTATAGTCAGCCAGCAGCTGATGGTAGGTAAACCACCTCCCTGCCAGTTATCATAGATCGGTATCTCAAGGGGTCTTGTGTCTGAGAGTTCTGTGATTGCAGGTATCATGCAGTTACTGTAATTCCAGTAACATTAAGATCTAGTAGGTTACAAAATACAATTGTATATGTCTTAATGCTTTTGTGGAAGTGTCCTGTTTGTGTAGCAGAAATTCTATTGGCTTATAAAATCATGCTGAGTTATTGCTGCCTTTTTTTTTTTTTCTAGGAGCTGCAAAGTTGGTGGTGGCTGTCGCAGTATTCTTATTAACATTTTATGTTATTTCTCAAGTATTTGAAATTAAAATGGATGCAAGCTTAGGAAATCTATTTGGTAAGTTTCACACCTCCCCCCTTTTTAAAAAATAACTTTTACCCCCTTCCCATTACTTCTCCATTGAGTCCACTCTCGCCTTCTAGTTTTGCGTCTTTTTTTTTTTTTTTTTTGCTTTTGTAGCCCATTCGGTTTAGTATGAGTTTGGGGCTTTTGTTTACTGGAGCATTGGCACCTGAGCAGTGGCTACACCACTGAAGAAAATGACTCTTCCTTCTACTGTAGCAGTTAAATTCCAGTGGCTGCTCAGGAAGGAGTGTATCTCAGTCCTCCCCACCGATAATAGGTGATGGAATCCTGACAGGCTCAGTCTTATGCCCCAAGTCACAGCTGATGGGATTTCTTAAGTGCAGTAGCCATGTTATTACTAGGAAACACCACCTTTCAGCACCCCCCACACTTAACTTTTTTCGCTTCCTCTTCCATGATGTTTCCTGCTCTTTTTTAAAAAAAAATATTTATTTTTACTTTATGTGAATTGCTGTTTTGCCTGCGTGTATAACTAACTGCTAAGGGTGTCAGATCTTGGAATTACAGACAGTTGTTAGGTGCCATGTGGATGCTGGGAATCAAACTCAGATCCTCCAGAAGAACAGTCAGTGCTCTTAACCGATGAGCCATCTCTCCAGCCCATGTTTCTGAACTTTAGAGAGGGTGGTCCACATGTCCTATATAGGGCTGAGCACTCACTAGTCACGTGTTCTTAGAGCCTTTGGACTAGTTAGGAGTTTCTTGAATTAGCTGCTACCTAATGTAGAAGAACTTTATTCTTTTTTTTTAAAATTATGTGTATGGGTATTTTGCTTGCATATGTCTATGCATTGGTACATGTCTGGTGGCCCCAGAGACCAGAAGAGATTCATCAGAATCCCTGGAACTTGAGTTACAGATAGCTGTGAGCTTCTGTATGTGTGCTGAGACCAGAACCTGAGTAATGTGGAAGGGCAGATGGTGCTCTTCACCTCCAGGCTATCACCCCAGCCCAGAATCTTACTCTTAGTATGACTGTCCAAACTGTAAGTTTTCAGCATGGGTTCATTGCTGCTTTGTCTGTCTAGAAAAGGAATTATTATGTGAGTAAATGTCATTCATTACAATATTCCAAAAAATATATCATGTCTAAGAATAAAGCTAGTATGAAGCAATCGATTTGCTGTTTGGTATTTTAAGTATATTTAATGACTTTGCTACACGGTAATGAGAAGCATTAATCATGGCTCTTAAGTGCTCACTCTGCAAAACACAACATTGTTGTGTTTAAATTATTTCTTCATTTCAGTTGGCTGCCAGAAAATGGACCCAGATCTAGTTTATAAAAAGAGTCAGAGAAATGTAGTACATTTTGGTTCTTAACATTTTTTTTCTTTTCTCTGAGATTTTCATTTTGCCTGTTTTGTAGTGTTTTTATGTTGTAAATGTACGTGTATAAGATACTTAACTCAGATTACATTTTTCAGTGCTAAGACTTCATTCCAGCATCCTGCACATGCTAGGCCAGTGTTCTATCATGGTGCTACATTCTTAACTCAGTTTTAAACACAACCCTTAAGTTAGTGGAACCCAGTTGTATTTAACGCTTACTTAGATGGTTCTGTGTTACTGATTTTCAGATGTTTCCTTACTATGATTTCCCTGTTCAGTGCAGGCCTTGGTTGTCCTCCAGTTTGTGATCCTCCTGCCTCACCCCACTTCCCAAGTGCAAGGATTATAAGTGTGTACCACCATAACGCCCACTCTACAATGGCTCTCTCTTTTGAGGCACTGGTAGTCCAACCCAGGGCTTTGTGGGTGCTAGGGAAGTGTTTATACCACTGACCTTCATCTGTGACCTCAAGTATATAATTATGAGGGTGAAGAGTAGAACTTAAGGTTCATACATTGCAATGAAAATGATTTTACTTATCTCACACTATATAAAATTACTACCGCATCTCTTCTGGAGATAATCAGCTGTCGTTGGAAGCTAGAGAAGGTGTGTGTTTTTCCTGGGTCTTTGTGCTCATATGGGGTGAGATTTGGCTGCACACTAAGTGTGGAAAGAGACTGAATCCTTGAAACAGCTTCTTGTTCTGATCAGCAGAATTAAACAACAGTATGCCAGGGCTTTTAACTGGGAATTTTCTTCTTCTCTGTAAGTTAATACTTAGAAGGGACTCGAGAAACACTTAATTCACTTCTTTAGCTGAACCCAAGATTCTCCTACACAACAGTACTCAACCTTTTGTGTCAAAATACTCTTCACAGTATCTTAACGTCTCAGTATCTGGGATATGGCATGAGATTGGCCTTTCCAGGCAGTGTGAGCCCATATTGAGTATTTAACTGAAACACTTGACTCTCCCATTTCCATTCCACTATTCCATATTGCCAGGGACCTTTTTATTGCATGTGCTTTAACTATGTGGTTTAGGCATTGCTGAGGGCAGGTGTTTGTTTTAAGTTTGTAACTGTAGTACATTTTATTAATAAAATGTTATTTATTAGGTTTCAGTCTAGATTGAACTGGTGAAAATACTATGGCATTTGTTTTATCTCTTGTTGGAATATGTTCATTGTCTTAATTATTTATTTAGCATTGAACTTAATTTAACAAAGGTCTTCCGGCTGAATTCATAGAGAATGGTTTCAGGGACCTGGTCTCTAGCTTCCTGTATGGCTAACTACAGTTTATTCAGTAGTTGTGTTTTTCAACTTTGTAATAACTTAACAGCTTGAGCAGATCCTTTCTCCCTATTTGTTGAAAATGGATTGTTTTTTCTCATACAGTATGTCCTGATTAGTTTTTCCTTCCTCTATTCCTTCCTCCCTTCCCCAATTCAGAGCCACCCTTTTCTGTCTCTCCTTAGAAAAGAACAGGCTTCTAAGACATAACCACCAAACAAGATAGAATGAAAGATAATAAAGATAAAGCAAAAGTTGAACAATACAAACCAAGAGAAGGGAAACAGCCTAAAAGCAGGCACAAGAATCAGAGACCCACTCAACACACACATAAAAGAGAACCAAACACATACACCAACATAATAGCCTGAGTCTGACTTGATTTTCAAGACAGAGTTTCTCTGTGTATCCCTGGCTGTCCTGGAACTCACTCTCAAAGATTTGTCTGCCCCTGCCTCTTGAGTGTTGAGATAAACTGACTCATTGACCAAGGCTTTTGGTATCATATTGCTTTAAAAAAATAAAACAAACACTTCTAGACAGGAAGAATGAAAAATTTGCCCACAGTTAATAATTTAAATGACCAAGATTGGTTGTGATTTAAAAGAATAAGATAAAACTAAAAGAAAAAAAAACAAAGACAAACAACTAAAAGAAATCTAACCCCCTCAACAGTATTTTGACATGGGGATGCTGATGCTTGCCTTACACACCTAGATTTCAGTCTCCAGCACACCCCACCCCCAAACACTTAATCTTGAAGGAGTTATAGAGTCACACTCTGTTTATAAGAGATAATACCCAGAGAACTTGGATACCCTTGCCTTGGTTCCACTCATTAGTAACATCTCAGGAACTGTAAACTGTCATGGGCATGTAGATTTGCACACAGTCTGCCAGTCATGTTCCTGGCTGTGGTTTAATACAGGATTAGTTTTCAGTGTGGACATTCGGCTAGTACAGAACTGAACACAGTCCAGATATCTCTTCAAATATTGCTGCAGTGAACGTTGGGGGTTTGATTATTGTTACCCTTGGATATTTAAGCCTTTGGTAAGTAGGGTAGGCATAGATTACCTGAGATAGTATTAAAAGCTCAGGTATAAATCAGTTCTAAATTCTGTAGTCTGACTTAAGGACATCCATTGATGTCTGATGATTCAGACAGGTTTCTGTCCATTCCTTGATGTATTATCTGAAGAATACAGTCAGAGGTAAAACCTGCAGTGTGTGTGTGTGTGTGTGTGTGTGTGTGTGTGTGTGTGTGTGTGTGTGGTGGTGTTGTGTTTCCAGTTTGTGCTTGTGCCAGATACTTTAACAATATCCTGTGTTAATGGAAAATAGTTCATCTGCTTGCCTCCACTTTTTCACATTCTCAGAATTACAGACCTGGGGAAATCTTTCAATTTTGATAGGTATTGGATAAAAATAACCTTCCTTTGTAAAAGTGCTTCCTGAGAGTTTCTTTACCTTCAAGCATCTCATCAGCTAACACAAGTTCCATGGAGGTATATTTACCCAAAAACCTGACGACTAACAAACTGATTTCTATGAAATTGTTTTTAGTTAAATAGCAATTATGGGTTTGATGTCTGAAATTTAGCAAACAAACTGACTTGATTTTTAAAATTTAAAAATTTAATTTATTTATACTATTATTTTTACTATTTTGCGTGTGTGAGTGTTTTGTACCTGCATTTGTACTTGGTGCCCTCAGGGGTGGTGAGCCTCTCTATGGGTGCTGGGAATTGAACCCTGGTCTTTTGCAACAATAACAAGTGCTCTTAACCACTGAGTCAACTCTCCAGCCCTGATCTGATCATTTTGTAGAAGCTTTTGCTTTTCCACCCCAGGCTCCCAAGTTTCTTCTGTTTTGGTCAGGACTTGAATGTTGATATCCTCAGATTCTGCCCTCCCTGGATGTTCTTTTCAGTTTGCTCATATTCCAGTTTCTAACTTGTTTCTAGCTGACCTCCATATGTTCCTCTTAGATCTTCACCAAGTATCTTAAAACATGGTGAGTAGAACCCATCACTGGTACACACACACACACACACACACACACACACACACACACACGCCCCTCCTTACATAGTTATAAAGGTCTCGAGTGCAGAGACAGTGTTTTGATCGCCTCCTCATGTGAATGAATACAGGTACTTGTAGAGCCAAGCTGGTTGATTGGCTCCTGCAATTGGTCCACTTCTGAGCCCAAGCCCTGTCTGTGTTGTTTTTAGATGCTCTCAGTCTTTCTGCTTTTTAAAAAATCCAGGGATATTTTCTTTCCCAGAACTGTTTTTTGTTTGTTTGTTTGTAAACTACATCCTGTCAGAGTGTAAACTTGTCCCTAACCTGGTTTCCTGCTCTAGGAATGATCAGATAACCCGCCCTCTAATCAGACTTGCATAGGTCAGTGAGACTAAAATTCCTCATTTTAACAGTGTTCCTTTCTAGGAATTTGAACATTGGAGTCTGACAATACACTCTTCTCTTTAATTAATTATTAAGGTTTTTTTGTTGTTTGTATATGCTCTTCTTTTTGAGACAGGGTTTCTATGTGTAGTGCTGGCTGTCTTCAGACTCTCTCTGTAGACCAGGCTGGCCTCATACTCTGAGATCCTCCTACCTCTATCTCCTGAGTGCTGGGTAAAGGTATGTACCATCACTGCCTGGCCAATTGTTTGTCTTAATTGCATTTATTAGTGCGTGCATATGTTGTGTTGTATTTGGATATGAGTGTAGGTACACATGTGACAGGACACATGAATGGAGGTCAGAGGACAACCTGTGAGAGCCAATTCTCTCCTTATACCCTCTGGATCCCAGGGAACCACCGGCTTGGTGTCAAGTCCCTTACCCACTGTGCTCTCTCATCCATTTGCTTTTTAAAGACAGACTAAAGTTGAGAATTTCTGGTCTTCATGTTGCTGATTCTGCTCTGGGGTTTAGTTTTCCCATTTAAAAAAGTGAAAGCATTGGATCTCATCTGTGTACTCATATAAGAGGGTGGAAAGAATGACTTAAGGAAAACCCAGGGCCTGAATCTGTGACCTTTCCCCTTCCCTCTTTCCCTCTCCTCCCTCTCTGTTTTGTTATTTGCTTGTTCAGATCTCTCTTCGCACAGGAATCATCTCTGTATCTAGGTTCTGGAGAGGGGGAAGGCTGTTTTGGGTGTATATTCCATGCATTACTCTATCTCTGTTATAGCTGTGTGACTTTAACAGTGTAGAATATTCTACCAAGTTGTTTATTGGGTGCTGACGTTACTGACTTGGGCTCTTCTCTTTAAACATGTAGATACTTTCTTTCAGCTTTCTGTTCCTCAATTTAAATAGCAGACTCACAGGAAATTCAGTTATCAAAAATAGTACAACAGTAAAAACCAAGTGACTATTTATAGTGAGACAGCTGGCCAACATCCATCACTCTGTGTACTTATTAGCCAGATCAGAAACCAGCTGTCCATGACACTTTGATGATCTGTGTTAAAATCTCTTGGACTGGGATCAGACACCAGTGCATTTACAGAGCACTAACTGTAACTGTGATGGAGGACAGTTGAGACCCACTGTGGGTATTATGAGATGACCTTTTCCCTTCCTTGAGCTGATGAAGTTAGGAACTCAGTAACCACATTAATCTTATAAGGCCCTTCTTAATATACACTTCTGTTGTGGAGAAATTCAGTTTCCCTGACACCCTCCTCTTTTCTTGTACTCCCAAATCTTCCCCACAATAGATGTATACACATTCTCCAGGACTGTGTGGTTACACAGCCCAGCCCTATCCAGCAATATCAGCATTTAAATAGCGTATTGTTTGCCAACACAGTAGTCTTTCAAAGGTATGTTTTCAGACTGTCTGAGTGGGATTAAAATGTGCAGTAAATGATTAAACGAAGTATAAAGTTTAGAATGAGCTGGATGGTAATGGCACACACCTTTAAAGCCAGCATTCGGGAAGCAGAGCCTGGTGGATCTGAGTCTGAGCTACAGTACGAGTTCCAACATAGTCAGGGCTACATAGAGAACCCCGGCCCTCCCCAAAAAAATCCAAAATAAATAAGTAAAGTTTAAAATGATCTGTCAGTAATAAAACACTACTCTTCATGATTTCAACACATACTTGTTCATAATGAATTAGTAGGAATGTGCTGCTTCTCTGAAATGATATTGGTATTTACTATGTGAGCAGTCATCGGGACGCGTATTTCTTTGGTTTACTATAAGCTTTACTATGTTTGAAGTAGATAGTTGCCTGTGCTTTCTAATGATGTTAATGGTTTCTATTCTTAGCTAGATCTGCACTGGACTCAGCCGCTCGCTGTAAGTACCTCACCTTGGTGTTCAAGTAGCGTGGGCAGTTTGTATGAACAAACCCTGAAGGAGGCGTTGTTTTAAAATTATGCAACTGTCATTTAATTGGATGACCTAGTACCGCAGGTTCTTCCTTGTCAGTGGGTGTCTGCTCTGTGCTTGGGTTGCAGCGTTGGGGTGTGAGCACAGCCAGTGAGAGTGAGTAGGAGTCAGCTGTAGCTTGTATCTGGGTGGATGGGAGGGCTGATCTTTTACTGATCCTGGTTTTGATGCGCTAGACACAAAAAGAAACAATTTAAAAGCCCCAGGCACCCAGAAATTTAAAGATAACCTCACGACTAATGAAATACGATCTGCCTTGCTCAGCAAGCTCATATAGCACAATCCATTTCTCTCAGTAGTTGGCTCCCAGGAGAGTCAGAGTTGTGTTCTCCTGTATTTTTTATTTTGGGGGCTTACCTGCCATTCTTTCTTGCTTGCTTTCTTGATACTCTTAGGGGAAAAAGTTCTAGAAGATTTGAAAATTTTGTATTTATTTTCACATTTGAATATAACTCTTTTTAAATTAATTTTTCATATGTATGGTGTTTGGCCTGCATGTATGTATAGATACCACATGTGTTGTGCTCATGGAGCCTGGAAGAGAGCATCTGATCACTTGGAACCACAGTGAGAGATGATTGTGAGCCACTATGTGGTTGTTGGGAATTGAGCCTCAGTCCCCTGGGAAAGCAGCCAGTGCTCCTAATAACTGAGTTGCCCCTCTTGCTCCTAACTAAGTGTATCTTAATGATATTTTATATATCAGGTATATATACACACGCACACACAGATATAAAACATATATACTTGTATGTATTGCTTGAAACCTAAAACAAACTCTTTATAAAATCCTATTAATTCATTTTCTAAAGAATCTCAAACCTATTTCTAATTCTTCCTGAAGCTACGAAGCCTCCCAGGTACAAATGTGGGATCTCAAAAGCATGCCCTGAGAAGCATTTTGCTTTTAAAATGGCCAGTGGCGCAGCCAATGTCGTGGGGCCCAAGATCTGCCTAGAAGACAATGTGTGAGTATTGGATGGCTCTCGTATTGAGTGACTGCTTGTGGACATAAGGGCAATGGCACTTCTTAAATGCTTTTATTATTGTATGATTCCCCCCTCCCCCCTCAGTGCATTAAGAGAGTTACCAAGAGATCCGCTTTTTATTTGGCATTGTGTAAGACTAATTGTGGCTATTAACATTTTGATTCTCAAATACTAAGAAAAAATTAGTTCATTTAAATTCATTAAAATAAAAATATTTCATATACGATAGCATATCTCAGGTGCTCAATGGCTCCAGAAAGCTCTTTTTTGTTGTTGTTTTGAGCAGGGTTTTTCTCTGGGTAGCCTTGGCTGTCCTTGAATTCACAGAGATCCACCTGCCTCTGCCTCTCAAGTGCTGGGATCAAAGGCATACACCACCACTGCCACCCCTCCACTCCCCCTTGCCCCCCCCACCCCCTCTCTCGACCTTAAAAACCATCTAAAAAATACTTGTGTCAGAGCCAAGTGCTTCCGATTAACAACGTTCCCAGAGCAATGAATGGTTCACATTGTAGGCCAATGTCTTTCATTTTTGATACTTGAGTGCTACTTGCTGAGGTGTGAAATGACCTGATGGTCATGACTGGCCTCTTGTACTCACACTGCTTGGGGCTGAGCTGAGCAGCTCCCTGATTGTGGTGTTTGATACAGGATGCTTGTAGGTTTGTCCTCCTGTCTTGTCACAGGTTCCTGCCTCTGAAATTACAAAGCCTGCTTTTAGCTGTTTTTCATCTGATTGCTCAGACAACTAGGGACATGAGCTCATTTAAAATTCACGCACAATCATGGATAGTGACATTTGGCTATTAGACTAAAGACTGAAATGGTGTACAGTTAAACAGCAGAAACTGGGCTGTTTCTCCTAGCTTTTTGTGCATGAATCTCAGACAGAGATTAAAGTTAAATTTGCAGTGAACTATAAAAGGACTGGCCTCATGGGACAACGCTTTCTTGGAAAATTGATGCTCAACTCTGTTCACTCCCATCTGTTGTCTGCCCCGCCCACACACACACACAATGGGCAGTCACTTAGACTTTTTATTCAACTTTTTAGTATCTAAGATCAGCAAAGCACATGGGGTTTGGAAGTTTCTAGGTTTTTAGAGATATTCTCTTTGAAACATGGAGTTTAGTGCAAGGAAGAGATCAAACCCTTTTCAAACACTGGTTTCTCAACCACAGTTACATAGGTCAGAAGATAAATGTTTTTTGGGAATAGAGCCAGATTCTTTGATTCTAGCATGGTGGGCATGTCATGGAGGATTTGTACTCTGCGGTAGTTTGTTTGATCAAAATATTGAGACTGTCCACCAATCAGATGCATTTAAGAATCATTTTGCCATTCCCATGAGAGATTAATAATTGATGAAATTTTATCCTAGGCCTCTGGTTATGACGCTGGTCTTTGTAGAAGGGCTTCATAACTGGTTAGCAATCTTCAGTAGGATGTTGCAAGGACCAAGCCCAGTGTCTTTTTCTGAATATTTATTTCTATGCTTCTTGTATGTTTATTTATTGAAATTGTAGGAAGTTTTTAAACAATGCTAACATAAAGCATAAGAGTCTGCTTGCCTAGGCACTATTCATGTGTTCAAGTGTTTGTTGAATCTGGTTTCCCTTATTTTGGAATATACCGTCTAGCAGGGCTGACAGATACCTGAGAAGTTTCTAGTAAGTGATTGTCAGTCAGGCCGCCAGCTGTGCAGGCAGGTGGACATGAGCGCGGTAGAGTCCAACTTTGGATTGAGTGTTCAGGATTGATGTTAAGACACTGAATATGCTCTGAGAACCTAGGGATCAGGAGACATCCAGAGGCAGAGCAGAAACGTCTGATCATCCTAGACAGGAAGCACATGCTCAGGCCATGTGGGAAGAAAGTTCTAGAAGTGAGTAAGCCAGACCACACGAGAACTGATCAATGCAGATAAAGGATTGAGGACATTTTCTAAGTGTGCTGAGACAGTTTTCAGACTTACTGTGTTATGACCTCATTTGTATTGAAAAACTTAATTTCAGGGCTTTTTATATATATATTCGGCCTGAGGTGTGGTGTTGGTCAGAGGGCCTTGACAGTCATAAGTAATGAAGTACTATTTTAATTGTTGTGACCACTCTTGATATCTTTGGTGGTTTCCCGGTTAATCTGTTTAAAACTCGGTAAGTTGCTGCCCTCTTGTGGGAAGCCCGCAGCACTGTGTTTCTTGCTGTTTTCCTGCCTGCTCTGTGATATACTTAAGTTCATTTGAATAGAGGGGCATGTTCCAAGATGATTCCTACCTGGAAAACCCGTGGAGTTTGATTATTAACCAACACATGACCTGTAACCATTGTTTTTTGGCACCAGTGGTGGAATTAACACACCTGATGTGCTTCCCTTCTGGAAGTAGGTCTGGAGTGCTTCTTCTTCTCTTGTGTGGCCTGGCTAGTTGTGGTGAATCTTACATTTGTCTTATGTGTATTCTCAAAACAAATTCTTTTGTTTAAACAGCTTGAGGATGCGGTTTACATTCCTGCATTTCCTCCTTTGTAGTGTGCAGTCACTGGTTTGTAGTATGATTCATTGTCATGTACAAACTGCCATAGTCAATATTAGGTCTTTTCTTCCTTTCTTTGTCTTTCATTCATTCTTTCTTGGCCATCCTTAGCCTGTCTCTAGAATGCTGAGATTGCGGTCCCAGCATAGAACAGTACCTTATTAGCAAAAGGAACTGTGTCCCTTCACTCTGGCCCTTCTTCATTTCCATTCTACTCCACACCCAAGTCCTAAACAACCTTGTTTGCTTATGTTCCGATACACTGACTTGGTTTTGATGCTTCATATGAATGTATTATCTGTGGTCCTCAGTGACTCGCTTCTCTGCTTGATATAAGGTTTTCAAGGTTCATTCTCTGTGTAACTCCTATTAGTTAATTCTTTTCACAGATGAATGATTTTCCATTATAAATATGCCTCATTTGCTTTGCACTTTATCGGTTGATAGATTTATGAGTTATTTCCACCCTGACTATCAAGAACAGTGTTTCTGAAACATTTCAGAGAGTTGTCTGGCTTTTGGAGGAACTGTCAGATTGTATTTCTAAAGTTTACCTTTGTTCCACAGTATGTGAAATCTTGGGTCCTCCATATGCCTATGCATCTTGGAGTAGTAAATTGCATCTCATTGAGTCCGAGATTTGTGTTTCCCTAATTGTTAATAATGTTTTGCATTTTTTAAATTCGCCATAGGGAAATGTCCACCCCAATCTTCTGTTGTTTTTTAAATTGATGATTATTGATATTTCCTCTTTGGGTTGTTTGCATGAAGGTTTTCTTATCCTTTTACTTTCTATTACTTATATCCTTATGTTTTCAATGAATTTATTGTTGTTATTATGTAGTTGGTTCTGTAATAACTGATGGTTCTCATTCTTTCTGGTATGTTTGAGCTACTTATATTTACTGTACATGCTGATAGATGAGACCTTAATTTTATTCTGTTTTTGGATTGTTTTACGTTGAGGTTGTTTTGTTGTTATTTGTTTGTTTGCTTTTCTGAGGCAGTGGTTTTGTGTGTGTGTGTGTGTGTGTGTGTGTGTGTGTGTGTAGCATGGCTGTAGAATTTAGCTTTGTACACCAGGCTGGCCTCTAACTCAAAGAGACCCATGTGCTTCTGCCTCTGAGTGCCAGGATTAAAGGCGTGTGTGCCCACCAATGCCAAGCCTACTTTGAGTTTTATGGTCATTTTTAAAAGTTCTATTTGAGAGGAGTAGCTGAGGAGAGAAGGGAGAATCAGCAGAAGTGGTGGGGCAAAAGGATGAGGGAAGGTAATGAGCTCCATGATCAGAATACATTCTAACACATGTGGATTGTCACAATGAAACTATTCATATTGATAATTTTTGATAACATTTTAAGAAGGTTCTAGGGGCAGGAGGGGGAAGGGAGCCTCAACAAGGGGATACATGGATTAAAAAAAAATGGCTTTTTTCATAATAAAAAAAGAAGGTTCTTTACTGTCTTTGTGTACACCCTTTTTTAAAGATTTCCTACTGATTACTGTCTGTCTTAACAGGAAGGTTTGAGCACTAAGATCTAGACTTTAAAAAATGAGGAGAAAATATTACATATGTCGATGAGACCTAGCTGCCTGTCACATTATTTGGTTTGTAGTTATAACATTGTAAATAACAGAAAGAGGAAGTAACTGGCTAGCATTGCAAATTTGACTTAATAAAGACAGTCTCATCACTCGATAAAAATGAAGCTTTAACATTTTTAGTTTATCCTTGCCTTACTCATTTACATAAATGAGTATGGCACTTGGTAATGGTTAGAATTATGTTCCCTACAATCATAGTTCAGTTACAGTTATGAATTCAGTGCAAATGGGTTGACATCTTACACGAGAATCAGTTGACTATGAGGAATGCATGATAAAGTATTATATATCTCATTTGCAAAATTGCAGGTTACACATGCTCTCAGGAAAATTTGCAGTATACTAATGCAAGCATGACGCCCCTTTTTCAACACACTGCTGGGGAAGTTGCTAATACCTTGAATTCTATTAATTTAACATTACCTACAAGTTTTAGTTTATTATTGAATAAAATAAAGTAAACTGATAGCAAGCGAATGTGCCATCCCACAGTATCATCTGGCATTACAGTCTAGAAGCTGCAGATGTTGGTTATCTATCTCAGGCAGCCTATTCATGGCTGTGGTGAGATAGTAAATGAGTGCAACATTCCTTTGAGTGTGGAGGAAGTTTATGTTCATAATCAGTAGGAAAACAGGAAGATGTTCACACTGAAGTGACATAGGTATGACAATGCTTCCCTACTCCTCTAGCTTTGGATTTTAAAGTGTCTAAATAGAATATTACTCCACTTTATGTCAATGTATCACTGTGACCCTGCAGAAGGTAGAGATGAGAGTGTGTTCTTGACAATGGTGAAGGCTGAGTCCTATGGTACCCATGCCTTAAAGGATTGCCTCCTGTGGCATGGCACAGCATGAGACAGAGCAGCAACAGTGTGGCCTTTGAGCCATATGCTTTTATTTTACAGAATTTACTTTCATTTGTGTGTGTCTGGGTATGTGCAAGTGAGTGCAGGTCTTGGTGGCTGCCTGAAGCATCTGATCCCCTGTAGTTGGAGTTAGAGGAGGTTGTGAGCCTCCCAATGTGGGAGTTGGTCCTCTGTGTGAGTAGTACATGTTTTCACCTACCAAAGTTTCTCCCTACCACCATTGCACCTTTATGTGTACTTTTTAAATTTTATGAAGTAGTTTTTGAGTTCACATTACACGTAAGGCTGTTGTTGGTTAGTAAGTTTTTAATTTGCTGAGTTGAGTGTTTGATGTGTGTAGTGCTTTTATTCCATTGTATTTTTGTGACATGTTTCCATATACGATCTAATTCTAATGAGCTTATCTTGACTTCTTTCCCTTTAGTTTGATGAGTGGTGTTAAGAACAACGTTGGAAGAGGAATAAATGTTGCCTTAGTAAATGGTATGAATAACTATTGTATTTTATTGATGTATTCAATGGGTATATTTATGCCCCATACTAACATTTACCCTCAGCACCAGAGTAGAAAACAGCACTCAATCCTGAAGCCTTCCCAACAAGGGTACCCTCCTGTCCAAACCATTGCAGAGGGAGACTTAGAATCTGCTTATGGGTAGCATGTTTTTATGAGCATATTGCAGCTATGTGTATTGTGTGGTCAGCTTCTTGTGAAATTGCAAGCTACCAGTCTGATATTAAATGGATGCAATCTTTCTGCACCTTTCAGAATTCTTAATAGAAAGACAAGATTAAGGGTGTGTAAAATGACAAAGGACAGTGGACTGTGAGATAAGTAGCGGGAAGAATAAAGTCATAATTTGTTAGAAGTTTCCAGTACTGTCCGAATTCTTTGCAGAGGTTTGTTTGTGCAGATAAGTTCACTGAATCTTGGATGCAGTGAGTGTTACATAAGTAAATCTTAAGCAGGCAGCCCATGAAGTGCAGGCTGCCAGTGGGCGGTTTGCCTGTAACTGCCTGAGGTAAATGGAATCAACCCCCAGCAGAGAAAAGCTTTCTTTTCTTTATAGATAGGTGGTAATTATATGACTCTGTACTTTCTTTTTCCCAAGCAGACATTTTAATGTCTCTTCTTCTATTTAATTGAGTGTAAAAAAAAAATAAGAATAAATTTTATTTGGGGGGGAAAAAGCTTTAATATTGATTGTTGTTTTTGTTCTGATTTAAGTAGATAATTTCTTTGCTGTAGAGGTTATGTATTGGTGGTAATTCTCACAGTTTGATGATTGCACGTGAAAGTGACACGTACCACAGAACTTAGCTGAAGTCAGTGGTGCACAGCTATGTGTATGATTCAGATCGTAAGTTCTAGAAGCAGTTCCTTCACTTCAGGAAATTCATGTCACTTGCTGGGTAAGATCATTTTTCTCTGAACTGATACTACTTGTGTGACTTAATATGTATTCTGTCTCTTTCAGGGAAAACGGGGGAGGTACTAGACACCAAATATTTCGACATGTGGGGAGGAGGTACGTGTGACTTCCCCATGCTCCTGCCACTGATGCCAAACCTATTTGAGAGAGAGCTATGCCAACGTTTGCATTTCCATTTTGTTTCCCTCCCTCTGGTGTCTCTGCATGTCTGGCCATACTTCAGTGGGCTGTTGTGTTGCATGTAGTTTGATAATGGTCGGAAAGTTGCCTGTGATTGAGATTCCAATGAGATGTGAAGGACATTAGTGCCCCATGTTTTGACAGGACAATTGGCTCAAAACACTGAGCTGGTTTTGATTTCTGTCAGAAAGTCACATCATCTGAAGACCTGTATAACCAGTTCACAAAGTTCACAGATTAATTAATCCATCCCATTAATCCATCCGTTTCTACATTTAGACTCTGCTGTTATAGTAGCAAACATTTCAGAAAAGGCATGGATTTTCTTTGTAACTTACTGGACTCAGCCACAGATATTTTCCCCTTACATGTTTGATGGTCCTAGGGATAGGAAGAGGTCACTGTCAAATACTGGCAAATTTGAAGCAAACACTGGCTCTCTAAAGAATGTTACCCCAAAGGGAAAGATTTCTTTTTTTAAAAAAAGGAGAAAATATTTATTTTCATTATTTTAATTTTGTGTAGATGTGTGTCTGCATGTAGGTGTATGCACATGGGTGCAAGTGCCTGAGGGGGCAAGTGGTCCTGGACTCCTGAGCTGGAGCTACAGACTCTGTGAGCCACTTGATGTGCTGGGAGCCAAATTCAATTCCTCTGCAAGAGTAACAAGTGGGCTGCTAACATTTGAGTTAGCTACTAAATGAAGAACTAGCCTAACTTCTGAGCCACCTTTCCAGTTCCCAGGATGCCTTTGACTTTAAGGAAAGCAGGCCAACTCCAGCTTATCATTTGGTTTCATGGCTTCTTTACATATGCCCTACAAGCCAGCAGCTCTTGGGCTTCCAGACCTTTATGTTCAGTTTTCAGACAAGCTAACGTGTCTAATATTCTTCATCTTTTAATAAGATGCTATGTATTATTTACTTAAGCTTTAGAGAGTGTTTCATAGCTGTCAGAGGTATATTAAATTACACTGTTCCCATCAATTTTACATTCTGAGACCATAATTGCTCTGAGTATAATTTATAGCATAGAAACTCTTCCATGAAGCTGTTGAAATTGGGCATGTAAACAGAGCTCTGGTATTGCTCTCCCTGCCCATCACAGGAGCCAGATTGCTGCCAAGGACTCTTCCTGGTTCAGAAATAATAGCAGTTTAGTGCCATCATTTCATCTCAGTAGAAATGATTGGTTGGCATTTATGTTTCTGCATTAAAAATGCATGTTTTGTAAAATACAATCAATTGGAGAAAAATCTTTGGAATCCTTGATGTTGAAAAAAAAATTGGGAAGATTTGAAATAATATAGTTTTGGAGTAGATTTAGACTTGTGGTCTATGAGGAAAAGCTAATACTGCACGGAGCTCCTAATGGAAAATGTTGTACACTCACTGCTTGACCAGTCTGTCTGGCAGCACCAGTTTGCATTCACTGAGCTAGATATTTATGAAGTTCCTAAGGACTTGATACATAAGATGTTGGCCATAATTAGCTTGGCTTTTGGGCACTGTCTACATTCCTTCCCCCAATTTGTTACCAAATGATACACCTAAAATCTCTTTATAAATCTTTCTTCTTACAGATTAAATTTTTTTTTTTTTTTTTTTTTTTTTTTTTTTTTTTTTTTTTTTACAGAGGGCTCAGGATTGGATTAAAGCAGGTCTTCCTTTTCCCAGAAAAGCACCCATATTAACATTCAAGGCCATACCCCTTCTGGTCCCAGTGCTTCCCATGGACCTGAGTATCAGGCTTCCATTAGACTGCATGCTCAGTTATGTATTTGAGAGATCTCTGAGGACCTCACTATACAAGTAATGTTCTTACATGACTTTACTGTGGATTTTTATTGGCCCCAATGATTGGAGTATGAAAGACACAGGATGATTCAGAACTGGGAAATGGAGGGGCCCTGCTGAAGAACAAATTTGGTAATTTTGTTTAGTGGTTTTTTTCCTTCCCTGGGTTTATGCAAAAACCTTGAGTTTTTAAGCTTTTCCTAAGATTTGTTCATCTTACCTGTACATCACTTTTCATCAGAAACAGTTGTTTTTTGGAAACTGCAGGGGCATTCATTTTAGAGAGTATTGTGACAGTAACTTCATTATTTACAAAGAAAATCCCAACTCTTCTTTTTCTTCAGACGTGGCACCATTCATTGAGTTTCTGAAGAACATACAAGATGGCACAGTGGTGTTAATGGCAACGTACGATGATGGCGCAACAAAGTACGTAAAACTATAGCCCAGCAAAGCTTTTGGAGCTATAATTTACCCTTAAAACGCAGTACATTTTCATTGAAAAACAGTCTGTTAAGTTGAAAAGGTAGCTGTGGATGGATAAGCACTATTGGCTTTTAAAAAGTAGATTTTCTTCCTGTCTTTCCATGTAAAGATTCTTCATATGTTATGATGAAATTTGAATCACTCTGTACACAGTGTTTTGTACTTCATATTATAACAGTATTAAACTTTTCTCCAATGTTCTGTTTTTGTTCTTTGGGTTTACATTCTTCAGTAGCCTTTTTACAGCTCATAGCAGTTTGACCACGTGCTCAGATTTGTGGGAAACCTTCCTCTGTAACTGCAGAGCTTTTCATGTGTTGAATAACAGGATAATTCTTTTACGTAGTTTTTTTTCTCTTTAGTTTTGATTATAACATTAGAATAAATTTCTAAAAGTAAAATTAATGGTCAAGGACATAGATATGAGTTGTGTGCGCGCATGCGCTGATACCTGTGGGGGCCAGAAGTGTTAGATTTCCTGGAGCTGGAGTTACAGGTATTTGTGAGCCACCTGACATGGGTGCTGGGAATCTAATTTGGGTCCCTTGTAGGAACAGTAGCATTCATTCCTGCTGAGCTATCTCTCCAGCAAAGATCATATACTTTTTGTAATGTTTAACGGATGATAGTTTTGTAACTTGATTTCTGGTATTATGTATGTTGTGAAATTTGGAAAACATAGAAAAGCACAAAGGGAAAAATAACTTAGATCATCTTACTGTGTGGTGAACTTTTCTTTGGGCCACCAGCTCACAAATAATGACACTGAGATTTCTTATTAATTATGAAAGCTTGACTTTAGCCTAGGCTTGTCCCACTAGCTTATAACTTAAGTTAATCTATTCTGCCCGTGCTACTTCCAACATCTGCCTTAATAACTGGCTGCTTCTTTGCTTCTCTGACCTTTCAGCATTTACCAAGATTTCTGACTTTGGGTTTTTATTGATAAGATTAATTAGATTTATGTTTCATCACTGAGCAGAGATAATAGTTGAAAATATTGTAGTTTCTTTTCATTTCAGATGACTTAATGCACATGTCTTTTTATTCTAAGTACTATAGATGGGTAGCACTTAAAACGTATCTTATCCAACCTGTGTATATTTCCCCATATTAAATATTTCTTATAATATAGTTGCTCATGTATCGTTTTAAGATGTATAGTATGATTTTATAACCTTAAAATTAATACTTCCTGTCTATTTTTCTTTTTTTAATATTATCCATTTATTATGTATACAGTATACAGAAAAGAGTACCAGATCCCATTATAGATGGTTGTGAGCCACCATGTAGTTGCTGAGAATTGAACTCAGGTCCTCTGGAAGAACAGTCAGTGCTTCCAACTTCTGAGCCATCTCTCCAGCCCCCTGTCTGTTCTTAAGATAAAAATTTTAAGTGATATTATTGAGTTAAAGTATGTGTACTTTTTTTTAGAGTTTCCAGTTGCAGAATTTTTTAATGGCTTATTTCATTAGGTGTGTGTGTGTGTTTTGTTTTTTCTTTTATGAGTTATCCTTTGACCATTCATTTTAATCCATATTGATTGGTAACAGCCCTTTATATATTAAGATATTAATGAGTTCTCTTATTGAAAATATAGTTTTTGTAGACAGTTTGCTTTTAATTTTGTCAGCTTTAAGGCGCCCTTGACTTCTAGCAGAGTAGAGTAGCATTTACATAGCTTGTAGGTTTTTCCTTTTAGTTTTTCTGACTCTTAAACTTGAGATGTAATTTTCCATCTCCAAATTAGATAATTAGTAGATTTTCTCTTGCAGTCATTTTGCTCTTTTTCTGTATTTTAAAAACCCATTTGTAATTTCCAGAGATTTCCAGTGTCTGTGTTGTGTCAGGATTTTCTCTAGTTCTTTTCTGTTAGTGTCTTTTTTTTTTTTTTCTGTTCCTAAAGACAGTTTCAGTTGCTTTATAACTGGTTTGTAAAAATGGACTTGCTTTATTTCTCTGATATTATTTTTGGGGGCATTTTATGAATGACAGTGACATTGCATTTTCACTGTTTCAACTTATGATAATGTTAAATCTGTAAACTCAAAGTTTAATGTAACTGGCAGGTTCAGCAGGTTTTATATAGCTAAGTAGCTCAGAGTCTAATTAATTAAACTTTATTCATTAAAAAAGTAACTTGTGCATTGGTTTGGCTTGGCTAGATTATGGGGTATTATATGTATAATGTCAGCTTTTATTATAAAAGCTTCCTTTCTTTCTGGACACACATGACCTGCCTTTTTTACCACATGCTTTTATTATTTAGCCTGAGGGGAATCAGAACTTGAAGATGCTAATATAGCCTTGAGAAGGTTGCATTGTGGGTGCCCTGAAGGTCACCTGAAGCAGCCAGTGAGCCCTTAAATCCAACTGTGTCCTTGGAATTTCTCCTTCTAGAGGCTAGCATCCTTGTTGTTTCCCAATTCAAAACAAAGAAGCAGAGGGGACAGTGTAGAGATGCCATCTTCACAGGGCGGGCTCTAAATTCTGTTCAATGATCCTCATTTGGGGTAAATGGAGCAGCAAAACAATGGAAGTGTTCCCTCATCACCTGATACCAAAATATTTGAAGCTAGTCAATGTTTTAGTTTTCCAGGCTCAATACGCATAGCTTTGTAAAAACCCCTTTATCATATTAAGTTCTCATTTATTTCTCTTCCTGGCTGTGTTTCTTGGACATTCTTTAGTTCATTATTGTCTCTTTAAATGAGTGTCTCAAATTAAACACAGTGTTCCAGATGTGGTTTGGCTAGAACTGTCTACAATGGAGACGTTAACTTGCCATGTTTCAGAGATTACATTTCTTTGAATATTCATGCAGACTAGAATTATATTAAGTTTTTTCTAAGCAATCAAATCACATTTTTGGCTCTAATTTTTTGGTCAAGTTAGATTGTTAAATTGTGAGATCTTTTCCTTTGATCTCTGACTTTTTTTTTTTTTTAAAGCCACTGCCAAGTCAGGTTTTTCTCCATTCAGAATTTTATTTTGTTTAATGTAAATGAAGAACTTTATATTCATTTATTCCTGTTAGATTTGATTGTACTGATTGGGCCTGCTTGGTCTTGAGTCTGACGTGTGTCCTAGGAGGGTTCTGTGATCCAGGCTTTGTACTGACTCCAAAGTCGTTCATGTGTCTAAATTTAAGCCCTTGATAAAAATGTTTACCAAGGGCAGCATGCCACCAGTCTAGAGGCCTGGTTCCTCATGGGATTCTTCTGTTAATCCATTGCAGGGATGGCTTTACAGACAACAGCCAGTGTCCCCATAGACATGTGGTCTAGCTGCAGTTTAGTGATTGTACTCACAGCAGCTATTTTCTGAGGCTATCACTTGCTGACTTGAAATTCATAGAGGAAACTAATTACATACCCTGATGTCCTGCCATGTAGTTTAAGTTTCAAGGATGTCATTTAGCTTGGCTTGATTCAGTCCCATGTCCTTCCAAGTATTCCGCCTTGATCTCTCCCTTCATTGTTAGATTTACAAGGGCCGTTTGTTGTCTTCTAATCTAGGATTTTGTTAGGAAGTGGAATTCGTTTTATTGGAGTCGGGGTTATAGGTGTTCACTGTCACTTGCGGCTTTTAAGTGCAGTTCTAGAACCAAACTCCTCTTGTTTGCCCAGCAAGGACCACTGAGCCATCATATCATCTCCATCCTGTATGCCTTAAAAACAAAACAAAAACTATAGACAATCAGTCGGTGTGCCTGTCCCTGGGGAGGATAATTTCTCAGAAAGAAAGGTGGGTGGTGGATAAGATCATGAATTGAATTGGAAAGAGCAATGAAAGGGATTTGTGGGAGATTAGGAGGAAGAGAAAGGAAGGGGAAATTATGTCATCTCAAAAACAAATCAACAAAGGTTATTTTTAAAAATAAAATGCAACATTTGCAAAAAGAAACTGGAGTATTAAACTTCTAGTGTCTTACATCATTTTTCGTTTCTCAAACAATTGTATCAGTTATTTCCTTTAGAAATTATGTATATGTGTGATGTATATAGACCCAAAGGCTTAGATCATCTTTAAAATACATACCTGGCCTTTGTTGGGTCATGGTTCCCTTTTTCAGTCACCCAAACAATGCTTGCCTCCCTGGGCCGATTGCCTTGATCAGACAGTTTCCTGTTCCTCTTTTTGTAACACCAAATTTTCTTCATTACACTTTGTTAGTATGTCTTTGTAGCAGATTTTAGTGGTTTTGAGTTCTGTTTCATTCTGACACGGCTGGTCTTTGTATAGCATTACTAAACATTTTTGTTTGTAGTAATGTGGTTTACCTTATACTTTAAAAGCTTTCCTGTTTTCAATGAAGTACTTTCCTAGGATAGCACTAATTTAGAAATTACTTTCCTCCCCAGATTTTTATATAGTTAAAATTATTAGTTGTGTTTGATTGCTTGCTTGTTTTTACATTTGTTTATTTTATTTATTTGTTGGGGGTGGGGACAAGGGGTACATGTCACACATGTGAAGGCCAGAAGACAGTTTTCAGGAGCTGACTCTTTCCTACTATGCCAGAGATCCCCACTGACCCATCTCCTAGGTCTATGTTTGCTTCCTTTTAAAGAACTACATTCTCATAAGAATTTCTGAGGAGCTCTTTCATTTCTGGTCTCCATATCTCCCTGTGATTATATTTCTTGGTCTTCAGATTTTAGAGGAGTATGCCTGTTTTCTTCCAAAATTCCTGATACTTATTTTTTTCTAGCTTGTTCTATCTTGCTTATCAGAATTGATTCCAGAGCACCAGTTCTCTCTTTTCTATTCTAAACTTGGAGGAAGAGGCATAGCCTGGCTGGATGGTGTAGGCCTGCTGAGTATACCTTCTTTCCTGGTAAGGATGGGGCCTGAATGGAGACTTCTATCTCCAGTGGGTTCTTCCTGTGTTGCGGGGTATCCACCAGAGAAGACTGCTCAAACATGGGTTTAAACTAATAGAAAGTCTTCATTAGCTGGCTAGCAACTACACTGGGTGTTCAGGACCCCAGTGATCTCTGACTTCCCCAGAGTAAGCTTTTAAACATAAAAAACAAATCTAGGGTGGGCATACAGCAGTTAATAAAAACAGCTACAATGAGATTACAGAAGGCATTTAGAAATTTTCCCTGTACTATAAGCTTTGACAGATAGGGTGTTTTGTTTTTTGTTTTTTTTCCGTTTTTGGCAGGTAGCACTGTCTATGTGTTGAGCTTTATGGCCTGGATGGGACTTTCATCATGGAGTCAGTTGTGCTAAGGTTTCTGGTGTCTATTAAGATCTGGGGACCTATTACATTTGTCCTGGGGAACCCTGTTTAGTGTAAGGATGGCCTTACAAAAACATGGCCTCTGGCTTTGTTTCTTTCCTGTATTATTGGAAAGTTTTTTATTTTATCTTAAAGAAGATTCTTCACTAAAATAATTGATTCAACAGTCATTTACGAATGTACTGCACTTTATGTGGATGTGTGTGTGAGGTTAGAGGACAACTACAGTGTGCATATGGAGGTCAGAGGACAACATGCAAGAGTTGGTTCTTTCATCATGTCTGTCCTGGGGACCAAACTCAGATCTTCATGCTTGGTATCAAGAGCTTTTATCTTCTTGAGGCATCTTGCTGTCCCCCAACATTTTGAAAAAAGCATACGTATGTTAAAAAAAAAAAGATTGTGTAGTTATGTGTGCCCTGAGGACATCAGGTGTCTTTTCTGCTTATTCCCTTGAGACAGGGTCTCTAGCTGCACCTGGCACTTAGCATTTCTCAACTGGGTCATTGGTCAGTAAGCCTCAGGTGTCCCCTTGCAGCATGCATGCTCTCCTAGCAGTAGGGACACAGATGTATGTGACCTTGCTGACTTTTAGTGGACATGATGAGGCTCAAACCCAGGTCCTTAGGCACTCTTAGCCACCATAGCTTCTTCAGCACCAGTTTAAAAGAACTCAGCTAGTTCATACCTTTAGCAAATACTCAAAGCAAGTCCATAATACTTCCTTCAAAACAGAAAGCTTGTATCTCCAACTTCTTCTATGTTATTTATTTTTCTGGGTTTTTAAAGAGAAGACATTTTGACACCTGTATATATTACATTGTTTGTATTTGGGCTGTTTTGCATTGATTGAAACTTCCTTCTGAAATATAAAATTGCCTCGTGTTTAAAATAGAATATAACAAAAAGGAACACTGAAACAACCCACAAACTTTATATAGGAAGACCCAGAAGCATTATAAGTCATTGAGAAGTGATTTTCTAGTTAGACATACACCCAGGTGTCTGGGTTGGACCCTTGTGGTCGTGATTTGCTTCAGCAAAAAGTTAAAAGCAGTTACCAGCAAGGGCACTAGTCCAGGGGGAAAGGCCAGAGGGAACCAAGACCAGGTTTCCAATAGTCCTTTTATTATTTTTTAATTTTTAAAGTCTGTGTGCATGTGTGTACATGTGCCAAGCATGCATGCCTGCATGCATGTGTGTGGTTTATATATTGGGGTATCTGCTTCTGTGTGGAGGTCAGGGCAGGATATTAAGTGTTTTCTGTTGCTCTCTGACTTATTGCCTTGAAATGGGGTTTCTTACTGAGCAGAAAGGTGACCAGTTGATCTGACATCATCTGTGCACATAGATAGACTTCTAGAAAGGGAGTAGGTGCTAGTCTCAGATCTAAGTGTCCAGATGCCATCAGTGCCAGTCTTGCTGGCAGGCTTTTCTGAGGGGAATTTAGGTTTTTTATGTTAATTCCTTTTTGCACAAGAGCATCACAATCTTCCCATGGAACATGCGGGAGTTAATAGAGTCAAGTTGATTCTAGCTCTGGCTAACTTGGCTTGGTTTATCTACATGGATCCTAATGTTCACTTGTGAAATTCAGAAGTACAGAAAGATGATTGTCTGCCCCTTCAGTATATATGTTTTAGTTCATATAAACTCTTTGATAGGAAACATTTTGCCTTTTATTCTTAAAATAGGGGAACATACTTGCTTTGGATAACCCAACTGTTTGGGAGACAGTTGTTACCATTATTTGTGAATATAACATTCATTATTTTTATTGCACCAACTCTACTTAGTATATAATGAAAACCCAGAGCCAGATATTGGGGAAAAACTGGAATACCAGAAACAAACCACAGCCACCCAGCCAACTGCTCAGGCCTGTCTCCAGGAATCTTCCAACTGAAAGCCTCTGAGTCCAAAGGAAAGGGAAAGAGTCTCTGGGAAAGCCGAAAAACCCTCTTCTCTTGCTCCGGCCAGCTCTCTCAACTTTCTCTTTTTACTTTCCTAAAGCAAGGGTTATAGGTGTGGTCACCCCTTTTTGACCTGGCTTTGTTCTGTGGTTGACTCAGTTATCCCAGGTTAATTTTATTTTATATATATATATATAATATTTATTTTGTATATATATATACAAAATAAATATTATATATATAATAATATATATTATTGCCTTGTGTTTAAAATAGAATACAACAGGGGCTGGAGAGATGGCTCAGTGGTTAAGAGCACCGTCTGCTCTTCCAGAGGACCGGGGTTCGATTCCCAGCACCCACATGGCAGCTAACAACTGTCTGTAGTTCCAGTTCCAGGCAAACACCAAGGCAAATAAATAAAATAAAGTTTGTTAAAAAAAAAAAAAAAAAAATAGAATACAACAAAAAGGAACACTGAAACAACCCACAAACTTTATATAGGAAGACCCAGAAGTATTGTAGGTCATTGAGAAGTGATTTTTCTAGTTAGACATAGACCCAGGTGTCTGGGTTGGACATACGTTAACATACGTATGCTTTTTTCAAAATGTTGGGGGACAGCAAAAAAAAAAATATTTATTTTGTATATATATATATAATCACCACATATTTTAATTTATCATGATTGCAGACTGTACTTTTTCTAAGGGATAAATATGAATGGAGCCCTATGGCTCTCTTAGGAGGCAGTGATGTTGGCACCCTGTGAGTTTACTGCCTGTCATCCACATTGCAATATGTTTTATTCTTCTTCCCGTGTCACAGCTCATTTGGTTGTGTTGACAGAAGCAAAGAGTTCTTTTAAACGTAGCCAGATAATAGAGCACATAGTGAAACCACATGAGGAGAAGAACCATGAGTTTTTGGAAAACAGGACTCAGTCAGTCTTTTCAGATTTAACCCCAGTGCAGAAGGTGCCCCACACAGAGCAAACCATGGAAGGGATAGCTGAACCAGTGAGATTGGCCAGAAACCTGTGAACACCATCTGTGCAAGAGTCTTCACAGATGTTCAAATGTCATAGGCTTTTTTGAATAGCCCGCATGTGCCTCTCTCTGTGTTCCTGTGCTCATGTACATGCACGCAGGTGCCCTCAGAGGCTAGCGGCATTGGACCCCTAGAACTGAAGTTGTGCAGGGTTGTAAGCTACCATTTGGATCAAGGAACTGAACTTGAGTTCTTTGCAAGAACTACACCAACCCTTGACCACTGCTTCATTTCTGCAGTCCCTTCAAACATTTATTTATTATTATTTTTATTTTTTACATTTTTTATGAACATAAGACAATATACTCCTTTTCAGCTGGCTCCCCTGTTCACACTGTGTCTTCTCAGAAGTGAGTCTGACAGGCTGCAAATCCCAGAGGTTTTGTGCATTTTCTCACTGTTTCTAGGCTAACAATAGCATTCAAACTGAGTTTGCAACCCATCCCATGTCCTACGGATGTGATTATTTGAATGATTTGTTGAAGCTAAATGTTACATCAATCAATGTGTTTTATATTTTATAAAGCTCCCCTTTTAAATGCAAAGCACCCCAGTTACCCTGTCAGTTTGAGACTGTGTTTTGTGTATTAAGGCTTTCGATCAGAAGGCCACTTCTGGCATGAATCAGCACCTTCTTTATTGACTGGCCTACTGTTTTCAAGAGGAAATGCTGCCTTGGGCATTAGCAGGATAGGTCTCTATAAATCTATAAAAGTTGGGTTCTTTGTTGTCGTTAGTGGTTTTGTTTGTTTATATTGAAGGACTTGGTGTCAAATAGCTGTGTACCTGATTCTTAGTGTTATTTTCTAGCTCTGTACCTAGTGTTCATCTGCTTTGTCTCTGCCCTTTGTGAGAGACAGGAATGGAACCCCTCAACATGTCAGCAGTTCTCACAGATGTGTTTAATGGCATCTCTCAATTGAGAGTTTGGAGGCTGACTTTTGTCATTGCCTTCCTAGTAAATATTTAGTCCTGATGTGGTTCCTACATTTGTTTTTATTAAATAGCTAAAGTACAATTTATTTATCTATTCTCAAAATTTGTTATAAATAAAGTGCTAAGAAGCCTCCAACATCAAACAGCATTCTCTTTTCTTCTATGCACAGGGCATTCACAAAGGCTTTGGTTGAGACTAAGTAACCTGGATAGCTCTGTAGGCATCTATTAGCAGGTCCCTGGTCTCAGACCCTTGATGACAAATATACTTAGAAATTACTAAGTGCAGAGAAACCAATAGGAGATGCAGATGTTTACAGGGCACACTCTGATTAAATGCTTGCTTCTTGACTTGCCTTTCCTCACTAACGTAGGATTGTTGTTTTAGAAATTTTTTTCTGCATACATTTTTTTTAATTTTCTCTGATTTAATCTGAAATGCTCTCACCCTCATATTGAGTGGGTCTCTTGGTAAATATTTGAAAAGTACAACCCCTCATGTTTAAGTCTTGTCTTCTCTTTCAGACTCACTGACGAGGCACGGCGACTAATCGCTGAGCTGGGTAGTACATCCATCACCAGTCTTGGTTTTCGAGATAACTGGGTCTTCTGTGGTGGGAAGGGCATTAAGACAAAAAGCCCATTTGAACAGGTTAGTGTCTGAGATGTTCATAACTGATGGGCAATATTAAGTTAGTGAAATTTTTATATAATGTCACACCAATTATTTGAAACTTAGATTAAGTGTCAGTGGTGCTTTCCTTTAATCACCGCACTTGGACCTGAGTTTGAGGCCAGCTTGCTCTACAAAGTTAGGTCCAGGACAGCTAGGGCTATGTAGAAAAACCTGGTCTCACTACCTCCAGTAAAAGGAAGAAAAAATTAGATTAAGCAAATACTGAGTATGTCTAGACAGTTTTAATAAGTTCTTGGTAAATAATTAAAATGATGACTATAGAAACAGTTTCAAAACTTAAAATCGTTTTCCTCTTATACAATGTATTATCACTCTCATTTACCAAAGGTTTCATTTATACTTTGATGCTAGAAGCAGCTGAATATGCAAATATCTCAGAACACAAATGCAATATAAACTTTGTGACAAATAATCCTTTAAAAAACATTGATAGAATTTTTTTTCTTTACAAGCGTTTTGGTTTTGGTTTTGGTTTGTCAGATAGCTCTCTGACCACAAGGGGCACCCGTTTAATATCTTGAGATGTAGTTTATGGTACCTCATTGTTGACATGTGTCACTGAATGAAGGGGGAGTGGGTTATGTCTCTGCAAGCATTTGTTAAGCTATGGACTGTCTTTGTCTTCCCTCAGCACATAAAGAACAATAAGGATACAAACAAGTATGAAGGATGGCCTGAGGTGGTGGAGATGGAAGGATGCATCCCCCAGAAGCAGGACTGAAGCGAATGTGAAGAGGAGAGGAATGCACTTTGATTCTCCGGGAGAGCTGTAAAGCAGCCGCTCGGCTCGGTGTACATACTTTAGTAGCATGCGGCTGTCCAGGGTGTGCATGAGCAAGATCATCTCTGTTGATTCCAGGATTATTTATTGCTAACATAAATGGTTATATTTGTAAATACTCCTCATACTGAACAAATCACTGAAACATTTTTAAGTACATTTCCCTCAAAAGTACAATGTTTAGACTTCAGTGGCAATAATGTACTTTATTTCTAAAAGCATATTCAATAGGTAACTAGACAGGTTGTATAGGCATTAATTTAAATTCTGGTTGCTGTGAAACTCTGTCATGAAAAACATGGCTTTTAGGGAGGAAATTTTGTTCATACATATGTCTCTGTACAAATACCTGGCATGTGATAACAGTATCCTTTAAATTAAAGAGATTTTTGGCTAGTTGTATGTGTAATGTTATCTTACAGTCTGACTTCTGATGTACATCTTTTCATAGTCTTTATTTTTCCTTCCAAAGAAACCAAGAAATAAAATATTTCACATGAGAATTTTCACCAGATTTGTGAAAAGCACAATTTTTTTTTAATACACTGAAAATATACATAGGTGTTATTTGGGGCTCATCTTATAGATTTTGTGTTAGCAGTGTGGATTATGTGATTTTGTATAAGCCATTTAGCGTAAAGCCTAGAGGTGGAACAGAGGCAGAACCAGGCCAGGTTCCTTTCTCAGCCTAATCAGGCCTTTCAGGACATCTGGACTAATGAGTTAAGATAATCCAGGCATTTATCTGCTTTGTTACCTTCATTGACCTCGTGGTTTAGAAGAGGATACTTTACTATCATAGCTTTGATTTGTAAACCAACAAATTCTGTTATTTACTTCTAACTTCATAATAGCAACCGATATCTGAAATTGTAGCAGAGTATTTAAAAAGTCCTAATTAGTTTATTAGGGCATTAAATACCTATGGTATGCAATGTGTATGGAGTGGCTTAAAATGCAACATAAACAAATGTAATGCTCATGCTGCCTTTTCTGAAATGAGGCAACACTTAAAATTTGAACCTAAAATTTAGGTTGTTTGTATAAAAAAAAAAAACAAAAAGCAGTATTTGCTATTTTGTTAAAAGCTGGAAGCAATTCAAATATTTCTTGAATATTACTGACCTTGTGGTACTGTTCCTTTCCACAAACAGAATGTAGTTCGTAAAGTGACAATGTTCTATGTTCAGACAGATTTTGTAAACTTTTAAGAATTGCGGTGCTTCTATACTAACTCATAGCCAGCGTGTATGTCTTAACATGTAGAATATTTCCCATGACTCTGTAAGCCTTTTTACAGTTTCTGGGAGTTGAAAAATAAATATTACAGGTTCTTTTTTTTTTTTTTTTTAAATAATGTAAGTACTCTTGGTTTCACATTGTGAATTTGTGTATGGTGTGTGTGTGTGTGTATGTGTCGTTGACAAAGTACATTCTATACTTGTAGAACATCATCAGAATGTCTTTTTTGACACTGATTTTTTTTTAACTACTTGACGTGTAAAAAATTAAGTCTTTGTCATTAAACACAGTAATATTCTCTGGATATGTTTGAAGATGTACAAAAGTTAAGCTACTTGACAATAGGCTATCCCTTTGAATTTTAAAGACCAGAGAGATGGGTTCTACAGTTGTGTAAGATGTTAGAAGTGGTAAGATTGGTTATGTAACTGCTAGGATGCAGTCCTTTTTGTCTAGATCCTGTCTTGTATTGTTGGTTTCGCCAGCTTGACTCTGGAAGCAATAATCGACTGTTTTCCTTTCACATCAGCCTTAGAAGCGAAGCGATGCTCATTTAATGTTGAGAATTTTCTTTATTAAAATCAAAGCTCTGACACAGATGAGTGGTAGTTGAAGTAATGTGAGAGGGCTTGTTTATTTATTTCCCTTTGTAATCACATGTGCTTCCCTAACAGGTGTGGGAGGTGGGTGTTAAAACAGAAAAAGGAGAAATTAAGTGAATATCTGTGAAATATGAAAAATAAAGAGAACATTTATATTCTTAATTTTAATTTGAGTAAAGTTAAATTCATCATTTTCTTTTGCTATATTTGTTTTTAAATAAATCAGCTAATTTATTTTGCAATTTGTATGATAATTTAGCTTGTGTTTTATATTTCAAAGATCTACACAAATTATAATTTAACCTAAAAAGATGGATTGTTCATTCTGTCTTGTCAACCCTCTCTCCCAGTCTTTTAAATGGAAAAGAAAAGAGAAGTGCACTATGCTCAATGAGCAAAGCAGTTTCACTGGAAATATATCTGACATCTTCTCAAGTCAGTGTGAAAGGGGGAAATGTTGTAGGTTGGGTTAAAAAAAAAAATGCCACTCAACCAATTACTTCCACCCCTTCAAATGCATATGCTGTGGAGCTGTTAGGAGCTAGGAATAGATTTTACCTTTTCTAACACATTTCTAAGGATTCTTTGCTTGTCCTTACCAGAATCTCTTTTCTGCCTCAAACTCTGTTTTGATTGTCACATGTCAAATAGTCAGTTAATCCCCACCTCCCAAATCACTTCTTCCGCCTCTTAGGATTCCTTTTTGAAACTCTTGGCATCAATCATACCAAGAGTGAGATGGAATGAAAAGCAGTTGGGCTTAGTTAGGATGTGGTAGTTGTCTGTTACCAGGTAAAGGAGTATCCAAGGACAGGATTGAGGCTGGTGAAGGCCCTTGGGTAAAGTTAAATTCATCATTTTCTTTTGCTGTATTTGTTTTTAAATGAATCAGCCAATTTTGAAATTTTTATGATTATTTAGCTTGTGTTTCATTTTTCAAGGATCTACACAAATTATAATTTAACCTCAAAAGGTAGATTGTTCATTTTTTTGTCAAGAGTGTTAAATCTTCCTCTAGTCTTGAGAGCACTGTACTGAGGAAGTACAGGGAAAAGGGATTCGTTTAGCCCCGTAGTTAGATAACAGCCATGTTTCTCTTGAGTATGTCCCATAACCATGTGATTAGACTGGGGAGAACTGACAGCTCAGTGAATTGACAGGAGCTACCTGTTGCTAGTACTAAACTCACTGTCCAGCTCTGCATCAGCTTGGCAGTGCACTGAATATGGAGAAAATTTGAGGCTGTGTTAATAAAGATGTTCCCATATAGATGCAAACTCCAGCATTTCATAGAATTAGCTTTTATTTGCTTGGTAACCAGAGAGAAGAGTGTAGTGGGGTTATGCTAGTAATGTTAATATTTGTCCCACCTATGGGTTTAATAAAAAGCTGATTGGCCAAAGGAAGACAGGAAGTGTGGGCGGGGCTCCCAGGCTAAGAAAACTCTGGGAACGGCTCAGAGCAATACGACAGAGACACAGAGGAAAGAAGCTAAAGTTCAGATGAAGGAGTTAGCAAGTTATACACCTGGACCCTAGGTCAGTCAGCAGAAAATTGATGTGTCCATGTGTCTCTGTAGTACTGCGAGTGTTTCTGCTGGACTGCCAGACTGGCGATCAAACCTATGGTCTATACTGGGCCAGAAACCTCATACAACGAAAGAGAATCCAAAACCCTAAAGGGGGAAATATGTATGAGGAGACAGTGTAGTGTGCTGCTTAACAGCACAGATGTGCCTGAATGTGCCCTACGTGCCTACTGCTTATGGTGTGAATATTGTTAGTTTCCTGTAAAAACATAGTACTAGTGTGTTTATGGTGCTGGCCAAAGGAAAAATACTCATTAAATTCAATTACTGTTATTAGCCATGCCTCTTGCTGACTAGTATACTTTTAGGTACAGAAAAGTTACCAAGTGTATGTCTATAACTTACTAGTTGTACTAAGATGGAAAGGAAACTATCAGTGACACCATTAATGGATGAGATGCAGCTACACTTGAGGCCATGCTTGATCTCCAAGGATCTGACTGACTTTTACATTGTATCTCCTTCATTAATTACTCAGAACACCAATGGCCCCATCACAAGCCAAATCCAAGATTTCATTTCTTGCTAGGTGATCAATATTTCGAATCTGATAAAAGGGACTTTACTTGCCAGGCTAGCTATGGATGAAAGTGTGAGGAACCTTGTAGGGAACACAGACATTGGTCCCTGTTCCTAAGAAATGGCTGTGGGGCAGTGAGAGCATTAGGGATGGAAAGACATTGGGGCTCTCAGTCCAGTCTCACTGGCCTTTGCCTCTTGCCTATGAAGAAGGTTCTTGTTATCAGGATTGTCTGGGCAAAGGAGGAATCTTACATGGGGATTTTGAAACTTTTATTATTGCTATTATTGTTTGTGTTGGGGGATTTCCAAGTACATTTTCCACAATACATTAATCACCATTTGAATGGCTTTGTGTCACCTGTGTGGCTGGTACCACTAGATATAAAGAAACTCAACCAAGGGACAAGCGAATTCTCTGCTGACTTCTACCTGTGTGCATCACCACTGAAGATTGAGGCCAATTATATGTCTACTACTAACCAGAAATGTTATCTTCTAAAGAGATGTCCCTTCAAGCAGAGAAAAGTTAATACCCTGGGACTCAAGTTTTAACCAAGAGTCCAATGTGACCCCTAGTGTCTTCTCTTAAAACTAAATATCAAGTTTTGCATTTTGATTTGTTTACAGGTGATGACATTAACATGAAGATCTTCATGATTTTCAAGTTCATCTCCAAAACTTCTGTGCTTAGGTTTAATTCTGTTGGGACCTAAATTGCGAACCTGATTAGAGATCTGTAGTCTCTGATGAGAACAGAAATGAACAGTAAGAGTGTCTTAAGAGTTCAGTTCTGAGCACAGGAAATATTTAAGAGTGAATCATATTGGGCACGATTGTCTGGATTTGTTCAGTTCATGGCCATCCAATACTCAGTAGTGTCTTAAGTCAGGAAGTCTGAGAACACAGAGTAGGAGCTTCACTAGGGGAGTTTTCTTAGGTGTGAGGAATGTACTCTACCCCCAATGGTTTTCCTCTCTTTAGCAGATAGGTGTGGGATACCCGCTAAGTGAATGAGCCTGTTCCTAGACTCCTACAGAAATTGGAAACTTGGTCAGCATGAGGTTGAAAGTCAGCAGAATAGTCAATTATGTATTTTGCAAACACTGCCAAATTCTATTATAGAAGTATTCTGGAGTAGGGTTCCTATGTGTCTAAGTCTCAGGGCATGGTGGATATGGGACACAGTGGCAGGTGTTGTGGCACCTAAAATTTTGAGGTTTCTATATTTAGTTAATGGAGTTTAAAGTAGTATTTTGAAAAATAATAGGTTGGTTATTTGAAGAAAGGAAACACTTTCAAGTTGGCAAAAGGAGGAATTTCTCAAAATAATGAAATTTGTTTTTGTGAACTCATCCTGTACTTATAAAATAGAAGGTTCATCAGAGATGATGTATCTATCCCATTGACTTTAGTTTTCCTGTTATGCAGTCTTATTGTATGCTTTTTTTTTTACACAGAGAGGAGCAAATATTAGGTTTTTTTGAAGGGTTTAAGACGCAGGAATGGTATTACATAAGGCTAGTGAAGAGTGGAGATTGTGTACTGAGAAATAGATCACTGACTTAATTTGTGTGTCCCCTTGCTTGCCTTTGAGTTTAAAGTGTATTTAAATATCCAGTAAAATATGGTGACGGCCTTCACTTATTAGAAAGACCTAATGAACATCCAGTTTGCCTTTTTTATCATAGATACATAACCAGTGCTAGGCAGTTGTAGATTTTTGACCACAGCTGTTAGGTTGTTATTCATGTTTCTTGGCAGCTGTGGAGGCCAGTCATCCCTGGTGGAAGACCAGATATTTTGAGCTCCTTAACCAAATTTATATAACCAAACTATGAAGAAACACCTGTAATTTGACTATATTTACAGATTCCCTCAAAGTCTTCACATGATTTAAACCTAGTCCACTGATGATTCGGATATTGTGAGATACACAGTAACAGTGTGGCTATAGATGGCATAGATGGCATAGATGGTACTAGTCCATCCTGTGTGAGCATGGGTGGCTATTTGTCTGACAGTTACTATCCTTACCTCCCTCATCTAAGAAATGGAGCCACAGTAATGGTGCCTAATTGATGGGACTGTTGTGAAGGATTTATATATATGAATATATATAAATGAAATTTCATTCATATATGTATGCATATAAGTGCTATTTATTTTGGCCCATTCCAAATATGCAACAAATGCTATCAGGATGTTCACTAAAGTTATATTTGAGTACAAAGGAAATGAGTCTCTCCCATCTCTCTCTGGTCCCACTCTGTCTTCTTTCATGCTGTGTTACAGCCCTGCTCTTTATCCAAGACATGCCATACTTGCTGCATAATAAAATTGAAATTAAAGCAAGAATCAGTACAACTTAGCTGTCTTTAGAAAGGTTTGTCTTTGGGATTATTTGTGGTTCTTGGGGAAATAATTTGATCTTTTCTTTCAAATCAAATCAGCTTAGCAGATCATAGCCCTCTGAGTTAAGGAACTAACTAATTAGTGGCTTATTTTCCAGTCCTTGGGGATTTATGCGAGGTGATACAAAAACTACCAGCAATTCACAGAGGCCTGGCCCTTCTGCATATATGCCTCTCATTTAGTAAATAATAACTTTGTTGAATTTTAAGGGTCACAGTTAAGTTCAGTACTGATATTAAAATAGAACTGTGTAATACCAGTACTAACAATGCTTCAGCAAGAGTGTGTTTCAAAAATATGTAATGTGGCTGTCACATGGTTCTGCAGCTACAAGGACATGTGAAATCATAGCATGTAAACATGTAAAGAAATGTTCTTATTCTTGGTATCATGTGTAGTTCTTTAAAGTATAGAACAAAGCAAATACCATTCATATTGGGAGCAGAGAATACTGTGGTTGTTTATATTCAAAAGAATGATTAGATTCTATAGTGTATGGATATCAGAGAAATGCTTTTTATGTTCTTAAAGCAGAAGTTACAGGTAATACTATTGTTTAATATACTTTCATTTTTTTAAGATAAAGAGTTTCACTATGCAGCCCTGGTTAGATTGGAACTCCCTATATGTAGACCAGGCTTGCTTGGAACTCAAAGAGGTCTGCTTACCTCCACCTCCCTAGTACTGGAATTAAAGATGTATGTCACCATACTTTATTTATTTTTTCCTTAATTTTATTTCAAGTTGATCTGTTGTCTCTTATTAGCTCCAACTCAGAAAAACAAAAACAACAACAAAAAAGTACACTTAAAACTCTTAGGTTGAAAAAAATAATACATTAGTGGATCTGCTCCTACATACATAGTCCACAGTCTTTGGGCTTGATTTGCCTGGCTGTGAGTTCTATGTGAGGCCAGTCACTGAAAACACATCACTAGAACTAGACATAGTGGTCATTCTTGTTTCTTTCCCTGGTAAATTAATGCCCTAGTTTCTCTCTACACACAATCCTCTCCTCCCTTCTCTCAAACTGTCTAAATTAGTTGGAGTTGAAACTTACTGCTGGGCTCAGATTGCCATTAGACAGGTAAGAACACCTGTTGTGCACACCAACTCTCAGTTGTTATTGTGATTGCCTTGGATATAAGCACATTTAACCAGTCAATGTGAACTTCAACTCAGAAGACCTTTGCCAGACCTTTCCCCTGTCTTCAGGGTTCATAACAGGAAAATGACCCCTGTTTTTCCTTAAAAGGTTATATCTGCAAATATGATGGCCATGTGACCAAGGGAATCAGAGATGGAGCTACTAGGGGTGCAAGGATTTGAGGCTTCAGGGCCTGGCATTCAGGACAATGCCAGAAATCAGCTGAAAGTGATGGGCAGACCTGAGCTTAAGGACTGGGGCGGGGAGGGGCGGGGAGCACTTACTGGTAATGCTTCTTCCAATCCAGTTACAATTTTCAAGTGTTCAATTTGAGCCAATGTTTCTTTCAATATTTAAGTCAGTCTAGTCTGTGTTTCCTGTTAGCTTGCAACATAAAGATAGATAGGTGGAAAAACTCAAGGATGTCTGCAGGGTGTTGCCAAAGGTAAGACATAAGAAAGGAAAGAAACCAGAGACAGCATAGGAGTGAGAAAATCCTCCTTGGCATCCTAGAGAGGACAGCCAAGCAGGCATTGGGTTTTATTTATTATGTATACAGGGTTCTGTGGCATTTATGTTTACATGCCAAAAGAGGACACCAGATCTCATGATGCGATGGTAGTAAGACACCATATGGTTGCTGGGAATTGAACTCAGGACTCTGGAAGAGTAGCTAGTGCTCTTAACCTCTAAGCCATCTCTCCAGCCCTGGAATTGAGTTTTTGAAGCAATAGCTGGAGTTGCCAGCTGTTAGTGAATCAGAGGTTGACAGGTGATAGAGTAATCAGAGGTCAGTCAGGTGATAGAGCAATATGAAAAGTATCCTAGTTAGTAGAATGAGTAATTAATGTTCTATAGCCTTTTATACCAAAAAGGTGATTACTTTTCAGTGCAGAAAAATTAGTTACTTTGCAAAAAGAGCATGAACGTGCCTCACCTCACATCATAGAGAATAACAAGGAACAGTTCTTTCTAATTAATAGGAAATAGGTTAAAATCTTTGACAATATCTTGTTAGTAAAGAAGAATATTCTTTGTGTCCATTCTGAGTTTAGAAAGAGTATTTTTTCATATAATTCTAAAATATTTAACAAAGTATGAAAGTGTAAGCATTTCCGTGAAAATACATATACATATGACCTTAGATACAGCCCTCTGATGTGTCATTAGATATCTTGTGAAATGTGGATATTAAGACAGCGGGGCTGAGGATTTAGCTCAGTGTTAGAGCATTTGTCTAGCAAGCACAGGGTTCTGGCTTCTGTCCTTAGATCCAAAAGAGAAAAAGAAATGGAAGGAGGGAAGAAAGGAAAGAAGGAAAAACAGCACTCAACATTCAAATGGAAAGGTAGCATCACATAAAATATAATAAAGACCAAGGCTGCCAAGTTCACCATTATCCTCACTTAGATTTCTTTTCCAACTGCTATGTTTACTGTGAAATGTATTATAAATAAAAACAGAGATTAAAGCTGAAAAAAGAATTCAATTATCTGGCTACTGAAATAACACAATCTTTAATATTTTATAACATACTTTAATTTATAGCATAGAAAATTATCATTTTCAAGGCAGCCACAGCTATGCAGAGAAAATTTGTCTTGAAAAACCAAGAAAAAAAAAAAACAGTTTTTGTTTCTTAAAAGAAGAAAGAAAACTGTCATTTTTGGCAAGAAATACATATCAATACATATCCAGGCAACTTTCTCAATTACCTTTTTTTTTTCAATGTTTTAAGAAATAATTAGTGGTATAAAAAAGGCTATTCTTATTTTTTGACATAACCTTATTATTATAGCAAACTAAGATTTAACATAAATGTCTTTAGGTTTTAAAATGTCACATAAGTTAAATACTATATTTACAAAATATAAAACTTTTAAAGCAAAATATTATACAAAATACTGTCTCTACATAACTAAGGAGCTTTATCTTCTAACTCCCATTTTTTCCTCATCCCTTTTAAGGATCTCACCTCCCAGGATAGCACAGATGAATTTTTAATGGTAGGAACTGGTCTGTAATAAAAGGATAAATCCAAAAATTAAAAGAAAGATACACTTTACAGAGGTATTTTTTTCACTTCTTTGACAAATCCTCATGATTAAAAGGCACTTAAAAAAATCCAATTTATGCTTCATATCTTACATTTTAATTCTTTTTATTAACATCTTTAAAAATGTTATAAGGGATACTGTATCTCTTAGTGAGGGTTCTTTTCAGTGGCTCTTCTTTGCAGTCTATAAAAGTGTAAAGCAAACACCTGCCCTGTAGTTAATTTTCAGCCTCTTCTGCCTATGCACACTTAGTATAATTAATTCTATTAAAATATCTAGAAAAAAAAATACAAATCATGTGTACTGTTCCTTACTCCTATGAGAGATGTCTATTTAAAAATATCTCTTTGCGCACACCTTGACTGCTCTCTGTATTTATGTTCCTGGTCTAGGTTCTTATCCTGAGCCTGGGCCAGGACTCTGGATAAGGGCCTTTTTTCTTTCTTCCTTTCCTCCCTCGCCTCCGCCCCCACCAGGGGACAGATTGATGTTTTCTATATGTCAATGTCTACTTGTCTATTTCCCAAACCATCCCAAAGTGACTGCAACTTTTTCAACTTTAGAATCCCAAGATCATCTTGCGATTGGATATCAATCAGAAAGAAGAAATCAATTTGGCCCCAGGGATCTGCAATTGCATTGCTCGCAGTGACTTCTCCAGTCGTGGATAGCAGGGGGCGCTCTCCAGACTGCAACCTTTGGTTGTTTCTGAGGAGTCTCAGGCTAGGCTGGGTGGAGAGGTTACTTACAAGTGTGAACATCGGTCATGCTTTCACACCTCCTGCAGCGGACGTAGCAGCACCAGATAAACTTACACTCACACCTCTCCACATGCCTGACCACGTGAGTGTTGTAGCCTCGGCCACAGCAGAGGAGGTTGCAGCCATCAGCACCTCCTGACGTGCGGTTGCACTCTCTGCCCTGTGTCCCAGGAATACCCAGTTTCTTGTTCTCCACACAGTAGTTGGGAGACTTATGAACGTACAGCAGGTCATCCTTGCCAATGGGTGTCTGTCTTTGATCTTTTTCTCTCCTGCGCATTTTCCTCTTGGTTTTGTCTGAAATCTGGATGCTGTTTTCATATTTATCCTTTAAAAAATGCCCAATCTTTTCAAAAGAAGGCATAGTTTTCCAGCAGGTTTTCACAGCGCAGGAGCCAGAAACTCCATGGCAGCGGCAGTCCACAGACATTAACTTGGCGACAGCCTAAAACCAACAATGATTGTATTCAAATGTCATTTGTGCAGTTTTTCATTCAACACCAGAAACAGTTAATCTAGCCACTCAAATTTCTTGCTGTTTCCTCTATAAAAATGATGGTTTAAACATAAACCATCTTTAAAGTTGTTTAGAGTTCAAATATTTTGTCATTTATTTCTGTCTAAATGTTTTGAGTCTGCATAGAAAACCTTCCCATAACACATTAAAAATGCTAGGGGTGGTACAGGACAGTGAAATAGATGCTGTCCTAAGTGCTGTCCTTGAGTACTGTTAAGCCTGAAGACCCAAGTTGGAACCCTGGGAAACCACATGGTAGAAGGAGAGAGAATCAACTTCTGCAAGATGTTTGGTTTCCACAAGTGTACCATGGAGTGTGCGTAACTCACAATACTAAATAAATAGGCACATAAACACTATAAAATAAATTGCTATCAGCACAGCCACTTTTACTACTTACCAAGATGATCTGAAATCTCATAGGGAAAGTACTCTTCCTAATACCTCAGTCATTTGGGTGTGAGGAAGGATGCTCATGCTTGTCTGCATGCTTCTGATACCAAAGTCTTGCTATTCAAAGTATGGTTAATGCACCATCAGTTACAGCATCCCTTATAAAAAATATAGACAACCCCAGTCTTCAGCCAGATATAAAGAGTTGAAAAGCTACATTTTAAAACAGAGTCCCAGGTAATTATAATACAAAGCACTAACAGGGTAGTTGCCATCAACTTTGACAGTTCACACAGAAACCTCAGTAGAACTTTCCATGTAACCAATTCTCAAACTTTTGGAATCTGATTGGCTGGAGTGAACTGCTTCCATGATATTGAGGCACCTGGTAGTGACAGCACCTGTTGGTTGATTCTACTGAGGTTTCCTAGGTTTGGTCACTATAGTGCCAGTTACATAGGAGGGGAGAGTGAGAACATGCTATGCTCTGGCCACAGGCCACACAAGAAATCCTGCCTCAAATTAAACTAAGAAAGAACACACTACAATGCAGTCTACTGACAAGTTCTTCCACTTCTCGGGACAATTACTTGAAAACATAGCTCCTATCCTTGAGGGATGAACATTATATTAACCCAAAGAATAAAAAGAGACTTGAGTGCTGGTAAATCGCAACTCTTGGTAAATTCAGGGTAGGTTGTTGTCTGAAGAAAAGGAAAAGACAACCATGTTTATATAATTTTAGATTATTTTTTAGCACTAATTGAGTTTACACTCACCTATAGTAAGTAGCCCATTGTTGAGGTGTGATAAGGTCTAAATGTTCTTGTCTTTGATAAAGTTAGAGTAAAAGTTAGGATGAATTTTTCAATCAGCCTAAAATAACAGTCTAGAGAATTTTTAAGTTATAGGGCTCTAACCTCTTACATATCAACATTGCTTCCAGCAGTCCCCAGACGATGGCAGAACAGATTAATAAATCCTCAGGACTAGTTGTAAAGTTGACATTCTGTCAACATGCTGGGCAAATAAAAAATGAATCCGCCCATTCAACAATGTGGAAACTATTCATATAATCTCATGAAAGAATTTTAAATTCTATGTACAGTTTTTATCAAAACTACAAAACAACCAAGGTTTTATTACTCTTGATATGTCTGCAGAACGGCAGTTTCTAACATTCTCTGAACAGCCTAACCACACAGAATATTTCAAACAAGTAATATTGTATTGCAGCCTTAAATGAGAACATGCGATATTGATTTGTACAATTTTAATACTTCTTAGTAGCATTTTTTAAAAATCAATAGAATAGTATAAAATCCTGTCCATTCTAGAATACAGAACATAACCATTTTATTCATAAACCTTCAAAATTATTACATGTATCTATCTCTTAAGAACACAGAGCAAAAGCATTCTATGCCGACACAAGAGCAACTCATTACCTAAAGGATGGCACAAAGATATTCTGATTAATGGCACTTGTTATACACAAAATCCTTGTTGCTTAAGAGGTGTATATGCAGATAAATGCTAAAAATTAATGCGATCTGGCCAACTTTGCTCATATTTTAAGTACCAAAGGGTATGATTGGAAAAAAAAAAAAAGCTCAATCAGTGTAGGCAATAAAATAAATTGTCCGAGAAGCCATAGACCTGAGAGTAAGTGTATGTTTAAACCGGATCAGCGTTCCTGACAATCATCACTCAGTGATTTAAAGCTGCCTTCCTTCCTGATCATGACTGAAAGGCCAACTTCCTTTTTCTTTTTTTTAACCAGTTCATACATGGGCACTGTTGGTCTGGAAAGGAAACTCAGAGTCGATGCCTTTCAAATTATTATGCACTCACTCGCACAAGCAGTTTTAACACACCTGATGAGGAAGAGTAACAAAAGTCACCCTTCTGAAGGAAAGTCACTGCTGGAGGGTCAGTGGTCCTGAGCCAGCAGGGCTTTCCACCAGCATCATCATAACTCTGTCCCAAACAGCATGAAACTACCTAATTGCTGCATAATTTGAAAGAGTAAAAAGGGGCCCACAAATTCAATTTTGTTACCTACTAGCTTATATTAGGATTTTGAAACTTTTTCCTACTCTAAAAAACAACTTTTTGTTTACTGGAGTTGATAATTTTCCGCTGTTATGTTTTTAAATTTTTAGCTCTAAGACTTCTGATCAAAAGTGGCCAGAATATAAATAGAAGAAAATAGTATTCTTTTCACAGATGTGACATATATTGTTTGTCTACTCCAGAATTTACATATATAAATGAAGGTCAAGTAGAAGAATCTTAAGAATTTCACATACAAATTGAATAACAATGTCTCCATAATACTACAAAGATAAAATTTAAGTAGAGCAATATATTTGCTGCTTAGACAATTTTATAAAATGCGGAGTTTCAGGGTAGACATATACACGCAGGGTTTAACTTTGCCGACGTTAGTGTTTCTTGGAGCACATTTTCATAAATCATGTATTTGATCCAGATTTATAGCAAGAAATTCTTTTCACTTAATATGTAGTTAATGAACAGGTACTTAGTTGTGATTCCAATTTTATAGAAAAATAAACAGTGTGGTTAAGATACTTGTCTTACATAAATAGGTGATATATGATATAAAGTCTCTATTACTCAGCCAGATAATGTTAGAAAAACAGAAAAACGAAAGTGGAAAATATAAGTATATTTAAAGATATACCAGGAATGCTCCAAAATGTGTGTTCTGTATCTTTTCTGCTGGGGTTCTTAATTAATGTTAAACAGCTAGTGTGAGCCACAGTGGCGGCTCTGATGTTTTCTGGTAACTGGAAAAGAGAATAGCAACTGAATGAATTGTGTGTGGTTATGGGAAAATTCCTCTCTCCTCTAGTTGAGTTGTTAAGGTTTATAACGACGTTAACAGAGGAATGTTTTGTTAACTATTGCAAACAGATGTGCGCATTTTGGTGGAATAGTGTAAAACTATAGGAGAGCAATTAGGAAGGTGGCATTCAATCTACAGGGTTCCTCATGGAAGTTTGGGTTGATACGTTTTTAATGAAGTGAAATGGGCAAGATGTATCAGTGGAACTCAGTGCAAAAGCAGCAGACCCTATATAAGAAATGATTAAGAACTAATTGCCTCACAATTTTGAGTCAAAGGTAATGCTGTGGGCAGAGATTGTTTTCTATATACTGCTATATCCAATATTTAGTAGGAATGACCAGAAAGTGGTGCAGAACGTTCTATAACCAACATTTCATTGTGGCAGCCATTGAAAGATCTGTTTAGTTTAAGAATTCGGCAACTTAAGATAGAATAAACGTGTGTAGAGGATTCCTATTCCTCTGACCCATTTTATCCCTTCTATCCCAAAATACATTTGAACCTGCAGAAAAGCAAAATATAGTTGTGTTGTTCAACTACTTATAAATATTCTTGAAACAGGTCAATAAAAATTTGGGGTCTGCCCTTCCCACTTTGTTGAGTTACTCATAATAAAACAAATTATGGGGTAGAAAAACTTAAAAGTTTATGAGGTAGACATGGTAAGAATGGAAATATTTTAAGCACACCAAAAGAAATACCCATAAATATTCCAAGTCACATTATTCCCAGAAGTTCTGCCCCTGGAAGACATCACATCATTCTCGCAGCCAATCACCGCCCAGCAACATTATTCTTGGAGTCATAACTTTAGGAATGGTGTCAGAAACCAAGTGGGAATCAGAGTATTTAAGGTCAGCGGTTAGAAAATCATCTATCCTGCTCGCAGTGCTACTAAGCGCCAGCACCCACATTTCTCTGAACGCTTTCCTACATTTTGAGTTTGGGATTTTGAGACTAGAAAAACCGACTCAATTGAATGCAGACTTTAAATTTTACTCAGACAAATATTCCTGACAGATCAAATCATAATAGCCAATATTAAAAATTGAGTCCGCTTCTCATCCATGTTAGAGAAACCTCCCTTTTGTTTATTTAGACTTTTTTTTTGTAAGCTAGCAGTGGAAAGAAAAATACAAAAATATTTTGAATTAGAATACCTCCCAAGAAAAGACCAACAAAAACACCCATGTATTACTCTCAAAATAACCAGGTAAATGTTTTGTTATATTTTAGGATTTCATCTAGAATAATGTGAGGAAAAAGATTTAGGAAAGGAAACTGAAATTTGCACAAAATGTGCACCTCTGTATGGGCTGAATTGTTCTTTTTCAATACAGAAAAATAGCAAAAATCTATGTAAGATGAAAAAATAGTTTTTTTCCTTAGTCAATAGTATATTGTATTAAAAATGATGCAGATAAAAAACACAATCAAAATGTAAATAACTGTTTAAAGCCAATATTAACAACGATAGAGCTAAATCATAGCTTCCCAATTTGAAAACATACGCAATAAAATAAATGTGAGTGTTATTAATAAACGAATTTTTAATACAAATGTTTTAGGTTTACATAAGCTCACACACAACTATGTTTATTTAAAAGTTAATTATAAAATGAGCTTCTTAGTTTTGCTTTTTTTTTGGTTAAAATTTTAAATCATTGTCAAACCATTTAAAGGAGAATGAATAATGAATATTTATGTAGCTGTTTTCTCAATTTTTAAATAAATATAGTGATTTTGTGTACCCTGATGTTTTTCTTGAGCTTATTGCTAGATCTTAAAAGAACATATGATAAATGCATTTTTCTTTCATATTAAAATGTTAGAAATAATAACTATTTCTTTATTTAAATTCAATCAAGATCTCGTTCTTATTTCCACAGTAAAAAATCCCAATAAAAAGAGGTATATAAATGTAGTGCAGAGAAAGAACAATGTTAATGAAATTAAATAACTCTTCTGAAGCTCCTAAATAAAAATAGGGAAAACTTGCATAACCTATTCATTAACTTTCTTGTTTTTCATTTTTTTCTTACTGCATATTCAAATTAAATGGATCTGCAAATACAAACTTGAGGAGTTATAGTGATATTTTACTGAGTCTCTGACTTTTTATATTTTAAACGAGGGCAGTTAAATAAAGAAAGCCAGCTAGAATTTCCAAGCATTGTGAATGAGCTCCATTATTCACTTGCCAAAAATGTAAAAAAAAAAAAATGCAACATATACTTTAACTATTCCTAAGAGATGTTGCAAATTGTTTGAATTTACTTCAGGAGGATGTGGCAGATTGTGGTAACAACATTGGGACCTTGACAACTTATTGGAAATTCAAAATAATATCTATCTTGAAAAGTTTATTATTCCAGGAAATATGTATTCATAAAAATCTTGCTCTTTTAGGAAAGTTACGGTGAATTGTCAGACAATTTAACATTGTTTTAGAATCAGAACTTTATTGTATCAATAGTCAGTAATGTAAATATATAAAAACTAAGTAGGGTACACACATATTCCTTTTTAAAAAAAAAAAAAAAAACCTATTTTTAAAACCAGAATTCATAAAGGAGTTCACCAGGTGCTAGGTACTTACATTCATCTCCTCTTAACATATCTTTAATATAACTATATTTTAAAATGTCTTTACCTTTAATATAGCCATATTTTTCTATTCATTTTCTTTTATAGTCTTAATTGAACCTAAGTTACTTTATAAAATTAACAATTTTTCATAAAAACTTTTGCTTTACAAAAATTAAATAAATAGTGGTGTACATTCCTTAAGAAAGCTTACCAATGTAGTCATTTTCAGACTCATGAAAAGATATATGCCTACTTATTTCTTATACTAACAATGTTTGCTTTTAAAAATCATTGACATGGATTCACCCACAGTTATTAACCCCAATTATAATTTAATCAATAATGCTGGAGTCTTATCCAATTTTCTAATACATACCTGCCTTCCTGCTTCGTTGTTGTGTAGATTCATGGCTAGCAGTACCTTGCTTTCTTTTCCAGTGGTATTTCTGATAGGGAAATCTAGAAACTTTCTGCTGAACCACATGCCGTATTGCACATCATCAGAGCATCCCCCCCAATGCCAGCCTTCACTTGGTGAGCCACCATTTTGCAAGGTGGTGTCACAGGAACATTCTGTCATATTTCCTGCACTGCATGACCTGGTTACAGAGTGCACCAGACCTGCAGCCATGACGGCATAAATGAATGCTGTCTCCTTGGTGCCTAGGGAGAAAACATTGATAAATTACAGGGCCATCATTTTCTGTTGAAATTCAGTCCTAAAGCCTCTTACTCATTGTCTTATGAGGCAGTTTTTCAAGTGTTTACAATGGATGCTGTAATGAGTGAATATAGACAAGGAAACCTACTATTTTAGACTTTATGAAAAAGCATTATTTTTCAGGATTCCACATCATGGGATATCACATGCCATATTGTCACCCACTCTCCTAATATATTAAAATTTGTGCTTGTTTTTAAAATTTGTAACCCTCACTAATATCTATCTTAGTGTTTCGTAGACAGTAGTAGCTCTGTAGTAGGTGATGAATGTAAATTTTTTACATGAACAATGTGAGTGGCAACTAAAAAGGAAACCGATTCTTTATCTTTCTTTTTTTCAAAGTGTGCTGCATGTACAAAATACAAACGGAACCTTTTGGTGCGATTTTTCTTTGAATAGACAATGTGAGTCAGAATGCAAGCAAAACTTAACAAAAATCAAGACAGTTGGTAGATAAATATTCGTTTTCTTTCACATTAAAGTTCAAATTTTAAAAGAGGAGAATGTAATGAACTACTGATAATAAGTAGTTAACATTTTATGTGGTACAACTGACCTTATAGTTATAAAACTAATGGGAAGAAGATAATTGAAAACTTGGAAAAAGTCGAATTGTGGAAATGTATCCTATTTTTGAAACAGTTGCATTTCAGTAGAGCTGGAGTTAAAAATCTTTGAAATCAAAGTTCCATTAGGACATTCATAAAATAGACTAGAACGGACTCAGCAGGCGATTTTTTTTTCTTTCCAGATGTTTAGATTGGAATAGAAATAGTTTCACCCACGCCCGTTGTCCAATAAACCTTTTCAGCAGCGAATGATTCTACATCTCAGCAACTATTTAGGACACATCATTTTTTTCTTTCTTACTTTTCTTTCTTTCTTTCTTCTTCAGCCTCTTACCCTTTACCCCCAACCCCCAGGCCAGGGATCTATCCTCAGCACTTGTCAGCCAAAACTGAGAGCTGGGAAGGCGAAGTTCTGGAGAGGCACATACAGAAACAGAGCAGGGAAGGGTCAAAGGTGCAGGAGGAAAGGAAAAGGAAAAGAACTTTAAGACAGCAAGCGCATCTTTCAATGCTTCGGGCCTGAAGCTCTCTGACTCTGCTAATATCCCGGGAAACTTCCAGGCTCTGAGTACCATTATCCTTGCTAAGTCACCACGCACGTGGAAGAACTTTTTTTTTTTTTTTTTTCACTGAACTTTCCCGTACGGCGGAAAATGCGCCCAGTCAGAATGAGATGGAAGGAACATAAAACCAGGGGAAGCGAAAGAAATCGCGCTCAGGTGACAGTCCCTTTAAAAATCACCATTGTGCACTAAACCTGGTGTTTTTCAGGAGTTCATAAAACGTAAGGCTGTCCTTCAATTAGCCACTTGTCTACAGCTCTGTGCGCCACAGAGCTGCTTAAATCAAAGCAGATGCGGCAGCAGCATTCCCCGCTGCAGACCTCATGTTTGTCCAGCTGGTCACCCACGGAGCGGGGCGGGGCGCCACGGGGTCCGAAGGGTCGATGGGGTGGGGACTCACAGTTTTTCTGCAACTTTGGCAGGGGCCACGGGAAGGACGGAGGGCTGCAGCCCCTTTGAGTGGCCCTCTGTAGATCTTAAGATGTCCCTCTCTAGGGCTGCACCTGCACGCTAGGGTCTGCCCCCCCCAACCGTGGCCCCAGTTTCCCCATCTGAAGATCTCGCTAGCACCCAACGGTTCTGTCACTATTCACTCTAAGGCACAAGCAGAAAATTGTAGCTTTCTAAGTCCCGCCAAGCCCCAAGGGTCCTGGTGACTCACCGCTACTCAGCTCGTAGCCGAAGAGCGGACTGGAGGCGAGCGGAGCAGACGTGGTGGTGGCGGTGGTGACCATACAGTTCCACCTCTCGTGTCGGAACTGGCTCCTGCACTCCTGAATGCCCAGCCGAGCGCCCTCGCGGATGCTAGGCAGCAGGTACGGTTTCCTCTTGCACAGCTCTTTCTGGCGGCTGTTCAGAGGCAAGCCAGCACAGCCCAGCTTCTCCGGTACCCCAAAGGAGGCAATGCCCAGCCACCTGTAAGACAAGGCGTCCTTGCTGTAAGCCGCCCCATGCCCCCCACCCCACCCTAGATACCTTAGCTCAGCGGTCCTAGGGCCCCTGAGCCTCAATTGAAAGCTCTCTGTCACGGGTCATCTCTTTGGCCACCCACCCTTTATGCCTCCACAGAGCCCATACTCACATCCAGTTGCCCTGGGTTCCGCAGGGGAACAGCGAGAACACGACTGCCCACAGTGCACACAAGCTGGGGAGGGCCAGGAGCGCCGTTCTGTCCATGGCCCACGCATGGAGTCCTCCAGCCCCGGCCACTCCTCTCCGGTCCCCTCTCTTCAGAGGCCTGCAGGGCCTGGGGTCAATTCCCTAGCACCCAGTTGTTCCTTGCTCTCTTTCTCTTGGAAGGTAACATTAAAAAGGACAGCAAGGACAGAGATTATCAGCAGTCCCCCAGGCCCCAGCAGGATGGGGTAAAGAAAGTAGCCTAAGGTCCTCTCGCGCAGAGGTGGATTCGCGCTGGTGATGCCAGAGCGTCCCTCACATTCCAAGGTGAGAAACTTCTGCTGATGTCTCTGTGTCTCCATCGCCCCAGGCTTCTCCTCGCATCTCCACCCCCGACCCCGCCTGGCGCCTGATTGGCCCAACAGCAGACTCGTATCTCACCATCTGGAAACCTCAGACTCTCATTGGCTAAAAGTGGACTCTGCGGGGGGCGCTCTTGGGCTGAACCTCCGCTACTGTCTGACCAGACCTGGGAGTGTCAGGACCTTTCCTCCGGTCTCATTGTCCTTAGAGGGGGTCTCTACGAGATTGAATCAACCTGAAGAGCAAAGATGTGATGAGCATTTCCATCTTAGCATCCTTGGGTAAAAACGTAGCTACTTTACTCAACCACATCTGGATTTACCCTTTGAGAAAAAACGAATAAAGGCTCGCGTCCCGGCGGGGTTGGGGGGGGGGCGCCTCTCTATTCTTTTCTGTACTTCTCCCTGGATCGTTATCTTTTAAAGTCAAAAATTGGTATTAAAAAAAAAAAAAAGCTAATCTTTCTAAGTCTATCTTGAGGACCACTTAGCAGCAGAGTGGATAGGAGCAGCTTTGTGGACTAGGTTCCTCATCATTTAGACATGCGTTTATTTTCAGTATAGCACCAAAATCTACCGTATTTAAATTGGGGCCTGTGGTAGGTTTTTCCCATTTGTCTTATTTCTGTAACTTTTGAGAGCATGCTCTATTCTAAGAAAAAAAATTGCAAGCAGACAAATGAGTGAGAGCAGACAAGAGAACTCCAAAATGGACGAGGGCTATTCCTGCCCTTCTTTTCTGACCCACCCTCACTGACACCCTAGGAAGACCTTGCACAGAGCTACTGCTACTCTTTGAAAACAACCACAGCAATGACAAAAATAGAAATACTGTATGCCCTATCAACTTCTTGCCCAGCCCTATGGTAGTTTGTAGAAATAAGTGTAAAAAAGAGCCAGGCAGACAAATCTAAGGTTTGATAAATTCTGATCATCAGTAAAGGAGATTATAGGTAAATGGTATTGACAGTTTATACTTTGGCCAAATGTGCTTTATAAGCAGGAAGTGTTCTGGCAGCTGGTAGTTTTGGAAGGTTAGTTAGCCAGCATTTTGTCTCCAAGATCTCTTTGAAGCCTGCAACACGCTTTGCTGTGGTATCAAAGAGCTCTGTCTCATCTACTTCCACACACAGTGTTTCTTAAAACTATCACCTGCTCCCAGGAGGATGTCTGGAATGTTAGCCAACTCTGCAGGTGGTATCACCTCAGCGGGTGCCCCAACTCAGCCTCATCACTGAGGCTTTGACAGCATTTGACAACATTTGGTGATTCTAATCCTCAGCATCACCTACAGTCAATCACAGCTCAGTCAAACTTTAATCATTCTTTATCCAGCAAATGTTTATTGCATGTACACTACATTCCTAAAACCACATTGTAATTTTTAGAAAGTCAAGCTGATGACAGAAATATTTTGGCTAATGGTTAGTGGCCTCTCTGAAAACTGGAGTCCTTATCCTGTGAGCCTCTCCAAGAAGAGACCATGTACATCCGCTGTCCTGGAGCATCAAATTTTCAAAGCACAACTTATTGAGTGGATTAATGTGATGAGGAACATCCCGAACAGATGCCTAAGTGGCCTAAATGCTGCAAATAGAGACATTTCTTCCTTGTACTGGAAACTGGAGATGGTACAATTTTGGGTTTAGGCGGAGGGCATGTTGAACATCAATTCCTTAAGCTGATTTTTTTTGGGGGGGGGCTGCAGTAAAAGTTTTAAAGTGGCTGTTTATTTTTTTTTTCATTCAGAAATTTATATGGAGACTGTTTTGGATTAAAATGTGAGACTAGCACTGAGTCAGTCACATTGTTGTAGAGCTCATAAATTACTTGACAAAACAGACAAGTAAACCAACAATTATAGTCTGATGCAGTAAGTATGGGAGATATAGTGTGCCATGCAAATGCATAGAAGATAATTCAGAGTTAAGGATCGAAGGGACAAGTCTGCTGAAGGCTGCCTTCATTTTTCCTCTAGGGCTCCAGCTCTGTGCAGGAAACTTGTCAAAGCTTTGGGAAGAATACCCAAGTATGCCATACTGGGAGTTAGTCCACTAGCTCAAACATTTTCAGGTCCTGGACCCAGTTCTATAATGTCTCTTTCATGTGGTCTAGGGCCTGTGGAGAGGTGTGATTCTGTGTGTACTTTTATAACAAAGTAGACATTCCCATCAGTTCACCCCACCAAGGAGACAGCTCAACACCCAGGCATGGTGAATGTCCACACACTGAGCACTTCCTCTATGCCCTTGGGTTCTCTTTTATTCTCTGCCTCTTCTTTTCCTTTTCATTACTGCCTGCATAGAAAGACTTTGGGCTGTCAGAAGATGACAATCTACAGGAATGTTCTCCCACTCCACCATGTGGGTCATGGGGATCAAAGTTAGGTGGTCAAGTTTGCAGGCAAGTGTCTTCACTCATGAGCATCTCACAGGCCCCATCTCTGTCTATTTCTATCTTTCTCCCTCTTTGAACACTTGTGAAATTCTACCATCCATATACAATGTATGCTAATTTTACAGATATGTTTGGGAAGATTAGGAGGCTTGCTGGAGATTGCTTTGCTAGTAGCAGAGTCAAAGACTAGTTTTATTTTAGACATCCTTTCCATGTACCACATATGCTGCCATATACCCTCATTCAAAGCTAACATTTGCTTTTTTTTTCTTCCTGTCCAAATTTCAGTTGGTAAGTATTAGAGCCTACATTTCTCATTGTGTCCCTGGGTTCTGTACACAATGAGCACAACTATTGGTTGTTTTCTGGCATAAACAAAACCTGTAATGGGGAGGTCTCCTAAGGAGCTCTCTGGAAAGTGAGAGTGTCTGAGGCAGGTGGAAATTTGCAAGAACAGGCTTCCATTTCCCCTATCTTTGCTGAGCTGGGCATGGGGCCCTGGAAAGACCAGTGGAAGGAACACTAGTTGGTGCTGTAGACAGAGGTGATAATCTTCGGGAACACATCTGAACTGAGTTTTCTCATTGGTAAAATGATCAGAAGTGATGTATCTGTCAGATCTGAATATCTTACTGTGGCTCTCCTATCAAGAGAAGGAAATGCTACCAGCTCAACAGATGTGTCTCCCTCAGACATGGTGAGGGCAAAGGCATCTTATAGCTTCACCATTATGTTTGCTTCTGGATTTCAAGGAAATGCATTATTTAGATTAAGAAATCTTTTTAAATGGTCAAACTGATTTGTCAAAAATCTAGTCATATCAAATGAAGTCTCATTGACAGAACAAAAAACATCATTAGAGGGCTGGAGAGATGGCTCAGCGGTTAAGAGTTCTTCTGGAGGACCTGAGTTTGATTCCCAGCATCCATATGGCAGCTAACAACTGTCTGTTATTCCAAGATCTGACACCTTTACACAGTTATACATGGAGGCAAAACACCAATTCACATAAAATAAAAATAAATATTAGAAAAAGACATCATTAGAAGCTTTTTCCTGGGAGATGAAATTAAGGAAAGATCTAACTTATTTCTATTAAAATAAAGGGACATCTCTATTTGTACTAATAAATGTTAACTTTCTCTACTAAGACTAGAGAAATAACATCTACAGATTTCAAATGATTTTATTTAGTGTTTTTAATTTTGCAATATTGAGGGGAGACAAGATCTTACCAGAGCACGGGGCCTTACGTACATTATACTATGAGACCCTCCCAGAGGCAGGTGATATCTCTTTCTAGGTGTTCTTCAGCTGAAGAGGGGTTGCCTGGGAATCAAATTGATGATCTAACAGATGCTAGACCAGTACTCTGTCATGAAACCATGTTAGCAGCCCCAAATATTTTAAAATTCATACCATTAATTGTTTGAGAAGTGATAACTAATATTATATCATCTCATAACCCAAGTTAAGATCAGTGCTGTTAATGTGACCCCACATTTTTAGAGGTGACTGAAGTATCTGTAATTTCTTGATTCCATACGAACAAGATGGTCTTGAACAGGTTGCTTAGAATGGTGGGGGTGTTTTGAGCTGCCCCCTGAGAAGAAGGTTTAGGAGGGGAAAAAACAGATTTTAAGTGTTTTCATTTACTGTATTGACATACTTCCCTCTTCCATTCTTTATCTTTCCCTCCCCATTCTCTCCCTCTCATCTCCGTCCAAATTAACAATGGGACCAGATAAATATGTATTTGCAATCAATCCTACCATCCACCCAAGACAGTTGTAGGTTACTAGATGTGGAACACAGTGGGACCTGTTCCTTCTGGTAGTTTTCTCCCAGGCCCTGGGAACTCTGTAAAAAATATGCTTGCATAGATATGCCTTGGACTCTGTCTCTGGCAGCCCATCAGAGAACGAGACTTCTAAGGGCCCTGTTGTAAGAATTTCTGCTGCAGATCACAGAGACTTATGCACTGGAAACTGATACCAAGAGCAACCCAGCTGGTCTTAGCTCCCATGATAGAACAGGAGGCCAGAGGTGACTTTTTACATAACTGGGTCTCCATTCATTCTATTTTAAAATTCACCTGGATTTCACAAGTGTGGAGCAGAGCACAGACTTGTGACCTCTGGCTTTCTGGAGGGGGTGGAGAATTGTATTCCGGACTCCCTGCATCCTATGATGGCCAGAAAGCTTGCAGAAAGGACAGACCCAGGATAAGAGGAGAGAGACACCAGTGGTCTAGAAAAGGATGGAATCTTTCTCTTTACATCATCACAAAAGTTTACATTTACATTTACAAAAGTTAGGTATTTATTTACTGGTCTTGTGATTTAAGGTTGAAGAAGGATCACATGTTGTTAATAGAAAATGCTCATGCTGGGGCTGGAGAGATGGCTCAGCGGTTAAGAGCACCGTCTGTTCTTCCAGAGGACCCGGGTTCGATTCCCAGCATCCACATGGCAGCTAACAACTGTCTATAGTTCCAAGATCTGACACCCTTACACAGTTATACATGCAGACAAAACACCTATTCACCTACAATAAAAATAAATATATATTTAAAAAAAAAAAAAGAAAATGCTCATGCTGTTAATAAAACAGTGCCAATCTCCTGATTGACATCTACTATCTTCCTTAAGGCACAAATTAATTTTTGTGTCTATGTGTGAATGAATGTGTTCAAATATAGTGTACGGTATGTGCACATATGGGCAGGTACACGGACCTGTACACATGAGTGAGGAAGTCAGAAGAGGACATCAGGGGTCCTGACTCATATTGAATTTGGAGCTGGATTGGTAGCCAGCAAGCTCCATAGATCATCCTGTCCCTACCCTGGCCCCTTCCCTTCACAGTGCTGCGATTACAAGCCCATACATGGGCCCTGGGATCTGAACTCAGTTCCTAATAGTTTGTGAGCAGTAGGTACTCTGATCCACCAGGCCATCTCTCCAGCCCTCCTCAAACTAAAATTTTATAAACTGCATTCTGAAATCTGCCCCAAATGTGGTTCTTTTCTTGCAGCATTCATAGGTAATATGCAAGCATTTTAGAATAAGAGGAGACAACAGCAATCTTACAAACAAGAGTAACAGGTAAAGGAGAACACACAAAACTGAACAATACACACAGACTGTATTTCGTAAGTATTCCTTTAAATAATTTTCCCTGAATTTTTCAAAATAAAGCAATTTTACCAATGAATTCAGTATTGCTGGTTCTATAAAGTATATGATTCTATAAAATAAATTAGTTTATAAATCTGAATATTTATGGAATGATCATAGGGCATGGGGGTCCCTGCAGTGGAAAAAAAAAAACCAAAGAAACTTCTTTTCCTAGTTGGCTTTTTGAAAATAGAACCAAATTTGTTAGAGAAAGTTCATTTAATCCTGGCAATGCTTGTCTTAGTCAAACTGAGGGTCTGTGTGATCATACTTAATATTATGATGTCATAAATGTCATTTATCCAACAAACACCAGCCAAGAACCAGCTATACCTGGTATATGGTCTGCTGCATTCATACAAAAGGCTGCCCTTACATTGTTTCACATTCCCATACTGTACTGTCTTTATGTGGTGCCAAAGAGCAAGTAAATATAGAGTTTGTTGGGTCTGGTCAAGAGACTAATGGCATTTGGTATTCACTCACACATCAGTCTTTATTTATTTAGTATTTAAAGTTTTATTTTTTAAATTTTCCATACCAACCACAGTTCCCCTTCCTTCCCCTCCTCCTACTAGCTATCAGCTTCTCCCTAACCCTACCCCTCATTCACTTCTCAGAGAGGGTAAGGACTTCCATAGGGAGTCAATATAGTATGCATATCAAGTTGAGACAGGCCTAAACCTATTCACCATATGAAGGCTGGGCAAGGTAACCCTCTATAGGGAATGGGCTCCAAAAAGCCAGTTTATGCACATGAGAGAAATCCTGGTCCCACTGCCAGAGGCCACAAAATCTGCCCAAGCCACACACTGTCTTCCACATTCAGAGTGCCTAGTTCAGTCCCATGCAGATTTCCAACTGTCAATCCAGAGCCCATAAGTTCCTGGTAGTTCAACTGTCTCTGTGGGTTTCCCCATCATGATCTTGACCCCTTTGCTTATATAATCCCTCCTCACTCTCTTTGACTGGACTGGGAGTTGGGGCCAGAATTCTGTGCCTTTTTAAAGTTTCTGTCGCTTACCTTTCCTTTTTCTCATTTATTCCTTACACATCGGTCTTAAGTGGGAAGAATCCCTTAGAAACTTAAACTTGATGTTTTCGTTTTCTTGACTGAAATCTTTCTTCTTGTTAATCTTTCCTCATGTCAATTTGAACTCTCTACTCTAACTTCCAGGGTTATTAATTCCAGTTTTTCTGTAGCCACTGATTAAAGTTACTCCTTTATACTCATTCTCTGTAGGCATCCTGATATTTTTTTCATAAACAAGGCTTCCATATTTATATCCAATTCCTTGAAAAACACTACCACCAAGATTAGCGTTTCTCCTTCCCAATTCCTCACTGATCTGGTTTCTAGATCATAATACTTTAGGAGAGAGCGATATCAATGCCCCTTTCTGCCCAGTGCTCACATCATTTGACATGTGTAACACATTTTTCTCTATACTTGCTTTTCTTTTAGAGTGACCCCCATGGGCCCCGTTATCAGTTCTCAGTTACATTATGTGTCTTTAAATCAAGGCCTATGAGTAAATGTTTGGTCTTCTATTGTTTACTGCAGGGTCAAGTACACAGTGAGCATTCAGTAGCCTACGTCATTTTAACAGATACAGAAACTTTCATGAGAATAGTGGACACAGGAAGCATTAAACTGAGAATTATCAGCATTGGCATAATGTTTTTACTCCTCCACTTTTCAGTAGGAAATCAGCTATGTTTTGTATCTACCCTGTTCCGCTTGGACGGGACATAGGATCTACTAAAGTTCCAAAGGGACTACTTGGCTGTGGCTAGAGACATCACATCTTCTGTTTCTCCTACTTCGAAAATCAGTCAATAAACTGAGATTTTTAAACTCACTCAGATAAATCTGTAGTCATGTCATGTGGTCCTTGTCAGACAAGCTTCTTGAGTTATGTTAATAACGCTTGCTGTAGTCTTCCCTTGAGAAAGCTTTTATTCGAGTGGGCACATGCCCAGCCGGGAGATTTATGAGGGCTCAGAGACAGGAACACAAGTGCGCAGTAGGTGTGAGGTGTGCTTCCGCTGCAGCCTCTCACCTTCTGTTAATGATTATGGGAAGGGAAGCATCAATACAAAAACAGGCAACTTGAGGCCCTTCGAGTTTGCAATCTGATGAAGTCTTCTGGTGCCAGACCCAACTTTTGGGGTTGTCACATGGCTTAGTGGAGCAGCTTCCAAAATAGGCTGCAAAACCACAATTTTGATACACTGGGCCAGATGCCAGAACCGAATCAGAGTCCAGTCGACTGAGAGATTTCAGTTGCTACTTTAGCATCAGCACATTGTCTGTCTGAAATCCCTAGGGTTTCACTCGTTAAACCAGCAGCAGGCCAATACAGTGGACTCGCTTTTTAATACTGTTGTGGGGGAGTGAACCAATACTTGCCTTCCAGGTTAACTGAGTTAGGGCAGGCCTCACTGGAAGGATTCCCTTTCAGGAACTGATCTGACCCTCAGCCTATCTTAATCTTATAGTAACTGTTGGCAGCACAGGGTGGGGTTTGATGTTGGAATCTAACTTGTCATGCCCCACCCCTCCGTCCCTAGGGGGTTCTGATGAAGAAAGCATGCCTGCAGGGATCTGAGCTGGTTTGAGTAAATATCAGTGTTATGGAGGGAAAAAAGCTTCTTAGTGGAGTTCGACTATGCAAAATTCATTCCCTGGAGCTGCAGATCATATGGCCGATAAAACAAAGCTGATCCAGTATTCACACCCAGCCTCGGGCCAAAGGACAACCGTAAAAATTTCTCACCAAACACCATCGCATGGTAGTTAAGATCTGATTCAGGACCTGATATTGGAAAGAGGCATCAGGAAGTGAGAGCTTGCTTTCTTTGAGGATACAGAGGGCTGTGGAGAAAGAGGGTGAGATCATTTCTTTTGGAGGCTTCCACTAGTAGTAATGAGATCGAATTCGCCCACCATATTTCTTCCTGTACCAGGAGGTAAAAAATAAAGTCTTCTTACTGTAGAAGGAAGAAAGGAGAGCATTGAAATTTCAAAGAGGCAGAGAGAAGCTAATTAGTTCTGCCCTGTACCTTGACTTTCAGTGTTGCAGGCCCACAAATTAGAAGGGCAGGCAGAGCGAGAAGCATCGCAGAAGCGGATGGAAGGTAGCATGTCTACAGTGCACATGCTCTGGGCTGTATTTGGAGAAAGGCAAGTTACAGGATGGCAACTGGCTGCTGTGTGTGGGGTGGTTAGCAGAGGGCCTATAAAATCACTACGAAGAACTATGCTATTATTAGATATCTCAAACGACCAAGTTAACTCAGAGGAGAGAGGAAGATCTCACCAAACTCATGATGTACCTACATGATATCCTCTGTGATTTTAACTGTAGAACACACTATCATTTTCTTTTTCTTTCCTGTTTTCGGTTTTTTTTTTTTTTTTTTTTTTTTTGTTAGCATTAAATTTTACTTATCATTCCTCGTACCTTGTCACCTGAGCCAAGTAGCCTGGCAACATACAGAACAGCTAATTAATAGGAGGCTGACAGCTTGATGCGATTTGAAAAAAGTCATTGGGGTCAGAGAGAGGCTTAGTAGGTAAAGGTGCTGGGGGTGCAAACCCAAGTTACGAGTTCAATCCCTGAAACCCACAGGAAGCAGGAGGAGAAAATTGACAAAAAAGGACCAACTCAAAGTTGCCCTATGGCCCCTATACATACACTCTGGCACACACATATATGTGTACACTCATGTGGATTTACATGCAGCAGTAAGTTTTTTTGAAGATTTGTCTTATAATAAGTATGTTACATTTGAGAAATATCATTAAAGTATGTAGAAGAATATCAAAATACTAAAAAAAAAATTTAACATTTACAATTACTTGTTTGTAGATTATGTATTTCAAAGGCTCCTAAGCACATGCTACAGGTGTATGGCTGCTGCATGTAAAGAAATCTGGCAGTTTTCAGGATGATTTAAGGCAGCTGGTAACACTATGGCAGAAGGGATTTTTTTTTTTTTTTTTTTTTTTTTTTTTTTTTTTTTTTTTTTTTTTTTTTTTTTTTTTTTTTTTTTTTTTTTTTTTTGGCAATTGCTTTCTATAAGGTGTGTCCTCCTTGGAATTCAAAAATGAGCAAATAAAAGCACTTCGACTCATAAATATATTTCGCAGCTGGAGAAAACATAAGAAAAATGAAGGAAGGGCAGGCTGATCTAGGGCTGTTTACTCTGCAGGCTTAGCTGCGTGTTGTAACTTCAGCAAGCTGAGTGAGAAGTCTTTCTGTGGCTCCTTTACCCCATATTTAAATGATACAATTTTACCAAAGACATGGAACAGACCCTCAGTAGCACATAGCAAAACAGCATGAATACAGTAACCTTCTTGTAACAATTCTGATACTACCGGGGCTTACAAAAAAGTCACATACATGAAGAAAAAGGCCTGATGAGTCATGTGATAAAGAATCTCCACTTTCTCACCAATTGCTTCTTCCCAGAAGAAGCAACTTCTTTCTTAATTGATTATTTTAGTATTCTTCTTTAATTTTTTATATATAATATTTACTATTATTACTATTTGCTTGTGTATGTATGTATGTATGTGTATGGGTGTGCATGGGTGTGTGTTTATATGTCTGTGTGTGTGTGTGTGTGTGTGTGTGTGTGTGCATTTGTGCATGTGTTTGTAGGCCAGAAGGTGATGTCAGGTGTCTTCCTTCATCACTTTCTTTCAGCCGTATATATTGAAGTAGAGTCTCTCACTTAAGTCCAGAATTCTCTGATTCAACTAGTCTACTTAGTCAGTTTGCTCTGGGGATCCCCTTTCTTCCTTGCCTGGGATTGCAAGCAGGTCATACTACAAATAGCCCAGGATTTAGGGTGCTAGAGGTCTGAAATCCAGTTGTCACACTTGTGTATCAAGTGCTTTCTTTATCCACTGAGTCATCTCTCTTGCCTCTACTTATTGCTTTGCAAGTTATAAAAATCTTAGACATACTCTAACTTTCACCCCAACTGTGGAACACATACACTTTACAAAGCCTTTTGTATCATTAGTATGGCTATTTGAAAATTATACTTAGATTAACAATGAGTCCTTATGTCCTTACTGTTGTTTGGACAGTGTCTCATGGCGTAGCCCTGGCTACCCTAGATCTTGACATAGAGACCAAGTTGGCCTAGAACTCACAGACATCCACCCATCTCAGTGCTAACACCAAAGGCTTGTACCACCACAGCTGGCTGACCCTTTATATTGTTATCTTTAGGATTTTCATGTACAGCCATGTGCTATACTATATTATGATCAGTTTTTGTTTCCTACCTTTTACCTTCCATTTGCCTAGTTTTCCCTTCAGATTTTATTACTAATTGAACACTTTTAATTACATATTTTCAGATACAAAGTGTTGCTATTATCAGCCTCACAGTGAAGGACAAAAGATGCTCACACAGGCATCACCTCAAACACTTATTTTTGTTTTTTGTGATGAAGACAGTCGATATTTATTAAAGATACTTTCTTTTTCTTCCAGTGTGTATTTCTGCTCTCTATATCAAAAATTAGGTGTTCATATGTGAGGACTTATTTCTGGGTCTTCAGTTCTATTCCATAGATTAACATGTCTTTTTTGCTGTTGCTCTTCATAAAACTCAGCTCCAAATGGATCAAAGACTTCAAAATAAGGCCAGAAACACTGATTTTGACATAGCAGAAGGTGGGGACTAGCCTTGAACTCACTGGCATAGAAAAAGACTGGATGTTGATAGGACAGGCACTAAGAACAATTAATAAATGAGACCTCATGGAATAGAAAAGCTTCTGTATAGTGAAGGACACCAGCATTTAAACAAAGTGACAGGCTACAGAATGAAAAAAGAGATTTGTTTTGTTTTTTCTCAACTGTTCATCTGATAGAGGGCTAATATTTAAAATATATAAAGAACTAAAAGTCTGAACATCAAAAATACAAAGATCCCAATTTGAAAATGGGGTACAGATTTAAATATATAATTGTCAAAAAAGGAAGCTCAAATAAATGGCTAAGAAGAAATGTCTAATATCCTTAGCCATCAGGGAAATGAAAATCAAAACTATTTTGAGATTTAATCTTGCATCAATCACAGTAGTCAAGATCAATAAGACAGATAACATCTCATGCTGGCGAGGATGTGGAGTAAGAACACTCATACATTGCTGATGGGAATGCAAATATGTACAGCCACTATGAAAACCAGTATGGCAATTTTCAGAAAGATAGATATTAATCTACTTTATAATCCAGCTATGCCACTCATGGACATATACCCAAGGACACTTTATCTTAACTACAGAGATATGTTCATTGCTGTTCTTTCTGTAATATCTGGAAACTGGAAAGAACCTAGATGTCTGTCAACAGCTGAATGAATAGAGAAATTGTGGTACATTTACACAATGAAATATTACTCAGGCATTTAAAAAAATCAAGTCATGAAATTCACAGGTAAATGGATGGAGCTACAAAAAAATCATCCTGAGTGAGGTAACTCAGACCCCAAAAGATAAATATGCTATCTATTCATTTATATATAGAAGTCAGCTGTTAAGTCAGTGATAAGCCACAATCCATATACCCATGGAGGTTAGGTAGAGAGTAACAGACCAGTGGAGAGGGACTGATATTCATAGGAAGGAGAAACAGAATAGACACTTAGGGAGGGTGTGGGACTGAAATGGGAGGAGGAAGAAAAGAAGGAGTGAGGAAAGGAAATCAGGGAAGGACAACTAAAACTAAGGACCATTTGAGGGGTGCTATGGAAACCTAATAGAATACAAGCTTTCTTTAAAAAGTACATATATAAAAATAATCTAAAAGAAATTGTCAAATAACAGGGGAGACAGAGCCCCAAATGGACATCTCCTGTCACCAAATAAAGCTTCTAGTACTGGAAATGTGTTACATTTAATTGATTTTTTTTGGCCAAAGGGGTTCTATAGGAACCCACAAACAACACAGGCTCTTCCCAAGGCTATTAGGGGCTCTTGATAAACCAATGATCAGGCCCTATTGATAAAGGAAACACTCATCAACTCATTAAAAATGGAGAAGTCAAGTTGGTGGCTACATAGAGCCTTCACCCCTGCAGACCAGAGTGTGTGGTACAGGAATTTAATATGCATGCTGCTGAAGGAGAAAGGGAACACTAACCAGCTGCAAACATTTTAATCTACAATGGCGGCCTGCTAGTCTGGTTGAATAGTGGCACACAGCTTGTGGGAGTAACCAACCAGTATCTGATTCAACTTAAGGTGTATTCTGTAAGATGGAACCCATACTCAACATTGCTTTGGTGGTCGAGAATATGAGACTGGATATGTCATGAACTCTTCTCTTCCTTCTCCTTCTTCCTTCTCCTCTTCCTCTTCTTCCTCCTCCTCTCTCCCTTCTTCCTCCTCCTCTCCCTCTTCTTCCTCCTTCTCTTCTTTTCTGTTTTGTTTTGTTTTAAAGACAGGGTCTCTGTGTAGTTCTGGCTGTTCTGGAACTCAATGTACAGACCAGACTGGCCTGGAACTTACAGAGGTCTGCATGCCTTTGCCTCCAGAGTGCTGGGATTAAAGGCATGTGCCACCATGTCCTTGGCTGCCTGTTTGTTTTCTAATAGATGGAAAGGGTGTGGATCTGGATGGGAGGGAAGGTGAGGAGGGACTAGGAGGGATATGGAGAGGGAGAACTATAGTCAGAACACATTGTATGAAAAATTATTGTTTAAAAACAGGTAAAGTTTATGCTCATCCATTTCAAAATGTACAATATACTGTTGTGGATTATAGTCAGTGTGTTTTGTGTAGTAGATCTCAGAAATCATATTCCTCCTCTTAACTGAAACCTTGTCATTGTCTTCAGATTTCCCTGCCCCAGGCTCTGGTTTCCACTGTTCACTCTTTGTGAGTTCCTAGGTTGTTTTTAGCTTTCTATGTATTTATCCAAATTCAGACAATCTCCACTAGTTTTGTCAGTCTCCCTATCTTAGGGTTTCTTTGATCATAAAGAGATCCATAACCAAGGCAACTCTTAAAAGAAAAAACATTCAATTGAGATGATGGCTTATAGTTTAATAGGTTTATCTCATTGTCCTCATGGTGGGACATGATAGTGTGCAGGCAGATGTGATGCTGGAGCTGAGGGTCCTACATCTTAATGAGCAGACAAGAGGAAGTGAACTGATACACTGGGTGTGGCTTGAACATATATGAGCCCCCAAACTCTGCCTTCACAGTGGCACACTTCTTTCAACAAGACCACTACTGTGACAAGACACACACCTTTAATAGTACCACTCTCTTTGGTGGTCATTCAAATCACGACATTCCCCCAATAAATTGGAAGTGCTATCTACTTTAGAAATATAATTCTACCTATTTTTTACTGTTTGAAAATTTCATAACTCCATATAATGTTTTGATCAAATCCATTCTTCTTTTCTCTCTGCTCTAGCTTCTCCTCTATCTCCACCACCACTTTTCCCTCCTGACTTTATGTGCTTTTTTTTTTTTAAAAAAAAAAAAACTGAGTCCATAATGTTGTCTAGATGTACAGCATGAGTATAGGACTATCTACTGGAACATGCATAGTCTCTTGGAGGCTTTATCTTTGCAGAAAACTGATTATTCCCCTCTCAGCAGCCATCAATTGCCAGTAGTTCTTCAGCTAAAGATTAGGTTTTATAAGCCTTTCCCCATTCTTGCTGGAATTTTGGCTGGCCCAATCTTGTCCAGATTCTGTGCACACTGTCACAGCTGTGAGCTCATGACTGAAATAGTCCTGTCATGTCCCACAAGCACATTTTGATGTCGATGTCAACTACTTCTGACTCTTTCAATCTTCCCTTTTCAGTTCCACAATGATTGCAGAGCACTGGAGAAAGGGTGATTAGATGTCCCTTTACAGATGAGTACTTCATAATCCCTTATTCTCAGTATGTTGACCAGTTTGTGCATCTCTGTATTAATCACTCTCCACTGTAAATAGCTTCTCTAATGAGTTCAGACATGCACTGGTGTATAGATATAAAGACAAGTCCTGGAGAACAGTTTATTACTAAGTCCATTTAGGAGAATAATGGTATTAAGTTTTCCTTTAGGACCAAGGACCTAGAAATCCACAGGTTTTGGGATCAATTAATGGTAGTAGCCATGGGTTGCATCTTTGGAGCACGTTTTATATCCATCAGAATTGACACAGTATCTCTCAGTGCATCAGCAGTAATTTACTTGGAGAATTCTGAAGGTAGTTTTCGACTGTAATCTAGTTTCCTCCATTACTACCAGACTACACAGCCATTTGCCAAAGAATGATTTCCCCTCTGGTATTCTTGGAATACTACCTTTCTCTGTGGTTTGGAAACTTCATGACCCTGGTTAGATGAACTTACAATCATCAGTTTTACTAGGCTCCCAGTATGCCATGTTTCACAAGCAGAAAAATACTAGAAAGCTACTTCATTGATTTCCTTCTCCTTCTTAGAGAGTTCCTTTTTTTTATTTAAAAGGTTTTTCTTTTCATTTTTACATACCAACCATAGTTCCCCTTCCCTCCTTTCCTACCCCCTCCCACCCACTCCTCAGAGAGACTAAAGTCTCATATGTGAGTCAAAGTCTTGGATATCAAGTTGAGGCAGGCCAAGCCCTTCCCTTCTCTATTAAGGCTGAGCAAGGCATGCCTCTATAGAAAATGAGCTTCAAAAATCCAGTTTATGCACTAGGGATAAATCCTGGGTCCCACAAACAGCCCAAGTCACACAATTGTCATCCACATTCAGAGGGCCTAATTTGGTTTCATGCAGATTCCCCAGCTGTCAGTCCAAAGTCATTGAGCTCCCAGTAACTCAGGTCAGCTGTCTCTGTGGGTTTCCCCATCATGATCTTGATTCCTTTGCTCATATAATCTCTCCTCCCTCTCTTCAACTGGGCTAGGAGCTTGACCCAGTGCTTAGCTGTGACTCTCTGCATCTGCTTCCATGAGTTGCTGGATGAAGGTTCTATGATGATAATTAGGTTAGTTATCAATTTGATTATAAGGGAAGGCCAGTTCAGGTACCCTCTTTACTATTTCTTGGAGTCTTATCTGGGTTCTCTTTGTGGATTCCTGGGAACTTCCCTGGCACCAGGCTTCTCCCTAATCCCCAAATGGCTCCCTATCAAGACATATGCTTCTTTGCTATCCCTCTTCCACATGAGGAACAGGTTGCATCCTGTTTCCTCATGTTCTCTTCCCACTTCCCCTACCAACTCCATGTTCCCAATTTACTCCGAAGAATTTCTTCTATTTTCCCTTCCCAGGGGGATCCACGGATGTCTCATTTAGGGCCTCCTTTTTAGCTAGCTTCTCTGGAGCTGTGGGTTGTAGTCTGGTTATCTTTTGCTTTATATCTAATATCCACTTATGAGTGAGTATACAGTGTTTGTCTCTCTGGATCTAAATTACCTCACTAAGGATATTTTTGTTTGTTTGTTTCTTTTTAGTTTCATTCATTTACCAGAAATTTTCAAGGTATCTTTTTTCTTCTGAATAATATTCCATTATATAAATGTATCATACATTTATTTTTAATCTATTCTTCAGTTGAAGGACATTTATTTAGGTTGTTTTCAGGTTCTGGCTATTATAAATAATGCTGCTATGAACATAGTTGAGCAAATGTCTTTGTGGTATGAATGTTCATCTTTTGGGTATATGCCCAAGAGTTACCACTGGATCATGAAGTAGATTGTGTTAGTTCTGGGTGTAAAAGCAAGCACACGCTAGCAAGGCCACGCATGGTGTTTATTTAAGAGAAAAGTCCCTGGCGGGTAAAGAGACAAAAGAGCAGAACAGAAGTCAGGGGAGAGAGAAGAGAAGGACCGTGCACTTGCTTGCAGCCGCTTTTAAGGGAAGGGGCGTGCGCGGTTATGCGTCATGGGTCCAGGGGGGTGCTTCACAGTATGTATCATGAGTCCAGACAGGTGCTTCCGGGTCCAGCCATGGTCCAGGGAGGTGCTTCCGTACTCAGTGCTACAGGGTTTGCATAGCCACGCCCAGGGGCGTGCCTCTGTGCAAGGTGCATCCCACCTGAGCCAGTAGGCTCAGCTAGGGAATGCCAGGAATCCTTACAGATTGATTTACAGTTTTCTGAGAAACTGCCATACTGATATCCAAAGTGGTTGTATAAATATATATTCCCACCCACAAATAAGGACTTTTCCCCTTACTCCATATCCTCTCCATTATAGGCTGTCACCAGTGTTTTTGATCTTAGCCATTCTGACAGTTATAGGATTTGCATTTACCTAATGGCTAAGGATGTTGAGCAATTCTTTACATGTCTTTCTGCCCTTTGAAATTCTTCTGTTGAGAGGTCCCTTTTAGCTCTGAACCCCATTTTTTAATTGGGTTATTTGGTATTTTGATGTGTAGTTTCTTGAGTTCTTTATATATTTCATAGATCAGCCCTCTGTCAGATGTAGGGTTGGTGGAGATCTTTTCCCATTCGGTAGGCTTTTGTTTTGTCTTATTGACCATGTCCTTTGCCTTATATAAGCTTCTCAGTTTCAAGAGGTCCATTTATTAATTATTGCTCTCAGTATCTTTGCTACTGGTGTTATAGTTAGGAAGTGGTCTCCTATTCCAATACATTCAAAGCTAGTTCCCACTTTCTCTTCTGTCAGGTTCAGTGTAACTGAATTTATGTTGAGATCTTTGATACGCTTGGACTTGAGTTTTGTGCATGGTGATAGATTTGGATCTATTTGCATTCTTCTACATGCCACCATCCATTGTGCCAGCACCATTTATTAAAGATGGTTCCTTTTTTTCCAGTGTATGTTTTTGACTTCTTTGTCAAAAATCAGGTGTTCATAGATGTGTGGTTTAATGTCAGGGTCTTTAATTTGATTCCATTGATCAATATGTTTGTTTTTGTGCCAATGCCAAGCTGTTTTTATTACTATATTGGCTCAGCTTCATGTTTCTTTAAATGTTGCTAGCCAGTCCTACTTTGCACATTATTTTGTATATTTTTTATTATTTTCTATAAAGATTTTTCAATTATATCTTACTTATTTCTGATAGGTTTTGAATTTATGAATATACATACTGATATGCACATGGGTATTATGTGTATAATGTCTAAGGGTTCCTCTATGCGCCTTTAAAAATTAAGCTATTTCATTCTAATTTTAAGATCTGCTATCTTTATCACTTTGTGTATGTATGAATCTCTATTTCTTATTGTCCCCATTTGTAATTCCTACACATTTTTGTTTGTTTGTTTTGAGACAGGATATCTCTGTTATGTAGCACTGACTGTTCTACAACTCAGTATGCAGAACAATCTGGGCTCCAACTCACAGAAATCCACCTGCTTCCGCTCCCAAGTACTGGGATTAAAAGTGTATTTCACTATGCTCAACCAGAAATACCTACAATATTAATGCCTTACCATAATACCCACTTATACCATACTGATCTGGAGATTAACAGTCTACCATGGACCCTCAAGACTGAATCCCTTTAGAGGTGCTAAATGAGAATGTTTCATTGTCACCTATATTTCTTGGCTTGTGATCCATTCTTCACTGTAAACTGACAGTTCATATCACATTTCCTCCTATGACCATGACCATTCTGTTTTCTATTCCTAAAAATCTTTGTGGCTATACTGAAAATTCATGGGAATTCATGAAATTTTTCTCATTTCAAGATCCTTAACCAGAACTGTAAATTCTCTTGTGCTTCCATGGGTTCCTGGATTAGGAAATTGTAGGGAGTGGGCTGGTAGTTTACCCAAAGATGTATGAACATTCAAGTACCCAGTGCCTATGGATAAAGATGTTAACAGATAAAATTAAGTATATTGAAATGAGAGCATCCTGTATTATCTGTGAAGGTCATCAATTCAATAGAAGCCATTTTATCATGAACAGAAGAGAACTTTTAGGCATGGAGCAGAAGAAATTCTTGCAAAGACAAATAGGGCTGAGTCTGCTTTGATGTCGGAAGGAACCTGTGAAACCAGCGGAAGTTAGAGTGGGTGAAGATGTTTCTTCCCTCAAGTAGCTAGAGGGAGCACAGTCTTGCTGGCATTTTGATGTGCCAACACTAGGAAAAACAACTTAGAGTTTGCCATCATGAGCTTGCACTAGGAAACCAACGCAGAGAAGCACATACCTAGGTGCAGGGGGTGTTATACTAGCTAAAAGGATATATAAATTAAAACAGCTTAAAAGATTTGTCTTATTTTAATTTATGCATATTTGTGTATATGAATATGTCTCTGTGTATATGTGTGCACATGTGTGTGAGTGCCCACAGAAAACAGAAGACGACATCAGATCCCTGAGGGCAGGAGTAACAGGTGGTTGTGGACTGTTTGACATGGGTAGTATAAAATTCAGGTCCTCAGAAAGAGCATCAAGTACTTTTAAACACCAAACCATCTATCCAGCTTCTTTATATGATTTTTTTTTTAAATTTCCTTTCCTATGTTTTTTCCGAGTTTTTTTTTCCTGCTTGTTTTGTTTGTATCATTTCAGAAAATGTCCGGTAATCCTGTGGTTGATCATAATTATGAGGATGTACTTAGACAATCATCAGCTCTGACCGTGTGGGTGGGACATGTACTGACTTAGTTTGTATTTGATCATGACCTCAATGATGAGTCATTTGTTATGGTAATTCTACAGTGTCTGTATGTTTGTGCTCTGTCCCTTAGGCTGATTAGTTCCCCTAAAATAGGATATTGCATTCTCCTGTTCTGATAGTTAATAGAGGACTTGGCAGCTCTTAACACTCAGTATTTTTAATAATTTTAGTATTATTAAATGGTGCCCCTTCATACTTATAGTCTGATCTGAACATGTCTGAAGAGCAGACACACTGTCATCTGCTAAAGCCTAGCGGAGCACTCACTTTCTGTACTGGAAAAAGCAATTTGGGATCTAAGTGCTTCTGGAGTTTTCAGCTCATCCTTTTGTATTTAGTCTCATATTTAAATTAGTTAATTGTGGTTTGCCTTAATTTCTAAGGCACTGGAAAGTCTTGTGGCCAGATTCAGAACTCCGCTCACCTGGGTCTGATAATGCAGTAGACATTCAGCTTGTGATTCTGTACTGCCTCCTCTTCCTTTCTTGTGCTTTGCCATTTGAGGACTGCTCTTTAAAAGCAAACTACCAGCCAGGTGTGGTGCACACACCTTTAATCCCAGTACTCAGAAGGCAGAGGCAGGTGGATCTCTGTGAATTCAATGCTAGCCTGGTCTACAGAGTGAGTTCCAGGACAGTCATGACTGTTACACAGAGAAACCTCGTCTTGAAAAACCAAAACCAAAACAAACAAACAAAAAAACCCAAAAAACAACAACAACAACAAAAAACATCTAAGTCAATTATTATGTTTGAAGGATACTTCTGAAAAAGAACAAAAAGAAATGTTTTTGAACACTATATCACCACAGGTTACCTCAAAATGACTCTCTCTCTCTCTCTCTCTCTCTCTCTCTCTCTCTCACACACACACACACACACACACACTCTCTCTCTCTCTCTCTCTCTCTCTCTCTCTCACTCTCTGTATGTATGTGCATATATCATCTTTCCTTTCCTTGTTACTTTTTTTAAAGCTTAGTGCCAGGATATCCTACATAGTGTTTCTAGTTTTTAATTAAACATTTTCATTTTGTCACTTGCTGTAGAAATCTAACTCTAAAAACCTCTTGATAATTCTTTGAAAGATCTTAGCACCATTAGCACATGTTCCTTATAGAGAAAGATGGGCCAATTCTGAAGAGCATCAAGAGGACTCATGACCCCATTGTTCCTGTTGGCATTTTATTATATGTTATTCTTTATTTTGTCTGTGTATGTTTTATCCAAAATAGCATATCAAAATACTGTTTTAGGATCCTACTTTTCAGTTAATATGTAAAACAAGATTATTTTTAATTTAATTTAGTCAAAATGGAAATTTTATTCAATCTTGTGATTACATTAGCCAGTGGTTGCAGTTCTTTGGTAATTCTTGATTTAGCAAGAATCCAAGAAATATACAAGTTTGTTTATACTTTATGTTTCTTTGGCAAATTGATAAACTTGTACAAAGTAATGATGTTTCAGTCAACAATAAGTCACACAAACAGTGTGTGCAACTAGATGTATAGCAGGTGGGCTTCATAGGACTGTACAAGGATTACCTAACGTTTACATAATGATGACTGTGCCTAAGAACAGAACTCTCAAAATCTATCCCCTCTTGTGAGGCAGCACACGAAGGCACTTTTCTTGAAAGAAAACTGATTGTACTTAAAGTCCTCAGGACAACACCTAGTGGCCATAATACACTTTCCCGTTGGCTTTGTTGAATTTGTTTGCTTTAATCTCAACTTGAAAGTACAGCAGCTTGGGGGTACGGCTAGGTCAGAGTGCCTAGGGAATCTGACAGTTTGAATCCAGGATTCAGGGGGACATGAACTGTGTGGAGAAGTGATCTTGACAAGATCTCTGCACAAGGAGCACAGCCAGGTGAACTTGACAGCATCTGGAGGTCACATAAAGAGATGCTTCCCAACAGCCCCTGCCCCTTGGTATGAACATTAAATCATTGCAATACAGCATTGTTTGGTGCATTCTAATGCCCGTCATAACTGAACTAGCATTTCTAGAGTTTGAAATCATAGCTATCAACATAGATGCTATTTTCATGTGTATTTGACAATGAAAAAATCTGCAAATTAACCTTCAGATATTAATTTAGGGCTCCAGGTGGATTATCTTTAGTATGTAAAGCTACTGGGACTGTATTCTAGGGAGAACAATGAGCCATGGCCAGCTTCGTACTGAAATCTTAACAGCATTCACCAAAATAGCTGTAGAACATAACAGCTTAAGTTAATACCTTGGGGATGTTCAAGTCAGTAAAGGGCAACTTCTATTACTGGAAATTGTGACAAATACAATAAGCAAATGATTTGCTGTGGGTTAAGCTTATTTCTGATGTAAAACCCCCTCTGACAATTCTGGAAACTAAGCTAAGAAAAGATCTAGTCCTTTTCAAAAGGGACTCTTGGCAGCACCACTAATCAGATTAGCTTGGACAAAGCAGCGTATTTTCTTCCGGTGACTACCCCTATCCTCTCTCTGCTTAAGAGAATCTTTGTATTCTGTCAGCCCAGCAGTTATTTCATGCCTGTAAACACACATCTGTGTAAGTGAGCCTTACTCTCTGTGTAAAGGCTGTGACTCTTTACTGCCTGTTTTGGTGAAGTTTCCAGGACCCATCTGCTGAGTTTTGGAGTAAGTTCTACATTGTTCTGGATAAGAGGTTATCAGGACACTAGTGGGACCCACCGTCACATCATTAGGGTTTCCAAACCACGTGGCCGATTTCTCTTCAACTGATTTCATTTTCATGGCCTTCTGTTTAAAAAAATCTAAAATCCTTATGGAAATAAAATGTCATCATGTTCAACATTCCCATTCTTCTCATCCTATGTCACCGGCTTTTCCTCTACTTCTTCTCATATTATGACAAACAAAACAAGCTTATCTCCTCACCTAGGTACTGCGAGGAGGGTGGATCCTCGGGAACCATGAAAAGCAGAGCAAGCTTTCCTATCACTCTTCTTATGTTACTGTTTAGAAACCAGCATAGCACATTTAGGTACCACTTACACGCTCAATTGGCACAAACGAGACAAAGGAGAAGTTTTATAGTTGGTTATCAGGCCATTGGAATGCTGTATTTCTCTGGAGGTCGGAGAACTACATGCACTTTAAGATGAAAAACCCTTTCAGAAATAGAATATTACAACCACATTCTGTAACATTTCACCTAGTGGCTTCCTCAGAAAAAATGTTCTTGGCATTTTCTTTTATTATTATTATTTTAAAATTTATTTATTTTGCATCCTAATCACAGTTTCTCCTCTCTCTTTTTCTTTCAATTCTTCTCTCCAGCTCCCCTCTGCACCCACATACACTCCTCTTCCATTTCTGTTTAGGAAAGGGCAGGTCTCCCATGAGTATCAACAAAGCATGACGTATCAGGTTGCAGTAAGACTAAACACTTCTCAGTGTTTTAAGGCTGAGCAAGGCATCTTGGTATGAGGATTCCCAAAAGTCAATAAAAGAGTTGGAGATAGTCGTGTTGCTACTCTTAGGAGTTCCACAAGAGGACCAAGCTACACAACTGTAACATACACAGTGTGCCTAGGTCAGTCCCATGCAGGCTCCCTAGTTGTTGGTTCACTTTTTATGAGCTCCTATGAGCCAAGGTTAGTTGATTCTATGAGGTTTTTTGTGTGGTGTCCTTGACCCCTTTCACTCCTACAATCCCTTTCCTCCTCCTCTGCAGAATTTTTGAGCTCTGCCTAATTTGGCTGTGGGTCTCTGCACCTGTTTCTACCAGTTGCTGGATGAAGCCTCTCTGATAACAATTAGCCTAGGCACAAATCTATGAGGATTGCAGAATATTATTAGGCATCACTACATGACATCTTATTTTTCCTCCAGGAGGGTTTCTCCTAGGTCTCTGGGTCATCCAACCTATAGGTCCTGGTGCTCCAGGCAGTGCCAGGGGTGGGCTTACTCTCCTGGCATGGGTTTTAGGCTAGAGCAATTCCTCAACCTTTAGGCCACCCTCACACCAGCACATCCCACAGGCAGGACAGACTGTAGGTGAAAAGTTATGTTGGTGTTCCAGTACCTTCACTTGAAGTTTTGCCTGGTCACAGAAGATGGTCAGTTCAGGCTCCTATCCACTATTTTTAGGAGTCTTAACTGGGGTCATCCTTGTAGATTCCTGAAAGATTCCCTTGCACCAGGTTTTTACTTGACCACGAAACGCCCCCCTTATCCAGCAGTCTCTTTCAGTACTCTCTCTTTTCATCCCCTCTGATCTCATTACCCCTGTTCCCATCCCCACCAGTCCACAGTCCACTCACGAAATCTCTTCTATTTCCCCTTTCCAGGGAGATTCAGTGTCCCTACATGAACTCTTTCTATCACCTGGCCTTTCTGAGACTGTGGATTGTAGTTATCCTTTACTTTACAGTTAATACACACTATGAGTGAGGACACACCATGTTTATCTTTCTTGATGACCCAGAGATCACCTCACTCAGGATGACTTTCTTCTAAATCCATCTCTGTATTTGTTTTTATCCATTCACACCTTGGTTAACTGGCAAAGTCATATACATGGTCTATGATAGTTTTAGAGGTTCTAGGGGGGAGAAAACAGCTGTTGCTCTACAAATGTTTATGTAATTTCTTTTTTCTTTTTTTCATTAGAGAAGAAGGCGTATGAGGCTTACGACTGATTGACAGTCAAAGGACAGTGCCCTGTATCAGTCAAACTGAGCCAAACAATCATGGTGGGAACTGTCATCTCATCTAGATTACATCACGAAGCAAAGTTTATTCATACTCACTAAGTAAGAAAGAATGGATCTGAGCCTTTAATTGCACCAGCAGTTAAGCAGTGGTTATTTCCAGGTGAACAGTGTTTCTGATCCCTGGAAACCCTCACAGTCATCTGAACTTAACTACAGTTGTGAACAGTGAAGTGTGATGAACAGTGTTTCACATAACAATACACAGCAGCAACTGGAGAGATGGAGGAGCAAGATGGTAGTTTTTGTTAGCTTTTCAGGCTGTTCTGATATGGTTAAATGCAAACCAAGAGGAAATGGATGCAGTCATTTCATCTCTGAGACCTTTAGTTCCCACGTAATTTGTATCTTCTTAGCAGTTCCTCCAACTGGTAATTGTCCAAACTCTTTGCTCAACTGTGAATGAGTTTAAAGCTAGGCCTGCAGCGGTACACTTGGCACACTTCAGCGCTTGGTCACAGTGGCCCTGTGGCAGCCAATGGCCTCTGCTTCTCAGGTTTTTAGTGCCCCCTCATAGGAATCTTCATTTCAACGTGATTCATTCAAAGTCAAGTCCCATCCCCAACCCTTTATTTGCTCAGTGCATTAATTTAGCCAAGTAACAAATGGAAACACTGAATTAAAATTTACTATAGGGTTAATTGCCTGCTGCCCTCCAGCCACCCAAGAACACTAGATCTTAAGATATTCCAGAGTTTAGGTGATTTCTTTAATTGATAAGGTTTTGTAAACAGAATAGTGTGATACATTGTGGACATAGTAGTGTGGAACTCATTGGTCACAATTCATTTAATTTCATACAGAGCTATGTATAAAAATATAAGTCCAATACTCAAGCTTTGTTTTTCTCTTCATACCTTCCACACCCATACTTGAGGGATATATATAATCACACTTGCAGGATAAAATAACTAGAGCACATACCTGCCACCTGATGGTAGGACTAAATATACAGAAAAACCTTTGTTTTTTTTTTTTTTTTTTTTAAACTTTATTTATTTATTTATTTATTTGCCTTGGTGTTTTGCCTGGAACTGGAACTACAGACAGTTGTTAGCTGCCATGTGGGTGCTGGGAATCGAACCCGGGTCCTCTAAGAGCAGACGGTGCTCTTAACCGCTGAGCCATCTCTCCAGCCCCCAGAAAAACCTTTGTACTAAGCCACTGTTGCAAATAAAAAAATACAGAATGAATGTGTGTAAAAGATCCAAGTACCTTTTGGAACTTGCCAGAAACAAGGGACTCCCTATCTGTTTTTCACTGTCAAGTGATCACTCCCTCCATGGTGCTTTTAGTTCCATAATTAAATTCAGTTGCATTGTTAATGTATTATTGACATTAACTTGTATTTTATATACACAAGGCTGGGAATATGCATATGTTAACTTGAAACAGCTGCTGACAAAATTACTACAATATGAACATTTTTGTCCATGGACCATTATGCCCTTCTACTAAAGCATGATTTGCGACTGTACAAATTTATCTATAAAATTAAATGAAAATTTATTCATATAAAATGAATTTTGCTGCTATATTAGTATTGTATTTGACAAACATACAGTAGAAAAAGAAAGCCAGGAGAAGTCTTTCTTTAGAACAACAGTCATGCCCCATTGGCATGCATACCAGGGGGGCAGTATCCATGGCCACCTTCCCATTCACTGTAAGCTCCACTTAGCTGACAGTTCTGAATGGGGGCATCATTCTAGCTTCTCCCTCATCTCCTGTAATCTTGATGTAAGAACAGCATCTTGGGGGGTAAGTTGTATGATACCCTCTGCTTCTTCTAACAATTCTAATCCTAACTAGCTGATAACCTGATATCCCATCATCACTTTACCTTAAAAACAAACAAACAAAAAACCACCTTTATTATCTTTGCCTGGTCCTGAAATATACAGCCTGGTTATTTATTCTGACCTAGGCATAGCTCCATCCAAGTCTTTTAAGTTTTGATAGGGCAGGGTAGAGAAAGCATCCACTCTCCCTAGCATAAGCAATGGAACACTTCAGGCCTGAATAAGTCACAAGCCTTCTTCTGCCTTAGCATTCCCATTGGGTCCAGGCTTCTATCTGAAGTACACATCTTCCCAAGCTACTCTCATAGCACAATGAAAACAAACAACTGGCATTTACTTACGAGGATTTCAAAAAAAAAAAAAAAATGATGACATTATTTCCAAAACAATGCATTTTCAAAGCCATTTCTATTTTTAGAATAACTTCTAATCCCAGGAAATGCTAGCATTTGTTAGTGTCAGTTATTCATTTTATAAAAAATTACTTGTCCTTCCTGCACCAAGCAATTGATTTCTAAATAGTATGTAAAATTTCAAGAGTGAGGGAAAGAAGCCAGCCACAGAAGACCACACCCTCTAGGACTCTTTTTATGTAAATATCCAGGTGAGATAAATCCATAGAGAGAAGGTCAGTGCTGCTTACGTGTGGGAATGGAGAAGATGATGTGGGGAATGGGATGCCAGCTTTCCTTTAGGAGTGAGAGAATATTCTAATATTACAGTGAGTAAGCTAACTCGTTAAGTGTATTTAAATGCAGGGTATAATTGTACTTAAAATTCCAGAGTTGAAGTCTTTAAAAAGAGTAAACCTGGAAAGATGGCTGAGCAGTTAAGAGTTCATACTGCTGTTGCAGAGGACCCAGGTTTGGTTCCTAGCTCCCATGCTGGGTTGCTCACAGCTACCTATAACTCCAGCTCCAGGGTCATCCACAGGCATTCATGCTAACACATACATAGACATATATACAAGTGCAGTTAAAATGAGTCTTCAAAAAAGTAACTTTATGGTAAGAAAATGATATCTTGATACTTAAAATCATAGACAAAAAAATTTGCAAATAACCAAATACTACCAAAGAATTCTATAAAACCCGTTGCTCTTGTCTTTAGCAGCTTATGTTCTAGGAGTGTATGCTTAAACAGAGATTGGGAATGGCCTAAGGGTGACCAAAGAGGATTAATCCTAAACACACAGTGAGGACAAAGAAAGGATATTTTACTCAGTATTTGGAGATTCAAAAGGAGTCTTTAGATGGGACAGAGAAAAGAACACAAGATAATATTTGTGGAGCCTCTGCCCAATTTAAAACATTGTTCATCTCTGGGTGGTGCATACCTTTAATTCCAGCACTTAGGAGGCAGAGGTAGGTGGATCCTCTGAGTTTGAGGCCAGCCAGGTCTACAGAGTGAGTTCCAGAACTGCCAAAGCTGTGAGAAACACTCTCTCAAAAAACCAAAAATTAATTAATAAACAAAACATAAATAAATTCATAAATAAAATAAAAAAGAATAGAGAAAACATTGTTGACTATAGAAGTGTATAGGTCAAACCTGAGCCTTTTTTGTTGAACTACTTTTTTTTTTTTAAAACTTTATTTATTTATTTATTTGCCTTGGTGTTTGCCTGGAACTGGAACTACAGACAGTTGTTAGTTGCCATGTGGGTGCTGGGAATCGAACCCGGGTCCTCTGGAAGAGCAGAGGGTGCTCTTAACCACTGAGCCATCTCTCCAGCCCCAAACCTGAGCCTTTTTTATTGGGGCAGAATATAACACGGTTATTATAGATAGAATGGAACTGGGTTACCCAAATGCAGAATGATGGAGAGAGAGAGAGAGAGAGAGAGAGAGAGAGAGAGAGAGAGAGAGAGAGAGAGAGAGAGAGAGAGAGAGAGAAATTGGATGGATGTGGAGGCCAAAAAAAAAAAATCTTAGTTTGAAGGGTGTTGTATTTTAACCCAATAAGCATAATTGTGATCTGGTCAAGTGCCTTCCAGCCAATGATACTCTCAGACCACCTCATGGGGACACAGTTAGATTGCTGCCACCACCTTGGTCCTCACCCACCTGTCTCAGCAATTGGCAGAGGGAAACCCTGTGAGGTCAGAGGCCCAGAGGAAAGCTTCGAGGTAGTCAAGAGGGCAGAGGCAGCATACATTGGTAGGATTACTACTGGATGCTTTCTACAGCAGCTCTGTCAATCCACCTATTCTCAGTAGATCACAAAGCTGACATGCTCTCATTCTCTTCTGAAGCTCTGTCTGGTTTTGAAGGTGAAACCTCTGTGGCTCTGAAGTCTAATATTTCTCCCAGCCTTCCTGTCCTGGTGATTTGTGGCAGTTCAGTCACTTGTCACTTCTCAGGAGAGTATCTGGCAAACTCCTCCTCTCTATGTATCTGAGGGACGTGCTGATCCCTCGAGGCTCTGTCACTGCTTGGCACAGACCTCAAATCACATTCCCCACGTGCCCAGACGAGCACCTGGCAATAGCATCTAGAGATAGAGAGTCTGTTATTCTAAAGGTTTTACTTACTGCTATAAATCAAAACTAAAAAAAATTGTTAAAGAACAATTCTATGATGAAAAGATTAATTGGCATAATAAAAACAAAAGAATACCAATTTGTCTATTGCTCTGTGAATGTACATGGCCATATGAATATATGCTTTATGTATAAACCATACATATGTGGCATGGATATTTCCATTTAAAATAAGACAGAATTAATTAATTATTATTTTATTTGACACACACCCTACCCAGACACAAACCAGGGAAGGCCTGGTCTTTTCAAAATAGTTTAGATTTCCTGTCTGCAAAAGCAGCATAATGATTCAATGGTGGAGGTAAGACATTTATTTTCACTGCATTTGGTAGCAGTTTACTGGAGTATTTGTCCAAAGATGCTTGTATTGGAAGATAAGTTGGCTTCAAGGAAGACAATACTTCAAAGACTTATGATGTTCCCAGAAAACAGAAAAACACAACTTTAGCCAATTGCTCACTGGAAATTGTCTATTCTTCTGGGGAAGTTGGAACCTGAGAGGCAATGTCTATATCAGCTTCATCTCATAGTCTATAAATAATTCATAGATGGCATCATTTTATTCATAAGATAGGTGGCCAAGACCGAGACCGAGGAGTTCTGGGTGCTTACTGATGACACAGCCCTGGATAGTCCATCTTACTGGAAGGATCCTGTTCTTGCCATGAATAGCTTGTGCTGATGGTTGGATCCACACCCTTTTCAACCCATGCCACTATAGCTAATGTGAATGTTAAAATGAGTATTTGTGTAGGCATGTGTGAACTGGCTTTCCCCGGTGGGCATGCATATGTGGTAGAAACCCGAGGCTCCAAATCTGTGCCATTTGTTAGGTAAATTTGTCTTAAACAGGTAATGTTTCAATTCTACTAATACTATACTTAATGCACAGCAAATTTTATGTTATAAGAAGTAGCCACAGATAATCCCATCTTCTGCAGATTATGTAGACAGTGAATTTTTAACAAAGGCTCACAAATTCTCTTTATGGTACTGTAAAGTGAGACAAGCCCATTAAGCATAAACTTCATGTTACATATAATTAAGGCATAGAATGTAAAATATAAGCTTTAAGACGAATCTTGTATTACATAGTAGATGCACACAGAGAAATTCTGTATAAACTTCCATGTCAAAGACAAAGGTAGGTATAAATAGGGATTGGAATTGCCCTGGAAGAGAAATGACCCCTTGGCTGGAGGTTGGAGGATCCAGGGTAGTGGAAAATGAGCTGTTATTTAAAGCTCTCCAGACAAACAACATGAGTAATTACAGCACATTTTCTATTTCTCTTATTAAATAATATACAACTAAAAGCACATTTGACTGCTATTTGGTTGATTTAGGTTACCAAGTTTGGCTCAATAAACACATAAAATGATTACTTATGCTTTTATTTTAGGGGTTATTAGACCTTGCAGAATGACTCACACATTAAAGAAAAATTTTACAAAGGTGTCTAGCATTCATCAAGGGATCTGGAAAGTGCTTATGACCTGAGTTCTATGATCCTGTGAACCAAGATCTACTGAAGCCTGAGAAAATGCTTCTAATTCATTTTTTTTTCAGCCCTATGTTGATTGTGGTGGCCCTTCGGGACTAATTCAGCCACTCTTGGCTTAGCACTGGGACCTTGCACCATTCTCTCATGTTCACTTATCTACTAGCAAGTGTCACATGGATTTTGTGCCCAGATCTGTAGTTAAGGTAAAAATGGGCTGGAAACCAAATATGTTTCATATTTAGTTTCATATTTAGAAGGAAACTTGTTCACACACACTTAACCCTGAATGGTTATGTGCTCATTTATTTGAAGGGTCTTGAACTGTTGTTAGACTAGCCTAGGCTGCAGAGGGAAGCTCTGTCTCAAAATGAACAAACTAGATTTTACTTTCTAAGACCAGTTAATATTCTTATTTTTCAAACATGCAAATATGGGCTCAATATGAATGAGGGACTTTAAGGAAAATTAAAGTATTGACCTTGATGTCACACTTAAGTGAAGATGAATTTTGTAAGATTTAAATACGTAGATTTTATTATAAAAAGAAAGTGGAACTACAACAAAGGAAATATGTATGACTCACAGGCCATCACCATTTGCTCACATTAAAAGCTTCATCAAATTGACACACTGTGACCACCAACCATATCATAAGAAAAACCACCACATAGCTGAGAGTCAATTGAATACATTTTAAGTTTATGAAACCCTCTTACTTCTGGCCGCTTATGCGATCATAATCAAGTATAATCACTCTGCTTTAAACGTATCTAAGCATTCTTATAGAGATCATATGGATTACTTTTTTATGCAACAAAAGTACATATTTTTATTACCTACAATAAAATGAATATTATGGGTGTTATACATAAATGACCTGAGGGGGAAAATCTTGGTTTGAGACATGCAGTGTATTTTCATAACTTAATCTAAAATGTAATTTTCCCAGATGAATTTTACAAAGTTAGAAAAAAAGGCTTTTACCAGCTAAATTAAAACAGCTCTTTGCAAAAACTTACAGTATTAGTTAAAATACCTAGCAACATAAATCAAGTTCTAAACCTAACCTACTTGAACACTGGCATGAGGTAGAAATCTTCTGTAATGCTTTCTCTAAATGTAACTATATTGTGCTTTCGGTTAGAGTTAAGGAATTATGTTGACTTATGTTGTAAGTAGACTACCCTTGAGATAAATTGTAAAAGTGAAAAACTGATTGTGTTTTATTGTGAGTGCTGAGACCCAGTTATCTGTGATCCACAAAGCAAATTCTTTAAGTTTCAGTGAATATAAAGAATCAAACTGTGGTGTTGGGAGCATCGTTTGTATTAGCGAGTGAAAATGAGTCTGGCCGACCATACATCAGGTGAGTGGATCGTCAGAGGAATATGGGAGTTGAAAAAGCAGTTAGTGTAGCAGTGAAAATGTTATAAAGGGCTCTCAGACCTTAGAAGCTTTGCCAAACAGAGTTTAGTTTTCAGGCATGCTCAAGATCCTGCTGTCTTTAGCAGGTTTGGGGTTGGGGGGGGGCGGTCGTGCAACTTTTGGATCAACTCCTTAAGCTGATATGATCTACTAAAATTATCTTCACTTCTAAGAGTAATCCAAAGCATCTGAAATTTAAATGTATATAAAAATTAAAATCAGGCATGATGATTCATGACTGCAATTCTACCATTCATTATGAGGATCTTGCCAGAGTTGGCTACAAAGGGAGCCTCTGTCTCAAGAACAAGCAAGCTAGTAAGCAAGCAACAATAGAATTCAAAGTATCATTTGGAGGACAGTTAGTTATGCCTTCCCTCAGTCAGAACTGAGGGAGTAGGGCACTGCTGTCTTGCTCTTAAAAGCATGCTTTTGAAGTTATTGCTACACATTTTAAATGCAAAAGTACTAGCATAAATGTTGGGTTTTTTTTTTTATATTTTTGTTTCAGTATTTACTTAAATGGAGGACAATGATTAAGGTGATCTTGGCTGAAGCCTTTACAACAGTAGATGTCTCTTCTCTCCTTTCATGGCAAAGCTTTAGATCTGTAAAGAGAACGCTTATTGAATAATGTAGTTTTGGACCCATTTTTACAAATACTTCTTTGGGATTTTTCAGTGAAATAGAACAAAAGTAACAACTAAAGATGGCGGTACCATTGGGCTTTGTTTTCTTTCTAATTCCTATTAGAATCCTTCCCAGTGAGTTCTCCCAATGCTTTAAGGGAGACTTAGTCCTCTGGAGGAAGACTTATAGCCATAAAGGAAACCAGTCTAAAGAATTTTGATGATTCCAATGTAAACCAGCCCAGCAAGGAAGGGTAAGTTTGTTTTATATAAGGTCTTGCTTGGTTACAGGGGAACAGAACACTGCACCTTTACCACACACACATACACACTCTCTCCCCCTCTCTCTCTCTTACACACATACATGCACACACAAATGTACAAACTCTCACACACATACACACACCCAATCCACATGGGCATGCTGCCTTGCACACATAAGCATACCCCCTCACTCCCATCCAGTGTCAATAGAGCTGTCTGGCAATGTTTGTGCAGTTTTTCTTGACTTTAAAATTATAAATATTTTGCTTTTAACTTAGTTAAGATTGGATGCTGATCAATTCTTACTCAAAACAATGCACTTCCTGTAACTTTCACACTTAACATGTTTTTAAAGAACTACTCCTATTTTCCCCTGCTTACATGAAAATGTTCCAAAAATGAAGAAATGTGTTTGTAAAGACATATATTTACATCTATTTACCCAAGGCAAAATATAGTTTCTTCAGTTAAGAAATGATTGAAGCAGTCACTAGAATTTCAGTGCTTTCTGTTACAAGCCCCCTCCCCCTAAACAAACAACAACAACAAAAACTTTTACTACTAAACTACATCCAAAATCTTTGGTCACAGCAAAGAGTTCAATTCATCAATTGCTAAGCTAGTGTGTAGTGGGATTATGATGGTAATGTAAATATTTGTCCTGCTATGGGTTTAATAAAAAGCTGATTGGCCAAAGGCAAACAGAAAGTGTGGGCTGGGCTACCAGGCTAAGTAAACTCAGGAACATCTCAGAGCAGAGACAGACATCAGAGACAGATGCCAGAGAGCGGCCGTAGAGAGCTACCAGAGAGCTGCCACAGACACAACTGGGAGACGCAGCAGATGCAGAGGAAAGAAGCTGAAATACTGCTTTGAGAAAAGGTACTGAGCCGCATGGCTGAACAAAATGGGTTGAGTTCAGATGAAGGAGCTAGCAAATTCTATGCCTGAGCCCTAGGTCAATCAGCGTAAAAATAATATAAGCCTGTGTGTGATTATTTGAGGCAAAGCAGGGCTGAGAGTGGGACCTGGAAAGTCTAAGCTAGAACCATTTACAACAATAGTGTGTTAGTTGCAGGGACCATGTGGTTAATCCTACTTATTACGCTCCAGTTTGAGAATCCGCTGGACATTACACTTTCCCAGTTGGCACTCTTTGTGTGACTGTATAAGTGTAATAGATAAGAGGTTAAGGGGCTGGAGAGATGGCTCAGTGGTTAAGGGCACTTGTTCTTGCTGAGGTCTGTAATCAGTAGCTGCATAGTGGCCTAGAACCCTCTGTCATTCCAGTTCCTGAGCATCTAATGCTCTCTTCTGACCTCCATGAGCACCAGGAACTCATGTGGCACACATACAATATATATATGCAGGTAGAACCTTCCTATACATAAAGTAATATAAATAAATCTACAAAAGAACTTTTTAAAAGAGGGAAGGTAAAAGATACTCTCTGAACACAGTTTATTACCTGTTAGACATTTATTGAAAATATGTTACAATTGTTTCTAACATCTAGTATTATTTCAATGGTGAAGAGGAAAATGCCAGACTAGCTCATGGTGGAGGGTTTTCATAGTGCCCTGATAGTGAGTTACAAAAACATAGCATTGACTATAATACTGCAGTGAGATATGCAATGCATTAAAACTTGATGGAGCAGCTGTATCAATTACTAATATTTCATATCATCAAAAAAACCTGAAAATCTAAAAGCAGTGTTTGTATATAAATGCATGTATGGAAAATATTTCTATTTTTAAGTTAATTTGCTACCGTCGTTCAAAAAAATCTATTTCTAAACGCATGTATTGTTTATATCAAGTGATACTCATACTTAAATATATTTTAATACAGTTAAATATAAATTCATGTTTATGTTCTTACAAAAATAGATATAAAAATAGAGTATTTGAAGGAGGTCAATATTTATTTTAAATAATTGATGGGTCAAGAGAACAAAATAGTTTCTTTTTTATGGCAATGAACTTGAGGTATTTGTACATTTAGTAATCTTAGCTACATACTGAATTAGACCTCTCAGCTTCTCACTCCCAAATCATCCTTTAAAACCCACCATAGCAGTGAGATATTATCTCATAACAAGGAGTTTGTATAATAAAGGCAATTTACCATTTGGTACTTAAAAACACAGAAGGGAAAGTTTTCAATGCTAGAAATAGATACGTTTCCTATTTATGCAACAATTATAAAAATACTTGTATGCCTACTCTAATTTGGATTAAAAACATTTGTTCAAATAAAAATACAGTCACATAGTACTATTTGTGGATACACAGAAAGTTTTTTATGCTTATACATTTGAGAGCTGCAATCCTTTGCAATAATATCTGAAATGTAACTGTCCTCTTAAATCAGACAAATCCACAGGGGCAAAAGCTTCTTCAGTAACAGCAACAATAAACACAACAAAGTAACAAAGAGAAAACTTAATTTTGTTACACTCTTTAAAATTATGTATATCATCAATTTAGACTGTGCTCCCCATCTACACTTATGGTTTGGGGTGGAGCACAGAGTTGAATATAATATCCAACCATATCACTTGCAGAGAAACTCTTTGAATTCCCCGGTAGAGCATCACTCCTGTTCTTTTTCTTCCATCACAAACTTTTAAAAGTATAGTAAGAAATGTTTTCCATAAACATTATATTCACAAAGCTCAAACTACCATAAACAATATCCTGTTTACTCCTGGTAAAGAACTTAAGTGTATCCCTCCCTCCAAATGGAATGTAATTGCTTCTTGGCCAAGTAAGTGTGCTTATAGAGAAGATAGCCGAGGAACAGCCTTACCTTATCCTTATATTGTTACATTTCCATAGTTTTGTTTATTGTTGCAATATAATACCTGGTCTGTGTGGTTCTAGTTTATGATCATCTTTCAAGTGATCTCCTTATAGTTCTGTCCTTTGGTCTGAAATCAGCGATGGGTGTTCAAGGTGACTGTGTTCTGTTATAAGAAAAATGTGTCATTACACTTTTGTAAGCTGTGTGCTTTGGTGTGCATGCTTGCACTGATGAGTGTACAATCACTGCAAAGTATATGTGAGGCACATTTGGTTATCAGACCATTGTCCAGGTGAATGGCTTATTTCCAGCTCTGAATTCAGCTCTCTTTCAGGGAGTCTTCGCAGACCTCTGGCTTGCACACATCCTGCTGAGCAGGATTTCAGAACACACCTGATTTATTGGCCCACTGACATGATATGGTGAATGAACATTTGGGACAGAATTTTGCCGTTGTAGTTTGTTTTGACTGCTGAAATATTTTCCCACAATATGATTCTTGGATCTTTTCATCTTGATAACATGGTGCTCTCTGGACAACTTTGATTTCACTACCTGAAAATAACAAACAAGAAATTAGAGGTGCAAACCCACAGATATTTGAACTCCACATAGACCTATATAACTGACTCTCGTGTTTGCAGTGCGTTGCTGCCACACAGATGTTGCCTAAAGGGCATGGAGACGATTTCTGTTAAAAACAAGCAAACAAACAAAAAAGTGTAACCTGTGTTTCAAAAAAGATCGAAGCTGAAGTTAGAAGTCTTCACACCTTGAGTCTTTTGTTCCCAGTATGACTGTGGAATTGTTCCACATGATGCCTCTCCTACACAGTGTGTGTGTGTGTGTGTGTGTGTGTGTGTGTGTGTGTGTGTGTGCATGTGTGTGTATATGCAAACATACATGTATTTGGACCAAATGCACTAGTATATGGTTTGACATTATCTCTACAGTAGAGCAGATGTTGTTGTGAGTTTCCATATCATTGATTAAAACTTGGTGCATTAAGTCTGTCATGGAACAAAATGACAACTATTATTTTCAGAGAAAATAAGAATGCTTTTCCATTCCTTACTCAAAAGATGATAGCGTTATAGTTAGAAATTGCACTTCTCTGGACAGTTAGTAAATCATGGAACCTCTAAACATAGCCTTTAAGGTTTATTTTTGTGTGTGTGTATGTGTACATATGCATTTATTTCAAACATTATTTTGAATGTATGGTATTCTAGAGCATTCATGAAGCTTAAAGAATTTACAATCCAAAGTTTTTTTCTCATCTCTTTTCTTACCTCAGCCACTCAAGTCTCTCTCTACATATTACCATTTTTGTGTGATCAGGGCTACTTTGTCACTATCACACTCATATATACATAAGGCCATATTTATGATTTATATTTACATTTTGCAAAACATTGTTCTGGTGAAAGTCTAAATTATTATCTTCTGCCTCCGAGGAAGCAAGGTGTTAGAACTGAAGGGTTGAGGAAGAAAAGTAGAGACTAAGAAAGAAACTGGGAAAGGGGTCAGGTCTCTGGGAAGTCACACAAGAGAAAGAAAATACTAGTGATGATGCTTTGATGCTCTCTGCAAACAAAGAAGTGAGATCTTCATTATTTTCATCATGGAGGTCTAGTCCATTGTTTTTCTGTAAGTCCGTGGGACACAGGAAAATACTCTCTTATGATAACTGGAATCATACTATGTCACATGGATTTTTCTATTCTTTTAGATGTAATGCAATGGTCAAGGCATATGTCCTTTGATCCCATATAAAAGAATGAATGTAATGAAAATAATTTCTGAAAACAAAGCAGAATATTTTGGAGGAAACACCCATGTATTTCGGAAATGAATATTATAGTTACACATTGTAAGTAAACACAGACTATTTTAGAAGAGTTATTGAAACAGAAACTTTGTAGAAATGTACCAAAATGTTAACAGACTTCTGTGTAAGGATTCCATGTGGGTTTAATGTGTTCTATTTACTTTTTATCTAGATGCTTAAAAAAAGTCAATGTGCATGATTTTAAGATAATTAAAAAAAATTGTTAGAATTTGAGGAAAAAAGTTGTCAGTAGTGTATTTTAAAACTAGTAGCCTTTGCTAAACCCTAGAGTGTGAAATACTTTGTAGGAGAATTGCCACCATGAGAAGCTGCCTTTTCTTCTGTCAGGTCCTTAGATCAGGTTACTCTTAGGAAGCCCATTGAGAGCATCCAGTTGTAACAAAGAATCCTTGTGGATTGTGATTTAGAACTCAGTTTGCCACTAAGCATGGGCTGACATTCCAGATCTCAAGAGTGGCGTTCTTCCTATGTCCTTGCACTCCAGGGTGATTATGTCAGCACTGAAGTGCACTAGGCCTGGTACTCTGAAGATCTGTATTTTGGCGGCAAGTGCCCTCAAGTAACATTTGTGAATAACATTTTAGAAGTTTATATAAAAAAAATTTAGGCATAGATATGTCATGCATCTTTGAAATAATACCATTCCACTGTTATGCAGCCAAAATAAAGGCATTTTTAAAATATTATTTTATCTGAGAATTGTCTTCTGAGATTGCCATGATGGTCTATGTGCTAATTATATGCAAAATGAAAACAAGTCTATTATAGTGCACAAGGCTATAGCAGTTTAAACATTATTTTAATACTTGTAGCTGGTGTGTTTGCTGCTCTTAAGAAGATGTGTAGATAGGCTCTCCAAGCATGTGTCTCTGAAATAAATAGGTTTCACCTAAAGGTACTGTCACCTTGTCTCAATGGAAAACTTGATAATTTACTTCTGATTTTAGAGAACTGAACTTTATCTTGGAAAGAGAGAGAGAGAGAGAGAGAGAGAGAGAGAGAGAGAGAGAGAGAGAGAGAGAGAGAGAGATATTAGATGACAGTTTCTCCCAACAGTTTTGGAAGGCATAGCTACTTAATACTCTTGAATTACCAATGCTCCTGTCAAATGTAGTTTGAAGTGGACTTCTGAATGCCTGTGTCAGTGATTGGGCCAATCAACCACATTTGATTCACTTTGCTTTGACTTTGAGAACTATTTTTAGGGAATAATAAATGATTAGATTTCCAAACTCTCTTTTGTAAAGTCACTATTGACTTGATACTGAATCCTCAATGCAGAAAACTCAAGAGAATTATTTCAGTTTTGATTTACCAAAATATATATAGATATAAAACTTGTGTCAAAACTGCTACTGTGAATGAAATCCACTAAAATATCCTGTAGTAGGATGTGCCACACCACTAGCAGTACAATTTACTTCAGGACAGTAAAACACTTCAACATTATGAAATATTCCATTACAGGAAATTACCAAAGCTTTATGTGAAAATATATAATCGTTTATTCTGAAAACCTGAGTGAGCCTACTACAAACGATCATATATTCTAAAGCTGATGTTTAAAAATGGCAGTTTTCTCATAGTCTATCAATAATTAGAAAAAAAAAATAAAAAAATTCTTAAAGTACCAAATGATAATATATTGGTAACTATATTGGATATTTTATAAAGTTTGACTGAAGATAGAGGACAGAGCCAAGTCATGGATTTAGCTGTGAAGGTCAGGGAGTGGTGACCCACACTTTTAATCCCAGAACTTGGGATCATCCCATGCCTACTCTCCCAGTACTTGAGAAACACACGTGCCTTTAATTCCAGCACTAGGAAAATAGAACCAGAAAGTAAGATAGCTGGGCAGAGAAAGAAAGATAAGTCAGGGAGGGGAGGCAGGAGTTCAGGTCATTGAATTATAAATATTTTAAAATGTAGGTTTAGTGGCTACATATATGCAATATTTAATAATGCAATGAAAAGGACAATGCTTATTCTATAGATTAAAAAAGCATTTTATTCTCTTTGTTCTCTAAAATGTTGAAATAAAAAAATTCTAAATTGTGCCCAGTGCTATATAAGTCTAGTAACTACAAGTGTTGAAGGCCCAACAGTTTTAAATAAATAGTAGTAAAATTAAGAATGTAAATTTATAATGGAGGTATGGGCTGGGCATGATGATGCATGCCTTTAATGCCAGCACTCAGGAGGCAGAGGTAGGTGGATTTCTAAGTTTCAGACCAGCCTTGTCTACACAAAGAGTTCCAGGACAGCCAGAGCTACACAAAGAAACCCTGTGATGGCTCAGCGGTTAAGAGCACCGGTTAAGAGCACCGTCTGCTCTTCCAGAGGACCCGGGTTCGATTCCCAGCACCCACATGGCAGTTAACAACTGTCTGTAGTTCCAGTTCCAGGCAAACACCAAGGCAAATAAATAAATAAATAAATAAGAATTTGGTTACATTCATCCAATGAGGAGTTGAGTGAAGCTGAATTCAAAACACTTAAAAAAAAAAAAAAAAAAACCCCAAACCTCAAACCAAACCCCCAAACCAACAACAAACAAAGAAAGAGGTATGTACCACATTGCAATGTTCACAATGTACAGGGAGGGGTTTTAGTTTTATTGTGTATACTTATTTTTAAACTCTTAGAGTGAACAAGAAGTCATGTAATCCTTTTGCAATGAAAAAGTAAAAGAGAAACAAAATAAGGTAGTATTTCATATATAGATTCTTAATGACTTCCCCCCCCAAGTAAGACCTATTTTTCACTATTCAGAGTTCTCTGCGCTAGAAAGCACATAGAGGAATTCAGATATGGTCCCTACCCTCAAGGGGACTATATAAGGACACATGTCTAAGATACTTGAAGTAGGAACAAGAATGAAGTGACTTCAAAGACATTGTCTGGGACCAGATCTACAAGGTCAGGCATCGTGTTGTTTCCATGCAATGAATAGTTCCCAAGTACATTAAGGAGACTGGTGCTAATTTATGGTAGGCCTGAGAATCTGTTCCCTTGCCCAGGATTTCTTTGAACTTATTTGTAAAAATCAGCATCCAGCCATCAAACAGCTACCTATCTCCAGATGTCAAAATGTATATATAGGGTAATTTAGGCACATTTTTAAGGGTTGGAAATGTGAAGCCAAAAAAAAAAAAAGATGCTTGATACCTGTATAATAAAATGTTCCATTCCTTTGATCTTGTGTGGAAACAAGCCAAGTTGAGATCTTCCCAAAAGTCAGAAGACCGTTTGGGGTTGCTAAAATCCAACTGATGTGTCAAGTGTAATGTGTCGGCTTTGAAAGAGCAGCTAGTGACACGAATGTTATGCTGCTTCAGAGCAATGATAATAAACAGTGTATGTGAGCTTCTGGAAAACATCAATAAAAGATTTAGGCCTCAAAATCAGGACAAAGGGTCCATATGAACTGGCACACAGATTACCTCTGCCAAGGACTAATAATACTAGGTTACACATCCAGATGTTGCTCTATGCTAAGCTAAAGAGGATATTAGGTATGCCTACTAAGCAAGGAAAGGACCCACTACATGTGGTTAATAATAATACAGTTAATGGTATATGTATATATGATTAGGAAAATGTTTGCAGTATTTAATGAGGAGTATTAAATAACAAATCTCTCGCCACCTTTAATCAAAAGTGGTCCTTTTACCTTTTTATTTTCTCTACTATCTAAATTTGCTGTTTTGAACTATGTTTTAAATTATTGAGAAGTAGAGGGCAACCAATCTTCATAAAGCGTGATAGCCTATTATGTGATAGCATGGCTCAACATTACGAAGTCTTACCCTTTAGCACATCTCACAAAAAAGATTCATCACAGCAAAGATCTAGGTTAGAATGACAGTCACCGTTATGGGCTGCCAACTTTATTTTCAAGTAAAAAATAGTCTTTCAATAATAGTTGACATGTCAATCTGCTACATGCAGTACTTAGAATCATTTGAGAGTGGAAAGCCATGTGATGGGCATGTAAAAACTCCATAGATGATCAGCTACCTAATCCTGACTCAGTGTAGGGAGAACAGAGGTTTTACCCTTTGTAGCCCAGAAGTAACTTTTACTTTTTCATTTTTTTTCTTTAATATGTTGAGATGTCTCTCAGTTTACAATGGGAGATCTTCATTTATTATTATGTATACAAAAATGCGGGCATAGAGATATTTTAGAATGTGTAGAAATGCCACAGTTACTTTGTTTTATTCAGAGGAGAGAGTGAGCACAGTCTCCCATTGCCACCAATTAATGCATCTGAGTTTCTCACATTTCCCACATTTGCAGGGGTCAGCACATCCAGAATGCAGTGGATGAGGCTTGCCCTTGGAAAACTACATTTGTGATCATGATATCTTCCCTCTCAGTTAAGTATATGAAATGCCACATTTTAACTTGATTAGTTTAGACCTATGACTTTTGTTCAGACTTTCCAAACAAAGGAAATTTGTTTTTATATTACAGCATAAAACTAGCATTGCAACTTTAACTATTAAGCATGGGCAATTTCAATGCTTAAAACTGATTTCACATAAACGTTCATCAGAATGAATGTCTGGCTATGGCAATTACTAGCTGCATTTGAAATAAGTTTGAATTTTCCAAAAGCCGGTATAGAAAGGGCAGGCTTGCTCAACTGGAAATGTGTCAGGCAGATATTGGACAAGCAAATATCTTTTCTAAAACTGATCTCGACCTGAATAACCTCCAAGGAACTTTTGATATGGTTCCAGGGTCAGAGAACAAAATAGGAAACAATTTCCATGGTGTGAGTGTTCCAGGACCGCCCTGGCCAGGATCTCAGTGCTGTTCTCACTGGAAACTTGAATGATAATGGTGGATAGGGTCTGAAGAGCAATACGGTGACCTCTTTCTAAGGCTAAGAAATGTGCTGTCATCTTATAAGTGTATATCGTTGAAGTACTGTTTACTTATAGGGTCACTTGGCATGCTAGCTAGTCTCAAAATCATGACTAGCTGAAAAAGAAGCCCAAGAATCCATAAAAATGGGATTAGGGTAAGCAACATAAAGCAACCAGAAGCTGGTATTTCTAATCTTTCATTACATTTCAGGACATTACACAATTTTGGCAAATAATAAGGAATGCTTGTTTTTTCACCTGCTCCAACAAATATTTAATTATGGCACATTCAAAAATTGCTTCAAGAGAGTCCAGGATTTGAACGAGACAAAGATGTGAAGGACTAGAGAAAAGATTAAAATTTTAAGGGTTGAGTGTTGTTGTGTTTGAGGCTTTCCAGATTTCCAGTGAGCACATTGTCACTGTCTTCCCAGTTCCTGCCTCTCAGAGCTTAGTCTGTATCTCAGTGCTTCTCAGCTTTTCTAATGCTGCCATCCTTTAATACAGTTCCTCATGCTGTGGTGACCTCCAACCAATAAATTATCTCCTGGATACTCTAAAACTGCGTATTTCCAGTGGTCTTAGGTGACCCCTGTGAAAAGATGATTTGAGTCCCAAAGAAATTGAGACCCACAGGTTGAGATCCAGAGTTCCAAGCCTGCAAATTTGGCTCTGGGAAAAGGTTGTGCTTCAAAGTGAGCAGTTTGATTATACAGCGTTATAGATTATTGTCTTGTGTTCCCATGAAGCTTCTGGCTGATTAACTGTCCGTAACTCAAGCATCCCATTAGTCTGAGTGTTTATAAACTGAGTGTTAACTGTATCCTTGTCACACACATCTCTTGGGTCTTCCCATGTTTTGTAAGTTGACTCTTAGGTCTTTGTTTCCCTCCCTCTTAAAAATCATATTGAAGAATAAGGCATCATCCTGAGACTAGCATCTCAGGCCTGTAATTCCAGTATGTGGGATTCTAATAGAGGAGGATCCCCTTAGGTCATCCCAGTCTGGAGTATATAATGAGGCCTAGAAAAACCTGGGCCACAGGGAGTTTCAAAAACAAACAAATGAAGAAGCAAAGCAAAACAAAGATATGAAACTGTCACTCAGGGATACTCCGTGTCACCAATGTTTTCTACTGATAGCTGCCCTTTAGGGATTTGCTCTGATAACACTGGTCTTTTAAAGGGACCTCATTTCTCACCAGGAGACATGAGCCTTGTTCCGATTGCTGTACTCCAGGAGGTCTGGGAACAGGTTTAAGAGCTCTATTGAACAGATATCAAATTTATCTTTCCAGTCTGGAGATTAAATTGTTCTTTGCTACACCTGTGCTTGCAGTTCCAACTCTTCAGTTCACTTGTAGTGGGATTATATGTTATGTTTTAAATAATTTTCTTGTCTATGGGTCTGATAAAAAGCTGATTGGCCAAAGGCAAACAGGAAGTGTGGGCGGGGTTACCAGGCTAAGAAAACTCTCAGTACAGGAAGAACAGAGACAAGACACCAGGCAGAGCCACCAGACAGATGCCACGGAGATGCAATGATGACATAACAATGAGATGGCAGCAGACGCAGAGGAAAGAAGTTGAAATGCTGCCCCGAGAAAAGGTACCGAGCAGCATGCCTGAATAGGATAAGAGAGATGAGTTGAAGTTAGAAAATTATATGACAATTACATCACTGGGCCCTAGGTCAATCAGCATAAAAATAATACAAGTGTCTGTGTGATTCTGTGTGACTGTGAATCTATGAGTTTGTGGGTTTGCGAGTCTGCAGTTCAGCAGGTTCGGAGCATGGGCTGGACAGTTTGGGTCAGAACCTATTACATCAGATACTTGAAGCATGGATGAAGGTTCTTGACTGTATGAACCTTGAGGAAGAACCCAGGGGCTGAGAAGCTTTTCACCAATATCTGGCTGTAATAACTTAGACAATCCATGGGGTCCTACTGGTGTCTCTCTCCCCTAGGCTTCTGAAGTTGTAGTTTCCCTTACCTGCTATGTCACATTTTATCAGATGAGTTCTTTGGGATGAGGTAGATAGCTTCATGTTTTTAGAGTCTTTTTCACAGGAATTCAAGTAAAAGAGAAAGAAAATATTGGCATACCTCCCACCATGCCTGATGTTTAGACCTACTCACTATGCTTGCAATTTCAACATCTACAGCATGATGTGAATAGTTAATCTTAAAGTGGAGCACACAAGAGAATGAGGTTGTAAGAGAAATCTGGGCTTCCTGAGTTGAGGAGTGGTGTCCATTTCTTCCACATCTGGTCTCTGGACCATTGTGCTTGGAGGTTCATAGCACCTATGGGTCAGAAGAGCCCATTTGCAATGGGAGGTAAGTAGTGGTTACTGATTACAGTGATTATCCTTTGGACCTGACTCATTGATTCAGTAAGTGTTTAAGAAATAAGGTTGCTTTAGTTCTCCAATTTAGCAGATATGAAGGACATTCTCAAAAACACTATCTCTGAAAATTTGATAATTTCTTAAAACTCATGGATTATACTAAATATATAAATGAACATAGAAAAAGAAAAAGTTCTTTCATGGCCAAAGAGTTTGGAAAAACTGAATCAAATTAATCTAGACATTAAGTATTAATTGTTGAGACAGCATCTCACTTTCTGTTATCTTTGTATGTTGTTCAAGCTCGTTTCAAATTCCTGCACTCAGTCATCCTCTTGTTTCAGCCTTCAGCGTGCAGGGATAAAAGGCATGTGTCACCGCCATTCTCAGTTCAAGTTCAAGTTTATTGATTGTAAGGGCTTTGAGATCACTTAGTATACTAGTATTATTTGAGAATCCATAAAGCAGAGGCGTAGTATTTTTCAAATATAGATCCTGTCTTCTTCAAGACAGAATATAAAACAAATGCTACCCCAGGCAGTTCAGAATCTTAATTAGATTTTTTAAAGTTGGCAATGAACTTCTAGATATCATGGTCTACCACATGCAGCATGGAGTGCCAAGGAGTCAGCTTTCCTAGCCATACTCACATTCTAGGTTCTGGCATCACAAACCATGGGATGTATAGTCACGTCACAGAGGCACATTGCCACTTCCACATCAAGTAATGACACTCTTGTTGTCTTCTATTTAGTTATCCTTCTTAAGAGAAACACTCAGATTTAATTGGTAGTACCAACTATTCAAGAGAGGGTACTATCTCTTTTTAATTGAAAATTAATAAAATATATTCTGATTGTGGTTTTCCTTCCTGTCTGATTCCATACCCTCTTTCACTTTCATTTTAGGAAACAGGCAACTAAAAAATAATAATGCTGATAATAATAATAAAAACAGCAACAAAGCATAAGAAACAAACACACAAGAACAAAATCCATGAAAACATAAAGGTAGAAACCGAAGCCATGATATATAAAACACCAGTAAGATTTTTTAAATGTCCAAAGAAAGTAATATGTGACCAAAAAAATCTACAAAACCACCACAGAGTTTGTTTTTTATTAGCTGTCTACTACCAGGCATGAGGCCTACCCTTAAGTGTGGTTTATATACCCAATGAGACACCTTGGGAGAAAACTCAATTTTCCTTTGCATATGGTTGTCAGTTGGAGACAGCTTCTGGGTAAGAATGGAGGCTTGTGTACATTTCCTTTCTCAGCACTGGGACTTTATTTGGCTTAGACATGTGTCTCTGTGGGTTCATAGGTGTGTGTGTCCTGTTGTGTCTGGAAGACACTATTTCCTTCATTTCATCCATCATCTTTGGCTCTTATGGTCTTACCACCTCCTCTTCTGCAAGGTTCCTTCAGCCCTGAAGGACAGGGCTTGATGAAGGTATCCCATTTAGGACAGAGTGTTCCAAAGTTAGAGCGGTATCTCTGATACATCATTTTATACCTAATCATCTTAGAAAGGCTAATGAATTTACCCTCACCAGTACTGACCTCTAATCTAAATCGCTGTCTCCAGGCTCTGGCCTCTCTCTGACTATGAGGATCCTCTTGTAGGTAATGAAATGAGCCTTGATCATTTTATACAGAAGGAACTATCAGTAGTCAGTTTCCTAAACTGAGAGGTGGGTGGTATGGGAATGGGAAAGAAGTGTCCTCATACTTGGAACTAGAAGCCCTGAAAGGAAAACGTCCACCCAAAATAAACAAGAAGGAAGAAGAGATAACCGCATCCCCCAGCTTGCACCAGTGTGACCTTGAACCTTTGCCCACCTTAGTGGAGGGAGGCTTTGCTCTAACAGCCTCAGTCTTATCTGTATTTTTAATTCAATTATTTCTGTTGAGTGAATAAACAGGACGAAGGTTTTTCCTTTTCTCTTTAAATCCAACATCCCTCCCCCCCTTTTTTTTTATTAGATAAAAAGCCTTTTGAAGTACTTATTTTTCTCCATTTGAAATATCTTTACAATGGATAGTCTCCTCTTTCCTGCCACCAGTATCTTAGTACACATTTCAGTGTCAGATAGGACCTTCTTACTGCCAAAACAATGAGGATTTCAAAGTCCTTATCTGAAGTGAAGTGTCTACCACGTTTGACATTGTTGGTTTGTCTTGAAAATTTCTTGCTCTGACTTCCCAGCGGACTGTACCTAGAACTAGACAAACTGTACTGCAGCTCTGCCTTGAACAGTTCATGCTCTACATTTACATGTTTCCCCAAGCTTTTCCTGATCTATTTTTATAGTTTCAACTATTGCCTATTTACTGGTGACTTCCAACCCTACCTCCAGTCTCAACCTGCCCCTTGATCTTCATACCTGTGTATCCAGAACACCATCTGGATGTCCTACAGGCATCTCAAATGCAACATGTTGAAAACTGAACTCGTCATCTTCTCCCTAAGCTGGTACCTTCTCAGTTCTTCTTTGTCTCACTGGCTGTCTCAGCTCTCTAATCAGTCATGCACGTTAGGAATCCCCTTTGATTCTTCCCACTCCTTCATTCCACAGATAAAACCTACAGATTAAGCTCTTTAAATAGAGCTTGTGTTTGTCCACTGCTGTCTTATGCTTGTTGCCTCTGTTCTCTTTGTAGTAGGCCTTTACCATCCCTCCTGGGATTTCTGGCAAAAATTACTTATGTTCTCAGCTTAGTTCTCTCCACATTTGATTATATGTCCTAACTTTTAGAAATAGGTGAATTTATTTTTATTGTGTGTTCTTGAGAGTTTGCCTGCACATATGGATATGCGACACATGGGTGCAATTTTCTAGTTGAAGAGGGCATCAGATACCCCAGCATTGGAGTTGCAAACACTTGTAAGCCATCGTGTGTGTTCTGGGAACCATGGCAAGAGCAGCAAGGATTTTAGAAACAACTCTCAGGTCTTGGGTTCTAACTTTTTCAGACAAAAATGCTACTACCTCATTCTTTCCTGTAAGAGTTTCAGTGCTACCTACAAGATTAAATGCTAAACTTTCACCATGATTTCATTCTTGTGCCCCACCCCCACGGCCTTTCAGTGATGTTTACAATGCCTAGCAACATCCAGAATTGCTCATGGTCCTATGAGAACAGCATGCCATTTCAGAGTTACTCAATGTTCCATGGAAGCAGAATGGTCTACATCCTTTCATCCACAATCCAAAGGAGCAGTTTTTTAAAAAAATTATTTTATTTTATAAGAGGAGATTTACTTAATCTTCAGCCACTCTTACCCTACACTCTCTCTCTCTCTCTCTCTCTCTCTCTCTCTCTCTCTCTCTCTCTCTCTCTCTTTTGGTGTAACCACCATGGCCTCAGCATATTTCTAATATGCTTAGCTACATATTGTGTCATATGGCTTTTTATAACTTACATTTATATCCTGAGGCCAGGGAACAAATGTGCCTTATTTATTTTTACTTTCTACTGTTTAGCTCAAGAAGTAAACTTACTAAACAAATGCTGGATGGTTGCATCAAAGAATAAACAAGACTGATATATTTGGAACAGGACTCAGGGCAAAGGTTTAGAAAAGTATTTATATATAAACAGGACTAGGTCACTGGCTTGTTGACTTGTTAGCTGGTTAGGAAGGGTAAGCAAAAACCCTTTAGTTTATAAGTGGCAGTACAGGGCATACTAATGAGAACAAAGGTTAAAGAGGATTTGAATCTTGCCTTGGGATCTTACGGTTTTAGAGATGTTTTTTGCAGTCATGTATCCTTCAGCTGATTTCCCAAAAGTAGTAAAGTTCTTAAGAGTACTTAAAAATGTTTTCTGAGATAGTTGTCATAGTAATGTATTAGAAATACCCATGGTTTTGTAAGATATCCCTAAAGGAGCAATAGTGGCACTCATATCTAGGTGGTAACCAAGAGCTGTGTGATTGGACTTAAGGCCCACTCAACAGGGGGCAAATCAGGCATGTTACTGGCAAGCTAGCCAATTACCCAGGGATAGTGAAGTCATGGATCTAAGAGAAGAACCTACTATATCCACTTAAATAAACACATGTATTTCTAAATACTTGTCCTTGTACTCACAGAAAAGTGAAATGTTTATCCCTCATCAAAGATGCTTCTCTTTGCAGCAGATGGAAAGATTTTCTCATTACAGAAAGCTACAATGGTCAAAATGCAGAGAACAACTAATCATCCCAACCCCAGTGGGTACATACATCTACAGCACAGTCCCACACCTAAGGCTCAGGGAAAATTAAGGAAGAGGGGCCAGAGGACCAAGAAACCAACTATGTGGTTGTGTCTCTGAGAAATGACAGGGAACATACACCTCAACAATGTGGTTGCTTAAACAAGACCTAGTTGATGACAACATCATACCAGTAGACACGTTTTAGTGGAAGAAGAAAATCTCACAGGGGGCCGTCCCTAAACAAAGAACTACAGGCAACTAAGGACCATGGGGAGAGGGAGAAATAGTCTTCCCCAGGGATGAACCACTATTTGTTGTTATAATAACAAATGGTCAATGCTAGAGTCATGTATATACAAATCATGCCAACAAACTACAGGTTGTAGTTATATATTTGTGCATATATACAAAATCATGCATTGCATATATATGGCAATCTTAATTGGGGATGGAGAAGTTGTAAATTTAGAAGTGAATCAGAAGAAGAAGGGTTGGAAAAAGGAAAGGGATGAAGAAATGACCTAATTACGTCTAGTTCTAAAAAAAAAAAAAAACTACAAAAAGCAAATCCATGCTAATAGTTAAATTCTCATATTTTCTGTATCAGTTATATATTCATTTTATTTGTTCCTTTTATCCCTCAAGAGTCATTACTTCAGTTTTAAACTGATGAATTGAAGGTGTGTGTGTATGTGTGTGTATGTGTGTGTGTGTATGTGTGTGTGTGTGTGTGTGTGTGTGTGTGTGTGTGTGTGTGCTGGGGTTTGAAGTTAGGGCCTCATGTACACTAGGCAAATACCAATGTTCCTATTGCTGAGCTATATCTTCAGTCCAAAGGTATTTTATTTGTTTCTAGGTCTTGTTTAGTTTCTAAACTCTTGGAATGTGAAGGAGCAAGAGAAAACTATTATTTCTAACCTCCATCATGTTGTGTATTTAATTAGGTCAAATAATAAGGTGTGTAGTATTAAAACTAAAGAATCATGGAAAAACCATTCCCTACAGAGAACTGAAATGCCTTCCTCTTTTTTTTCCATGCCTCCACACCAAGGCAACCTGTTGGATCTTAATGCCAGATGCTTTCTGTCATTCGAGTCAAAAGTTACAGTCACATTTGCCAGACATCAAAGCTATTACATAAAGCCTGCACAACTGATTAGGCTAATTAATAACCACCCAGCAATTGTGGGTTTGCCCTTTCTGTAACTAGATTTGGGCTGATCTTTCTGAATAGTTTCCAGGTCTCCATTCCTCGTGGTAGATGTTTGCCACACAATGAAAGGCACCATCAGAAACTGGGCAAGAGCTCCTGGGATTCTGTTTGTTGTCCTGAATAAACATTGGGAAAATAAGATTCCATCCCACCCATAAAAAGAAACACCTGCTTTGCTAATCACTGGGGACTTTTTAGTGAAGATGGACGCACACCGTTTGGAGACAGCTTACAGATTCAAGGCAACAGCCTAGTCTCTTTTGACTCCTGAACAAAGAGGCTCTCCAATACTTTCAGTTTCACATGTGACAAGTACGGTTCACAGACACAGGTCTGTTATGTCTGCAGTAGAATCCCAACCACAGAGCAGTGAGATGCTCCCAAGTACTCTTGAGAATACTATCTGTGGAGACTGTTTAATTGAGGACAAGAGACTAAACTCTTGTGACAAAATTCTTGAGGTTCTAATACTGCTGTTTCTTGCTTTTGTTATTATTTTAAGTCGATTTTTTTCTTTTGGCCATTTTCGTAAAATGAACATGAGTCAAAAAATTAGAATCAACAGAATTTTAGCATTTCATTATGTGATACCTTTGAAGAATTATAAAATGTCAGTATTATTATGAGAGATGGCCTGAGTGAGGTACAAGTGCTTCATACTGCTGATAAAGAGTAATCACACCCTGGATCAGTGAGTGAGTTTGGAGACCTTGTACACAGGGGTCAATTAAGAAAGACGACTTCCTGGACTTCGTATTGTATCTGCAAAGGCAAATGCTCCTGGAAGCCAATTTCATCGAAGTCGTGAGAGATGGAGCATGGATTTCAGCACTTAGGAATCAGCTGACATCATCTGTGAGAGAGGCCCATGGTTTGCCATCAGGATAGGAATAGAGTCAACAGAAATCAATCTGTGTATGATTGTTGTAGGAAAAGTTTATAACCTCATAAGTGAACTATTTTACCTGCCATGCTCAAATCTATCTCTTGTAAGTTAAAGACAGCTTTTGCTAGAAGTAATTTTAAATCAGTATCCTACTGCTGGTGGTTCAAAAAGTCTTTTTTGAAAGGGGGTGTCCAAATTCCAGGACTATTAGTGTAAACTGGCTGACATTTGTGACAGCAGATTCATGTAATACAATCATGTGGGAAGGACATCCTCTGGTTTTAATTGGAATTTTGCTCGAAGTCTTTGGAGGACATTTCCTTTTTAGTCTTTTAGAGACCTAATGCTGAAAAAGAAAAGCACACACCCTTCCTCCAGTGTACTAATTGAAGACACATTACATAAACATAAATAAGTAAACATTTTCCAAAAGCAGTTTAAAAATGCATGCTGTTTTTTAAAGTGCCAATTTTCTGTGAGTTTGCTGATGATTGGCTTGCTTTTGTGACCTATCACAATCCTGGGATGGTTCATTGTTTTTTATTTTGGGGGTATTTTTGTCTCCCATAAACTACCCAGGCTTGTATTTCTAAGCATTTAGTTTTTATAAATAGGACAAGTACTCTATGGGTGGTATATTTTCTTATGGAAGTAATTAGTAGACACACAGGATACTACAACTTAAAATGTGTTATGCAGCAACATGGCCAAGTTTCAAGTTAGTTGTTCAAATCTTAGATGTTCCCGATCATGTCTGCTGGCTCTTACTTCTCTGAGATAGAGTGTCACTAGTCACTTACAAAGACGATGTGGCTGAGTGGTGGTGGCTTTAGTCCCACCCCTTGGGAGGCACAGACAGGCAAACATCTGTGAGTTTGAGGTTAACCTGGTCTACACAGCAAGTTCCAGGACACAAAGAGAAACCCTATCTTGAACTCCCTTACCACCACCCCCAAAATGAAAGAAAACTTACGTGAATCTGTCAACAGAACATAAAGACCATGAGTGTCTTTATGGCTTTTGAGTACTTAGAAGGAACTAGGGACCAAGAGGAACTAAAGACAGCTAAATAAATAAATAGGGTTGGAAATAAAGTATAGCTGCTATCTCACTAGTCAGTTGACTAAATATGTTCTGGATTGTAAGGGGAAACCAATCAAGCAAAAAACAAGTAGAGTGAATCGATCTGATGAGAAGTTAAACTGTGGAGCCCTCATTGGAGTCTGATGGGAAGT
>PVIH01000127.1:230640-479821 GCA_004025045.1 Sigmodon hispidus
TCATTGGAGTCTGATGGGAAGTTAAACTGTGGAACCCTCATTGGAGTCTGATGGGAAGTTAAACTGTGGAACCTTCATTGGAGTCTGATGGGAAGTTAAACTGTGGAACCCTCATTGGAGTCTGATGGGAAGTTAAACTGTGGAACCCTCATTGGAGTCTGATGGGAAGTTAAACTGTGGAACCCTCATTGAGGTGTCAGCAGAGTCTCCTGAGATCTGCATCCACACCAGGGTTGACAGGGAGCTCATCTCCTCTGAACTGAAGCAGTCCCTCCCTGAGGCAGGCCAGAGACTTAACTAACACAAGCTGCTAAGAAACTACAAAGACCCAGGCACCCCAGAAAGTTACAGGATTCTCCAGTACCACAGCAGAGGTCGTAGTACACTGTGACCACTGCTGTGGAGAGAAGTCTGTGTAGTAGAGATGCCTGCAGGTCTAGGAGGGAACTCTGGGAATAATAAAGCGTCTATGATTTATCAACCAGGTTGTGGTGGCTTTTCAATGATGTAGATACCTTCAAAGCATAGGTTCCTGTGACTGACCTTTCCCTGATGTTTCTGAAGGCATCTTAATAGACTCCTGGGCTTTCTCTGGTGGAAGGGATATGTGAAGTCTGTTGGAGAAGGCCCTCTTCAGAGTTCCTCATTTTCCTGCCTTCATCCACCCAAGATCCTGAGTTTTCCATGTCCGAGCACTAACTTGTAGCACTTCATTTCACAAAGCTGATGGTCATATCAGCTTTTGGGATACTTTTTTTGTTTGGCATAATTATTCATGTAAAACAACACAATATGTTAAAGATATAAGATAAAAAACAAACAGACAAACAAAACAAAAGGCCAAACTACAAAACTCTAAAAGCCATTTCAAATACCTCATGAAAATGACATCCACAATTGCCTTGCAGAAATTCTTTGTGTCTTCCCATTGTGATAGTGAATGTGTCTACTACTTCATAGCCATACTTTTTGGCAGCTTCCAGAATGTTCAGATTTTCTTTATATAAGTTTTGTACTTCACTCTGCATTACCAACCAAGAGAAATGAGGTTCTGATTAATAAATAATTATTTTATAATTTAGTAACTCAAGCAGACATTATATAAATGACATCTTCTTTTTACCAAGATTGGTTGCATTGAGAAATAAATTTTATACCAGTTTTTAAAATAAAAATTGCTTTAATTTTTTTCAAAACATTATCATAACTGTTTATGTAGGCATGTCACAGAAATAAATGAATGTCTTACTTATCTAAAAACAATTAAGTTTATTACTCATAATTTAAAATTCAAAACTGACATTTTACATACTATGAGTTAGACCTCAATTTATTTGGATTCTCATTTAATTAAGCCACTTGAATATTAACTGGCACTTGAATTTTGCTTACTTCTTGCAAAAGGACAGAATGGAAGGATACATGTGTGATGTGTGCTTGTAAAACACAACACTCTAACTGGAGAAATGGGTATATTTATAGTTAGCAAGTCCTTTATTAGGGAGAAATACACCAGGAGGAATAAGTGCTTGCGGGAGTGGAGCAAGTGGACCATGACACAGAAGATTCCAGACTACTTTTGAGTGTGGTTTGCTACTTGGATATGGAGGAAGAGTATACTTTGGGGAAAGCAGCAAAATTGGACAAGGGTTGCCTTGTAATCACATTCCTCCCACCTTCCCTGCTATGTTGCTGACAATGACCGAATCTGGATGAGTTCAGGTTCACTCTGTCAGGGAGGGGCAGCATCACCAATAACTTTAGCTCCAAGACCTTCCCAAAGCCCTGTTAAATTTCTCAAAACCAGCCTTCAATCTACGCCTCCTTCCCCAGTCCAGACTAGTTACTTTCCTCTCACATCAGACACTGTGTCAACCAGAGTCTTCATTGCATTAGGCACTCAGTAGATATGTGGTAAAAACGGAATGACATTCATTGGACTGCATTGCAAATGTTTCTTTGCTGTGTTTCACCAGCACATCATTTTATTCCATCAATCTTCCCGACTAACACAAGGAAGAAATTGCCCTCTCTTCTCCATTTTGGAAAGGTAATAGGAATGCTTGAGTTTTTTTTTTATTATTAGAAAAAAGGCAAACAATTACTTTCATTTGTTAGGACAACAGCAAGATAAAAGAAGTGGTACACATTCTATTTTTTTTTTCCTGTTGTTTCTGCTGGGCTTGCATGCTTATTTTATTCTAGCATTCAAAGTAGAGTGTTTTCTTTAAGATAAAGTCAGTGAATAGAGAGACCTCAAAGAGACAGCCCCAGAGGAAATAACACTTAAGTCAATACTTGGTGGGCCTTAGGAAGTTACCAAGGAGAGGAAGTGTGGGAGTATATGATCCATGAAGGGAAAACATAGACCCAAAAACCTAGGAGTCACTGAGCATGGCATGCTTGGTGTGCCAGCATGCATGTATGAACATGGCATGCCTGGTGTGTGGGCATGCATGTATGCACACTGCTGTCCTCATGGACATGTATCTCCATGCTCTGGTGAGAAGGGGTGAATTTACAAAGAAGGCCAAAGACCCATCTTGAGCAGCAACGAGAGTATGTGACAGGAGTTCAGAAGGATGCAATGCCTTCATTGCTGTGGCCCTTTGTCCTTTTGCCCCTCTTCTTCCCACATTTTGCCTTCAGCCTGCATGTAAAGAGGGATAAGCTATGCCACAGCTCTTGGGGGCAGGAGAAATCTTACACAGGGTCTACAATACAGCAAGATAAATGGCTGCGGGCCAACAACCTGGGACACTGTGAGAACAGAGATATTGTGGTGCTACTGGCAGAAATGAGTTGTAGGCCTGACTAGAAGCCTTTTAATAACACTAGAATGGGTCTAGCTCCTGACTCAGCAAAAAATATCAAAGTGCCTCCTCCTGATCCCCAGTTGTCCTAAATCCTTCTGTTCTCTAGAAATTAATGACCCAACTTAAAGTTACCCAAACCCAAGATGACCTCACTGCGGTGAATTTGGAGTTTTGACTTTGACCACAGTTCTCCTATGCTATAGAATAATTGGCATTCAGGAAGGCAAAGGTTCAAGAAAGGAGAGAGGAATCTCACTGTGTGCTTGAAAAGCTAGGTTGAATTAATGTTTAAATCAATGTTTAATTTCTCATGGTAAATAAAAGAACAAAATTAAAAAAAAAAAGAAAAGCTAGGTTGGTTCAACACAGACACAAAAAGAAATCTTAACACACTTGCATATTAAATGGACGGTCTGCTCCTGAAGTGTGATTCTGCCCTTGCATATAAACTTGGGCCAGTCTCTGTGCTGGAGTAAGGTTCTCTGACCTATAGATGTCTTTCTTTTCTGTTCTATTAGTGCTGAGACAAATTTCCTATTTTAAGAACTGGCTAGAGATATCCAATGCCTTTCATTTGTGGATATCGAACTGTCAGAAAAACAATCATATCATATATATTTTCTTCAGATGCCATTTCCCCAAAGATTCACTGATATTGACACTTTAATTGATGATTTCAGCATGACTCTCAAGAAAGGAAAGTCTCTTATTATAGCCTTTAAAGGTGAGCACACTCTCTTGTCTGTGAGTCTAGTGCTATTTTCCACAGCTTGTTTTCCCCCCCCCTTGAACTCAGTACATTATTTATAGCACATTTATGAGCTATGTTCTTCTGGTCTGCAGGAACAGTTATGATGTATTTGGAATAATATTTCATAAGCATATGACTTTTATTTTTATGACGGCTGATAAGTATTGTAGAATGTCTGTTGGATCCTTTGCTGTCAGGAATTCATAAGCTCTGCAGCCTAGGAGGTGGGCTTACCTGTGTCAAGAAATGTACTCCATCCACTGGCAGGTGAAATCCAATCCCCAAAGTTTTGATGATCACTAAGATATTCAGCAAATTTTCCCTGAATGAAGTGATCAGAATTTGAAAGAAAAAAACTTCAGTTGTATTTCTACATTTTTGTTAATTATATAAACATATAGCAGAATCCTTTCAGAACATGATCATTTGCATATAGGACTAAACTATTTATTTGTCATATATTAAGACTTTATAAATAGAATTTTGTGTGGTAATAATTATTCAATATTTAATTCAATACATTATATGTCTTAAATACAGTAATCACTTTCTTTCATCTAAAGAATCCTTTATATAGCAATGAGAATGTATTAGCTAATGTTCTTAGTATTGTCAATATATACATACATTTTTACTGAGACAAGGCCTTATTCTGTAGTCCCTGCTGGATTTAAACTTATTACCCTCTAAACCTCCTAAACACTTGAATTACAGGTATGTGCTATAACACTTGACTAGTAAACAGGTTTTCATTGGGAGTAATTTTAAATTAGCATGCTAAGGATCCCTGATTAAATATAAATATACTTTGAAATATGAAAATTGCCTTAAAATTTCTAAATTTAATTTCTAAATCTGCCCTCTGAAAAGCCCTGGATGAAGTTTGATTAAATACCCACTACTTTCAAAGGAAAGATTAAGACGTGGATGACAGTGGTTACAGAGACTTACCTCTTTAAAACCTTGTGGATAATTTGCAGGTGATTGGAATTAAGCCACTGAACACCACCAACAACCAATACTGTCTGGTCAGTATTCTCTAGGGGATGTGATCTGAAATCCAGAAAGAAAAACAACACATGTTGCTTCAGAACAGATGGTAAACATTTTAACTGGATTGCCTCACATTTCAATGAACCATGTCTGGCTTCCTGATCACAAGACTTCCTTGTCATTTGCAGCTCGTTTTCAGCCACATTAGTGGGTATCTAAGCTTTTCAGCACATTTGATATACAGTGTGCAATTACAAGGGCACAATGGTGGCATTTTGCCATTCATAGTAGTTCCATTGTACCTTTGCAAGAGATGTTCAAGCGCCTTCTCAAATGTTGGTCTCAATGAAGGGTTCATCCAGAACTGGGGGTAGTAGGAGTAACTGATCAAAGTCTTCCCCCCATTGACACTGGGGTAGAGTTTAGTGCCGTGCACCTTCTGCCACTCCTGGAGGGTTTCGTTCAGTCTTTCAATAAGATAGTACATCATCCCTCTGTTGGTGGAATCTCCAATGAAAAGAACCTGGAAAGAAAATAGATGGTTGTTAAGTCAGACGTTCATGTGGCATATAATATAATGTGCACAAAATCACATATTTGATTGAAGGACAACCCTCAACCTTTAGAAATATCTGTACTCTTCCCCATCATAATCTCCCCTAAATTTGTTCATCTGTTTTTTATGTTGTTAGTAATTATATCATCTCTTGATCTGCTAATTAGTATGTGAAACTTCTATTTTATTTTTAATCCTTCTCTCTCCCTTATATCTGTCACTTTAATTGTATTCATCTAATCAGGTAACAAGTCTTACTACTATAAAGATCCATGGAATATTGCAGAACTCTAGGGATACTTAGGATTTTCAATCTTTATCTGATAGATCTGCAGACTGAGAACCTACAGAAGTATCTCCATTGAAACCATGCTGTCATTCAAAAAAGAAAGAAAGCAACACAGGATGTGTATCTATCTACGCAGCACTTCACAACCCACTTTGCATATCCCAGTGGCATTTGTTATCATCCAGTGAAGTCTGCCATACTGACAGCATAGCCCAGCTTCAGGCTTGCTTTGTACTATCATAAATATGCTTCTTACATCGTTCTTGCATGTACATTTTTTCAATATTATCATATTTGCATGATCAAACTGTATTCATTCACCATTTTAAGAGTCAATTCTAAACTCTTTAGGTTCTGCTCACAGTTACTAAGATTTTTATTGCTTAACAGTTTCTGTTATATGAAGATTGCCACAGATGGGAAATTTGAGACTTGGGAAGACTGGGGTCATAAATCTAATAAATGGTGAATACAAGACTCAAACCAGGTTCTCTGACTTCAAGTGCAGGGCAATGGCCCACCTTCTCATTGCATCTCCTCATACTAGTGGGACCGACTTAGGCTTTTTCACAGAACATGATTTGTATTCTACAACATCTGTTTTTCCCTTGTATTAATCCATCTGCCTTGAGAGTTCCTCCCTGTACAATCCCACCTGTCAACCATCAGAACCAACATAAATGACGCTCCCTCCAAAGGTCTCCTGTAGTGCCCCAGCTAGAGTGACTCACTCTATAGTCTATGATTCCATTAAATTTTAGTTCCATTATAGATTTTATCAGAGGCTGCATGATGTTATGGCTACTTGGTATCTGTGTCCTCCCCCAATATCTTATTAAACAGTATTTGAAAGATAAAGTTCGAAGTCTGCTTCCCCTCATAGGAACAAACATGTACATGAAAAGTACTTAGTACATTGAAAGTAATGGGGACCTTCACTATATTCAATCCCATAGAATGCTTTGGACAAGGCATTACCAGCTCACTTCTCATCTTGCCATTCATGGTGAATTTAGTCAGAATATGGAAAATTTTTATAATTCTTACACTATGCTGAAGAACCTCCATGAGGGCGCCTAGAAGGCTGCTCCAATTAGCCTACAGATACCATGTTGTTCTCATAAACAAGGATGCTAAAGTGTAGAATGTAGCAGATCCCTCTCTGATAGGTGTGGTCAAATTCCATTGGGGCAATAAGATTCCAGCACAATAAAATAGTGCAATAAATCAAATTGATTTTTATTAGACTTAACCTCTGGGTTTACAGTCTAGATTTTTAATTTTAAAAAAAATAATTTATTTCTAGTGGCAGACTGTACCCTGGTCCTCACTCACACTAGACAAACATTCTGTCATGGAATGGTTTCCAGTTCTTTTGTTACTTTCTATTTTGAGATAGGGTCTAAGTTGTCCAGGTTGGCCTTGAACTTGCTCTGTAGTCTAGACAGGCCTCGGGCTTGTGGGCCTCTTGTTTCAGTTTCACAAATAGCTGGGATTACAGGTTTGTGGCAACAGGTTAAGGAGAATTCTTACTTTTCAAGAGGTTGTTTGAGCCACTAGGAACACTCCCCAGGAAGTAGCAGTTACTCACATACTCCTGTGTTAGTCACAGAGCACCTTCAACAACAGAAATTCATTTGTGTACATTTCTGGAAGCCAAAAATACACATCCAAGGGGCTGACAGGACATTTTTGTTCTGGAGGACTTTTCAGTTGGTCCATGGTGATCTTCTCTGTCTTCCCATGGTCTTCCTCTATGCATCTGTGTCTTAACTGATTATGAACACTCTGGCCATATTGGATTTGTTAGACCACCTATTTGAACTCATCTTATCCCATTTTCTTCTCCAATGCCTGAACCTTTTGGAAAACTAGGAGTTAAAAGTTCAGCATCTAGATTTGATGGAGATGATACAAGTCAATCCAGAACACTAAGCTACAAAAAGTTGATATAGAACTTTTGTTGTTATTGTTTTAAAATAGAGTCTCCATAAAGTTCAAACTGGCCTCTAACTCATGATCCTCCTGCCTCACCCTTTCAAATGTCAGCTAAATATACTAAAGATTTCTAATTGCTTCTTTTCATTTCCATATTGAAGTTAGCCCTTCCTGAGCAGTGAGCCTTACACTAAATATCCTAAACTCTGGATATCTCTACTCTGGGCTATAAAAGATACGGAATTTTAAAAGAAATTGCTTATTACTGCAAGAACAGTACCTACACATCTAGATTTTCAGTCTTTCCATGTGGTTATATCCAAAGCCCACCCAAAGCACATGAGAACCAAATTAGCCCTGTTTCAAAATTCCTAGATAATGTTCTTTACTGACTAGATACTATTTTAAGTAAGGTTTATTTCCTTTTGTTCAAAATTGAGGAAACAACAGCACCAGAGGGCTGAAGTGAGACATCAAGTACTTATAATTGACATCTCGAGACTGCAATATGACTGTATGCTCAAGACTGCAATATGACTGTATGCTCAAGACTGCAATATGACTGTATGCTGGCAGCAAAGCAGAAGAAAGATGGGCAGTGCATTTTTTCCCCAGTGCATATTGCAGGCTGGTTGAAACTCATCAGCACACAGAGAATCATGGTACATGTAAGAAGTTTGGAAGTTCCAGCAGGCTCTCTTCATCCCCATCAATCCAGCCTCCACTGTGTGCAGCAAGACTGAAATGCAAAACTATGGCTGGAGGACTGAAGCAATAACCCCCTATTCTGAGCACTTTCAATAGCGTACCAGAGTCTCCACAGTGGATTGGTAGCCAATAATAGCTATATGCAGACTGTGAGACTGTGCCTGCTTCATCACTAGCAAGCAAGATATTATTCTTTAATGCAGGTTTAGATAGCTGTCAGGACACAGGCCTTTGGAAAATCTTTTGTTTATCCAAGTCTTTCCATTTATAAATGGCAGACATGATAAAGTCGAACTAAAATATTCAGTTTTAATTAGTTTTAGTTTTTAAAATTAAAGACTATTTGTTAATTGAGTTAACAAATAGTCTCCCATGAAAACTATCACCTTACACTGGTGTCCAAATATTGGCAGAAGTAATCAAAGAGAAAAAAATGTTATTGTTAAATAAAAATGCCCAGTAGGTATTTATAGTAACATTCAACTTGGGTTATAAAAGGCTAAAGGAACAATCCCCTGCACCCAAATTAAAGAGAATTTAAAAACTCAGTGACTTTATGGGGATCTAGTAAACAATTCATGTGGGTGCTGGGAATTAAACCTGGGTCCTCAGAAGAACAGCCAGTGCTCTTAACCACTGAGTTGTTTTTTTTATTTTCCCAGCCCCGTTCTTTTGTTATACTATTAAGCCTGCAGTGACTTGAACATCTCTGATTGGCACAAAAGAATGTCCACGTTGGTCAAAGAGATGAATTAAAACTTGTGTTGTTTCAGTTGTGAGCCTAGCCTTTAATGACTGAACCATCTCTCAAGCCCTGAAACTGTGTTGTTTTGTTTTCCCAGTCCCAGTGGGATTCTGTGAGCCTCAAGGTTGAGAAGCAGGGTTCTCATGAGGTACCCTCCATTTGTCTTTAAGACAAGGGGTGCCCAGCTGTCATGTGCAGCTGAGATTAGTGAGATGGCCAATGAGATTTAGGTCATGATGAAAATATAGCTTTCTGTGAGTTTTGATATGGTTATAATGAATGAATGTTTTCCAATTATGCATTTTAATTATATTGACTATATAGGCTCAGCCAAATTCCTGTTTTGGGTAAAAATAAATGAAATTTAAGCAACTCGCTTTCAATCACACAAAATTGGGCCAGAAAAGCAAAACAAACAATTATGTAATGGCAAGTGGATTTACTACATTTTCCTTGGACAAAATGACTTGCCTTTACTGTCATTTTTATCTAGGCCTGTTGCTAGAGGAGGGTACTATGCATATGTAACCCTTAACTGGGGATAATGAAGAGGGCCATTCATGTCTTTTTAATTATTTCAATTATTAAAACTAAAAAGCAAAAATGAATTGTGCAATCTTCAAGGCATTCATGTGTTATTCAAGAAATATTATAAGTCAACCACACTTAAAATTTTAAACTGCTTAATTTCCAAGATTCTACATAACTTTAAAACACTACTTTACATTTACTTGTTTACCAATGGAATAGAATTAAAGACCCAGTCATAACTTCACATACCTAAAGACAACTGATTTTTTTTTTTGACAAAGAAGACAAAAACCACGCACTGGAGAAATGGACAGCATTTTCAGTTAATGGCACTGGTTAAACTGGATGTCGACATGTAGAATACTGAAAACAGATCCATATATATCACCCTGCACAAAACATAACTCCAAATGGATCAGAGACTTCAACAGAAGACCAGATATCCTGAATCTAATAGAAGAGAATGGAGGGAATTGGTTTGGACTGATTGATACAGGAAAGGAGTTTTTGGACAAGGTACTGATAACTTGGGCATTAAGTACAGTTAATAAATAGGACCTCATCAAGCTGAAAAGCTTCTATACAGCAAAGAACATCACAATTTGAGATGAAATGGAAGCCTACAGAATGGAAAAAAATCTTTAACAATTATAAATCTGATAGGGAGTTAGTATCTAGAATATATAAGTAACAACAAAAGCAAAAACAAAAACTGAACAGCAAGAAAACAAATAACTTGGTTAAAATTGATGTATAGAACAAAACTGATTTTCCACAAGTTGATACACAGATGGCTAAGAAACACTTGAAAACATTCAACAACCTTACCCAAATTAAAAAACACTCTGAGAGATTTCACCTTACAGCAGTCAGAAAGGCTAAGATACGTAAAACTAATAACATCACATGCTTGTGAGGATATAGGGACGGGGGAACACTTATTTTTTGATGGTGGGAATGCCAATGGGAACAGCTACTATGGAAATCAATATACATAGGCTTGGAAGAAGAAAAAAGGTAGAGAAAGTCCTTTAAAAAGGAAGAGATGAAAAAAATAATAAGTCACATAAAGATGGAATATACACAAAGAGTCTGGGTACTGCATGTTGTTGTGTTATTTCTGATTTTTTTTTTAACTGCAGAAACAGTAGCAAGAGCTGCTGGAAGATATTTGATTATAAATGTTCCTGGATTAATCTAACATATATATTTTGTAAATACCTTGACTTCAAAATTTAAGTCAAAAGATATATTACTTTGGAGAAAAGGTTTTGTATTTATTCTCACAGAAAATGAGAGGCTGTGGATTTATTCCTGGTTAAAGAAAATAAAGTTTGATCAAGGAAGACCTCCTGAAATATCTTTGATGGGAACAGATGGCCCAGATGATTCAACATTTCAGAGCACCTTTGTTGCAGTTTTCTCTGAGCTCTGTATCCAGAACAGCTTCAAGGATACTGGTTGAGATGACTCAGCTTCATAGAATACTCCAGTTAGGACTTGACCATAATCCTGAATTTTCTCAGATCCCCATAAGATTACCAGTGCCCCCAGTCAGCAGGAAGCAGTCTAGAGAATTACGCTCACATTCTGACTACAGGTATTCTTGGGAAAAAATGAATATGCCTAATTTTTTAATTTAAATTGAGCTACTTCAAACTAACAGGGCAGCTAGATGGCTTCTAATTATAAACACTTTTTTTTTTTACCCCTAGCTGCCTTCTCTCTGGCATATTGTCAGACCATCTCAATCTGTATCTGGGTCCTGCCAGAGGGCTTCTTCTTGTCCTTGCAATGATCATTCTTTATGGCATTGAACACTTCTTTTACACATGAAATCCTTCTCTTTGGAGAATTATGTTGTACTCTACTGGAGCAGATCCTCAGTTCATCAAACAAGTGGATGAATGAACAGTATGATATCACAATCAGAACTTTGTCAATGATCTGTGAGACTTTGCCCTGTGGTAACACTTCAGAAATAACAGACAGTACAGTATTTCTCAGACAGGCAGCATAATTAATAGCTAAAGTTGATGAATAAAACTCACTTTATCAAGTAAAATCAGACCATGGCTCAGATTTCCTGAATGTCAGTCTAAGGATTATCCTATCTCATTTTACCTTGATATCTTTATACTTTGGTGAAATATTTTCCTGAAGCATTGCTAATGTAGCATTTAGCAATAGTGTTGACTATTTGATACATTAGGAAGAGAGGCAAAAAGCCAGAACTTTATGTATTTTTTAAAAAATAAAATATGTTACTTATTTTCCTATTTTGTATGTATGTAGTATAAGTGTGGGTGTTTGTTTGTGTGTGAACATGTTTATGTTTGTAGAGGGCAGAGGTTTGATGTTTGATGCCTATTCAATAGAGTTTATTGTGTCTTCACTACATTATGTCTTCATTCTTACCTGTTTATTATATCCAGAAATTTTCCATGTACATAAGCAAGTTTGTATGTACACACTAGTTTTCATACTGATGAGACTACTTGATATATAATTTATATTGGCTTTGCCTCTCAATGTTGCATTTTGAAATTTCATTAAATAGCCTCAGTCTCTCTGGCACTCATGTCCTCTATTACAGTTTCCACACCATTATGGGGTGGCTTCCTGACTCTGATTATATCACTCTTTTACTGAAAATGAAGAATGCTTAATGTTGTATATAAACTAAATCAGCATTCTGGAAATTAATCAGAGTCTGTTGGACAATACCAGTGTGGGGGGTAAGTATGAGTTTCTGAGTGTGCTAATCAGCCCAACCTAAGACTAAGAGAGGCACTGAGTAAACAATCTGTGGTAAGTACCAGCCAGAGGGCCTCGGTTCAAGTCACATCACTTGTCCCTAAACTTTGGTTTTTAGGTGTTATAATGACATATCTTTCTCAGTAACAGGAAAGAAAATGATCCCTTCTCATGATGTTTTACAGAGTTGTAATAACTAACTCTGTAATCAGCAGAGACAATGTTATGGGCTTTTTATGACTAACACAAATTCATAAGTCAACACAGTAAAACCCATTGTAATGGTATTCACAGTGGTTCCAAAGGTGAAGCACTATGGAGGTCATTTGTTTAGACTAGGAAATTAAAGTAGAGCCCCTATGATGGTGATGTTGTCTGTATATAAAAAGAGGACATAACGTCTGCACTTTTTCTGTCATGTGTGCACATGAGAACCATGAGAAACTGGCAGTGACCTCAGACTCCCCAATTCAGAACTATGGGGAATTTGTCTGTTAGAGCCACTCAGTCTGTGGTATTAGACTGTAGTATATTTAGCTTTTCACAGAGGTGATCAATCCACTGTTAGGGTTAGATTACAGTTACTTATCATTTAAGAGATGAAGAAAATGAGCCTGAGAAACAAAGCTATGTAATTCAGCCATGTATTTGCATCTATTGCTTTTTAGGTCAATAGACTGAGACATCTTTTTGAAATTGTGCCCAGTATTCTGGATTCTGAGGTTAGGATGGAATTCTGGGTATAGAGCTGTCTGGTGTGACAAGCATGTTATACAGCCTCAGTTCTAAGATGCAGAGGATACAAGGTCCAACTCTGTGCTTACAGATGCTGTCACAGTGGTTCACAAGTTCCACGAATGAAATCCATCCCTGAAAACTTTAGATTTCTCAAGTAGACAACATTTATAATATCTACCTCATAGAATTATGATTAAGGATAATTGAGATTTCTATTTATTCACTTAATGAATAAATATTGATTGATTAATGATATGGGGATTAAAACCAGGGTTCTTGCATATTTTAATTCATACCACTGAGCTCTATCCCGAGTCCTACTTGTATCTGTTAAATTATTATTATGTATCACAAACTGTGTGCATCAGTGAGGCTTTTGTAGTAAACCAAACACACCCCAGCCCTTAGGCTAAAAGCTTTGTGGGTTAACTGTTCCTTTCTCAGAAAAAAGACTCAGTATTGCTGACAAGTTTCAAAATCATTTTTTCTTGCTTTCCCCTTTAAAATTGAACTAATATTGCTTCTTATTTATTGGATATATTCTTAATCTTGAGCATTGATATTCTTCTGTTAAAATGAAGAAACAAATCAATCTTCCTGCCTTAGACCTCCCTTGTTCACATTCTTCTTCAGCTGAATACTAACAGAAAATTTGGCATGCATTTCATACTATACTGTTTTAAAAACCAGCTTTTGAAATTGGCCTGCCCATGTGTGAGAGCTTACACATGGTACAAACGGATAAGTCCATCTGATAAAAAGCACTTTGAAAATCTGGTGAGGATTACTTACTTCATGTCAACCAAGCATCTCAGTCTATGTGCCAATTTCGCATGTCTGAGCTCTACCTAGTCAGAGCATGCCTAGCAAGAAGAAACTGCATGTCCAAGAAATCAGCTTACGCGCCTCAACAGAGGGAGTGTCAGCCTGGTGAGGTCCACGTGAGACCTGCCCAGGAATTCGAAGAAAGGTCAGCAAAGTTAGAGGGTAAACATCACACCACACACTTGGTAAGTTCTAGAAGTGAGTCTTGCATGCAGAAGCATTTGGCTTCTTGGACTGAGCTACAGATGTCTGTTTCCACTGTGGTATCTGCTAGAGCTACAGCGGTGAGGCTGGCTGCTCTGATTTGTGCTGGAAAAATAGCATGGAATTGGGTCAGCACAGCACATGCCTTTAATATCATCCATCTGCCAGATAAAGTAATTTGGAAAAAAAATGAATGTGTGAGCAAGAATTATTAAAGTTCTTCTGTGATAATATCTACACATGAGTCCAAAAAGCCAAGTGACATAGAGTTTGCTTTTCTTTAACTTCAAGGGGGCAGGAACAGGTCTAGCACATGCAATCATCTGACTTTAGTGTGGAGATGGCAAGAATTCCAGGCTTCCCCAGCTGGATGCACAGCCTACCTTCCTTCCTTGCAGGCACTGTTGAAGCTCTGATTTGGTCAGGATGTCATGTTGGCAGTTATGTGGCTGCCAGGTTATTTCTCTCCAGTCACAGGTCCTGTTGTCTGAGCAACTAAGGCAAGGCACAATCCACTGACCTGGAATACACAGCAAGACAGCATTTGGTTTGGCTTAGTTTCTGCTGGTGAGATTACACTTTACAAGTACAGAACTCAGTGTCACACAACTACAGAAACTAACATGAGAAGACCACTCTTATCTAATAAACGCAGTGTGAAAATGTATACACCTTCCACCCCCCCCACCACCCCCCCTCAACCCCCATCAATCAAGCAGGAAGCAACATGATGCTTGCTGTGAAATAACAGTTGATGTCAGGAGTGAGTTTGAGTTCTGTCCCATGAAACTACATTAAGTACAAAGGAAATAAGTGCTTTGTGCTACTCAACTACTAACCTGCTTTTGAACTTCAATAGGGCTAAACTTGATTGGGGGTCCTCAAGTTGTCAGTGGGCCCTGAACACTTACCAACTTGACACATGGCCAGGTTACCAGCACAATAATATAGAGACATGTTTCTCATGATCAAGAGATTTTAAATAGATGAGAGATACATCAGTATTTTGATAATTTATAATTTTCAAGACTGATTATTATTCCTGCATTTTATTGATAACACTTTGGGTGTGGGTATTTTCATTGTTTATAGCTGTATCCTATTGGTTTTCTTGGAGTTTCAATGAGGTGAGTAGTGTGTGATGATTTGGTGTGAGGACACAGTAGGATATTGTATTTAAATTAAAACATGGTAGAAACTTACCTGTTGTTATTGGCAGAGTTTTTTACCCCTCATCTTTCCATAGGAGTTCCAGGATTATAGCCCGTAGCATCATACCAGGCTTGGTACATGGGTCCCAGGGACTGAACTCTGGTTATTAGGTTTATGCATCTAGTGTGCATACACTGCTTCCCCCCACCCCCAGCCATCTATCTCTTCAGCCTCAAGACAAATTTTAAATAAAACTTTCTACCTTTTTCTGAGTGTGATTTGTAGTGCTGGTTGCAAAGTCTCCAGTGTGATGTGAATTGCACTGGGAAGATTTTCAACCTTCAAGACATGAATATAGCACCTATTATATTTGTGACCACAGGGGTGTCAGGATTGTGTATGTGAGTGTTGGTGTATATTGAAATGGTTGTAAATAATAAACTACAAAGAAATATAGTGCATGGCCTTTACAGATCTTCCACGGAGAGGGAACAGTGTCAACATATCAAGAGAAAGAAGCTGAGAGGGGAACAATAATAAAAGGAAAAAGACAAGAGAAAATTATGAATTGCAAGAAAGGAGAGGAATGTATATAAGAGGAACTATAGCAGTAGAGTGCCAAGTGAAGCAGAAACGCAGTCTTAAAATTTCCTGGAATGCAGGTACATATGTTCTTCTCAACACATATCTTTTTCTTTTCTCTGGCTTTTAAATGTAAAGAGATGTAAAGAGAGGTGGGGCTTTCTGTCTGATCTGCCAGATTATACCTGGCAGTTGCTTCCCAATTACCACACAGAGGCTTATATTAATTACAAATGCTTGGCTGATGAATTAGCGCTTACATTTAAATTAACCCATTTATATTAATCCATGAATCACCATGTGGCCTGTAGTTTACCAGTCCCTTTGAATCTTGCCTCTTGGGCAGCCCACAGCATCTGCCTTGACTCCGTCGTTTTTTCTCTGAGATCTCGGTTTGATTCAACCAACTAACCTTATTTTGTCTTTCCATAGGCCAAAACTGCTTTATTATCAACCAATGAGAGAAACACACATTTACAGCATACAGAAGGACATCCCACAGCAAAGAGAATGTCAGGAAATGGCCTTATCCAATGTCTACACAGGAGTACTTTCAGCTTCAGGAATGGTCACCATCACTACATTCCTCCTTATGCATAGCACTCTTTCAGTGAAATGTTGTAACTTTAGGCATCAAGGATCGGTCCTGGTGAGGAATTAGGTGCTACAACATTAAAATGGTCACAGGAATATAAGAATGGCTAGTACTTTTACATGCCTGCTGTATTTAAGGGGTTTAACATATTAATTTATTTAACCCTCAGAACTAACTACCTTGCCATCTCTCCAACTGGAATTCAGGAAGGTGATTTCCACCAAGGAGGCAGTAGAGCACGGATCTGAGCTAAGCAATTATGGCCCCACTTTTAGGTATAGTCCTAAATCTAAGAAAGAAGCATTGCTATTCAGATTCAAGGGTTACCATTTACACATAACAGTATCATGATAGGTAAGGCAAAATTGAGTAGAAATGTCTGTGATGGTGACATAACTCAGGACACACAGGTCCCCAGGTTCTGTTTCCTCTGGTTAGCTTGTGGAACTCAATGTTGGTTGCAAATATGACCCAGAAAGTTTTTTAAAATCCTTGTGCCTAAGGTGCACAATGGGGCAACATTAGGTATGAGATTTAATCATATCTCTCTCTATACATGTATGTATATATATTATGTGTATGTATGTATATGTATACATACATATATATATATACACACACATATATATGTACATACACACACATATGTATATATATTGCTTTTAGATAGTTCTGTAACAAAGCCAAGGTTGCAGTTTGTTTCAATTGGACAAATGACTTAATACTTTCATAATTAGAATCACTACTTTATAAGGAAAGTATGCATGCACCTGCCATGGTGCCTGGCGTTTAGCTGCCCATTAACAGACTTCAGTCCTGTGTCCAAATCACAAATATGCCATGGTGGTTCATAATAAAATGAAAACAGAGAGTTTTCTGGAGAGTTTTTTGGATGGAAACTGAGCTTTCCTAAGAGATGAGTTTCACAAGTATTGAAAGCATGGTATTTTGTGAACCGTGAACAGTGAAGAGATGAACCAGGAAGAAGTGAGACAGACCTGACTGGCCTCTGCATCAATCACATACACAGGGAAACCGTGGGGTCTGCCTCATGAAGGTTGTGTCCACAGTATGCAGATGGACTCAGGGCAGTTCTATTGCTCAAAGACAGAAGATGAAGGGGACATAGAGGGTTTGGAGTGGCCAAGGGAAGAGATCTATCTCCAGAGGATGTGCAGATTCCCTGGGTACGAAGTTGGGAGGGAGCTCAGAGCTGGTTCTTATCACACTCTTGATTCACAGATGCAGTAAATGGTGGCATCAAGAAGTGAATAGAGTGAGTTTAATACCAGAACTGGACCACAATCAAGACTCTGCAATTTGTTGATTCTGATACCATGTTAGGCCACTTTTGTGGAAAAATCATCACTTAAAAAATGACATATGACCCAATAGTTCTGTTGGGAGAACCACCATTATTTGATTATCTTAATTTTTTTTTATTTTTAAAAAGTTGAATTTAAGGGTTGGAGAGATGGGTTAGTGGTTAGTTCTTGGAGAGAAGCTGCTCCAGTACCTAGTCTCCTCAGACACCATGTATGTACTTGGTGCACATCCATGTAGACAAAAATACTCATTCACATAAAATAAAAATAATTTTAAAATGTTTTCAAGTTGAATTACTCAGTGGATGTATGTGTTGGTAAACACTGGAGTTAATAGTTTTCTGAAAAATGACAGTATATCAGAGAAGTATTTTATTTTTTGTTTATTTATTTTTAATCAGATGCCTGTAATTCGGACAGTACCATGCATCCAGAACACTCTTAGTTCCTCAACCTTGCTGATGGCTAACTGTTTATAAACTAAGGCCCTCCATGGCTACTTCTGCTATGAAAAGGTGGTGAGGCTACAGAGAGCACTTAGATGTGAATGTAATTTATTTGGGGGCTTGATTTGATATTTGCAAATTTGATCCCTATGTCACATATGACTACATATTTATGCAGCCATGACTTTTTCTATTTTTTAATCAGTTAGCAACGCCTTTATTTACTGTGAGTTGAAGTAGCCATCTGTACCACATCTGTTAGACTGGGATTCTTGACATTTTAAATGACACCAGCTCTTAACTAAAATTGTTTTTAAAAAGAAAGGACATAAACCCTATGTTATATATTTAAACACTGAATGAATCTAAGTTGCAATTTTTGAAATAAAATACAATATATGTTTTAAGTAATAACATCCTGAGGAATGAAACTATCGTTTAGAAAAGCTTTTTATTTATAGTTTGAGCTTTATGCTGAATGCAGATGAAATTTTAGTCACTTGAGAGAATCATTTGGACTGTATCATGGACAAAAAATGTTTTTGTGTTTTAGGACAGTGGTGGACATAAAATCATGTAAGTACTAATACTAATTTCTGTTGTATAATCTCATAAAATAAAGGTCTTTAGTGAATGAAAAGGCCTACATTTATATTTACTACCTAAGTATTAGAAGTACTAGAGTTTTGTCATACTTTATTACTAATAATAAGTTATAGAGAAATCTTTTCATTGTTTACATATTATGATTTGAGGAGTTCTGTTTTTGTTATTATTTAATGATTATTGTATGCATACTTCCTTTCTCCAAATTAGAAGTATTACTTTTACCTTACTAAGCAATTATTATCTTATTTCCAATAGAATAGAAATCACTTTAGGAATAAAAAATACAGTCATTCAAAGATATCTAAGTTAGTGTAATTGATAAAAGACAGTTTGGCATTATTATATCACAAGTAAAAAGAATAGATCTAGGTAACCATGCAGTTGTAGCACATTATTAAAATAGCTTTCCTGGCCAGTGAATGTTTAACTAAACACACATCTACTAAGTAGATTTTGTTTCAGCATCATTTACTATGTCATCTCCCTTCACACCAAGGAAGTCCTGGTACAAAGGATAGAATTATCTCTGGGAACACACAGTACATTCTAGAAAATTATCGTCCAGGCTTTGTCAGTATCTTAGAATCTATAGGTCAAAAGATGTGCTCTCTCTCTCTGTCTCTCTCTGTCTCTCTCTCTCTCTCTCTCTCTCTCTCTCTCACACACACACACACACACACACACACTATCATCCTAATTGTGTCATAGACTTCTGTGGAGGGAGAAAAGGTTTAAACCTTGGTTTAGCTCAGTAAATCATTTTTTCTACTGTGTATTAGATATTGGAAAAGGAGTACAGACAATTTATGTTCTCAAGACATCTAATCTAGAGAAGCCATCAGTAAAAACACACTGCTCATGCACCCTTGACGTCTTAGCATATACGCACTGTAAGATATGCAGATACTCCTATGTTTATATATTGTGTTCCTTCATAAAACATGAAAGTAGAAATGATTAGATACTAAGGACATGCACATATATTTTTATCTTTATTAGCTTTTTTGCCGGGACTGATCTGTACAGTTCCCTCATCTTCCTGGTGTATATCACACTATCCTAAAGACTATTGGTCTCAGAGACACTTAGAAGAGAGTAAGCACTATGGTAATACCATGCCTGATTGTTCTGGGAACATATTGAAGCCACACTGGTAATGTGGTGGAGGAGGCGCTGGCTGGAGAGGAGAATGTGGCATCAGACTGTAGGAAATGACAGGAAAAGCATGTGGAAAGAGTAGAACAGATTGGAGAAGAGTTGGAAACTTCCAAGCAGGATTATCAACACAAAGTGAGGCAAGGAGGTTGAGAATTCGGGAAGAAAAGGGTAGGAACTGTAGGGAGGAAGTTTTGCAATTTCAGGCTATAAAGCATGGCAGTCAGTGTGGGGGCCTTCTCTACAGGGCTTTAACAGTATACCAAATCAAGTCCATGCAATTATTAGAAGGTTGCTTCTCTGTGGCATCCTCCCACACTGGGAAGTTTAGAAAGAGATGTTCCAGAGCCCAGGTGACATGCCTGTGTACTTCTCAGGCTAGAACACACTGCTGTCTCCTGGGAAACCAGTGTCTTGAACCGAGAAGGGAAGAGCTTTGACTCGGTTGTCGTCCAAGGAATAGAATTAAGTTGTTTTACGATTGTCATAAATTGTCCACTGATTAAAACAAGACTGAACTGGACGCATAGGTGTTTCCTTTGAAGGTTGAGTCTGTGTCTCCTTCAGCAGGCAGACACAGATCATGGCACCTGACCCTCCTTAACAGACCAGTCCTTTCCTGGCTGGAGTTTATTATTTAGAACACATGTTCAAGAATGGGACAGACTCACGTTTGCTAACTGCATGCCAAATTGCAATTTGCCCTGCCCATTTGGGAAACACATTTCCCATTCCAGCAGCCGTGTGAAGTTCACGGCAAGGCGAGTGCAGCTGTGGGTGCTTTCTTAGACCTTTCTGAGGCAGGAGACCTGGGGTCAGGACGAAGCAGTAACCAGGACAGTTGAAGAACACATGTCCTGAGTCTTAATCTCAGTGCCAGATTTGCTTGATTTCATTCTCTCTGTTGGAAGAAGACTGAGGGGTGAAGTCTGGAGAGGGGAGGCACAGAAGTGTCTCACTGCAATCTGGTCATGGCTCAGGCAAGATTTAATGGCACACTTTGAACCTGATATTCCCATCTCCCTGTTTGTATTAATGCTCAAAATATGAGGGATATTTGTGGTCATTTCCCATCATTATTCTACAATTACAAGAAATTCTTTAAAACTGGGTATTTATTTTCTATCCACCATGTATAAATTATGCAAGGATTATGCATGTATGTAGTGAGCTGTTGTAACATGAAAAAGGGAACGGGGAATAGATGTGTTTTCTGGGCAGGGGAACCAGAATTTGTTCCCAGAGACCCACGTAATAGAAGGAGAGAACTGACATCTGACCCTCATGTGCATGCCTCAGCATACACACAAACAAAAATATAATTAAAAAAACAGTGAAAAAAAGCCAAATTCCTGCCCTAGTGAAATCAATATCTTGGGAAGAATGACAGCAAACAATGAAATACATACTTAATTTAATTGTAGGGATCGTGATGCAAAAAAAGTACAGAGTTACAAAATGAGTTAGAGGCTAAGAAAAGGCTCCTGGCAGAATTGACCTCTGGATGGCAATTTCTAGATGGCTATGGGTTAGGTATAAAGAATGCAAATAAAGTTTGAATAATCAAGTGTTTCAAATATAAAAAGAATGCATTTACATTTATAATATGTCTTGATGTTTATGTGAGTGGAAAAAGTAAAATCCTTGTTTAAAACAAGGGTAGATTGATTGAACATATACTCATTTACTAAGGGATTTATTTTAGAGAAAGGATATCCATGTAATCACCTTTAGTGTCCCCAGATAGACATCTCTCTACTTTGGGCTGTGAAATGGCTTCAATATAGTCTGAAGAAATAGGCTGCAACCCACAGGCTTCTTCTGGGTTAATCAATAAACCACAATCCTGCATAAAAATGAAAAATAAAAAGATTAACTCTCACATCATTAACAGATTCCATGATAAGAAACATAAACAGCAAGATGCAAGGCAGTGTCCTGGAGCTCACTAGCCAGCCAGAGTAGCCATCTTGGTGAGCTCCAGGCCAAGTTCTTGCCTCAAGAATGATGTTGATGGCTCCAGAGGTTGTTCTTTGGCATTGGCATACATGTGGCCACATATGAATGTCTGTCTGCACACACACACATGTGCACCTGTACATACAATTTGCACACACATTTGTACACACACACACACACACACACACATTTTCTGTGACAAATAACTTTTAATGCTAGAAGGAGTACTAAGTCAGTGGGTCTTGTTAGAAAGGGTGCTTATGGCCATAGTTGGGTATACTGTGTGCTCATTTTATGGAAAAAGAGAATAGAGATCCACATTAGAAAGAGCTCACTGCACTTGAGAATTTTAAATCTAGCCATACCATGAATTAGGCTGTGATATTAAGTCACACGATCTAGCTTTCTCATAACAAAATGGTGACAGGTAGAGAGAGGAGAGAAAGGAATTGTATCCCATGACTTCAAGTTCTGTGGTGGACTGTCTCAGGTGCCTGCACAACAGCTACCCATATTTCCTTCCTACTTTCTTTCAACTCTTTGTTCTTGCTGTTGAAGATAGCTGTGTCCTCCATGTTGAAAATAAGCTTATTTCCCAGTATTTCCTGTAGATAAATAAAACTGGTCACTGTTATGCCCAAAGTTGTGACCCTGGAGAGACTACTAGAGACAAGGAGGTAGCAGAATGCAAAAGCAAGGTTTATTGAGTAGAAACCAGCTAGCTCGTGAACCACTCCAGATATCCGTTACACGGGAATCATGCAGGAGGGTTGATTAGGGCCTTGGAGGGGGGGGGCTCCTTTTATAGCCCGAGGCTGTGAATTGGGTTCAGGGTTCATAATGGTATGAGTCATTAGCTAATTGGCTCGTGCTAGGAGCTTTTCAGAAACTAGGGTGGGGGTGCCTGGTAACAATGGGTCAAGCTCTTGATTGGTTAGAGATAAGAAAAGAGAAATACTATGTGAGGTAGGACTTAAATTCAGGTCTACCTCACTTTAAAACTCAGCTACCTCACCTCAGCCTACAGGCGAGGTCCTTAAAGATAGAGCAAGATATTACTTTCATCATCTGAGTTGAGGCTTTCTGGGAAAGGTCCAGTTCTTTTTCTGATTTGCTTCACCTTTACCCCAACCACAGATGGAATTTGATTGGTCAAGATTCAGCTGTACATAGACTGAGTTTGGCTCATTGATCTATGGTGAGAGCTCATGGCAACAGCAATATGATTATTCAGTATGACTATGGGCATGTAATAACCATTTTAAACATGGCTTCCAACTGAAGATAATGTCAATGTATGGCATCGCTGAAAAGAAAAAAATCATTTAAGGATGGGTTCCAGTTTTAGCTAGAAGGCTATTAGAACAAAGACAAATGAGAAATAAAAGTAATCATGTCTTACAGAGAGCCTGGCATGCTATAATTGCAACCTGCCAGACAAAATGTGCCCATTGGTGGCATGAAAATTATAAGGGTAACCAACCACTTTGAGCTTATTTTTGAGACCTGCTACCAAAAAGAAAATTCATGTATGATATTATTATCCTATTCCAAAGCCTATGATTTAGGAAGGGGACCTAAGTTGGGGAACCTACTACTGCTATATTGCTAAATCCGTCATCAAATTGTCACACCACACACACACACATATGCTTCTACCCACAGATTAGTGTTGTCCTCAACCTTGGCCAGAGATCTCTCTGCATTGGGTTTTATTGTTGCAAAAGTTCCATATACATAAATATAACAAAAGATATTAACTAAGAATACTTAGTTTATTAATGAGGAGTTAATGCAGAGACTCATAACTGGTCAAAGGGCTGAGACTAAGTGACAATTGAATATACTTGGCCTAAATAGTACATCCATGTCAAATGCCCTCTTAAGGTTTGAGGAACATTACAGAAGGGAAAGCAGAGAGAATGTAAGAGCCAGATGGTGGAGAAGCATGCTGTGAAATGCTGTCTCCTGGACATGACATGATGCCCCTTGCATCAGAACCTCATTATAGCTATGGTTACATCTGTAAGACATGCACCTAGAATAGAATGTTTGTATCCACACAGTGAAGAGCCATCACAGAGAGTGAGACCACTGTGTTTCTTTCCTAAGAAAGTGTCAAGGAGAACATGACCATACATTGTATTATGAAAGCATCCTAACTTATTCCACAAAGACTCAGGAGGAATGGAAACTGAAACAAATCACAAGCAGATGAACTCATAATTTTCCATTAAATATATTAATATGATGTCAATATTTGGAATACTTCTTCATATTTTTCATGCATTCCACATCTCTGAACTAATATGAAATTTTATTTTCAACTTAGACCTCAAATCAGCTGAGATTGGGATCACTGTGGTTCTGAAGACTGAGGTCCACTATGAAAAGCCCCCAAAAGTCTTGACAGAGAAATAGACATGTGTCTCTGGGCTTTGTAGAGACTGGAAAATCTGTGGGTATGAGGCTAGTGAATGAGTAATGCTTCTCGCTTCCCGCGATCTAGGAAGCCCAAGGAAAGCAGCCTTTATTGTGGTCGCTCAGCACTTTTGGTTTTGGTTCCAGCTGGAATCCAGAAGGGTAGATATAAAGGCAAATGAAAAGGAAAACTGAATTTATATGTTTGGATATCTGAAAAGGCTCAGCCCTTTTGGATTTGTGAACAAAGCAGTGCCGAACTGGGACTGAATGAGCTGTTCCACACTTCCTTGCACTTTGAAGAATCTGGATCTGTTTGGGAAAAGTCAAAACAATAACAACAACACAACAGCATCAAGAAAAGGTTATTTCCCGTTTCAAAGAGCAAACCTGTCCTTTGTAGATTAAAGCTGAAATAGCAATGACTGGAAATAGCCTGTAGGCCACAGAGATGTTTCTAAAGACGACTGTTGGCTAATGTGTGCTTACCAGTAATGGTGAGGATAAACACAATAAATGTTTTCCATATATTAAATAATAACCAGCCCTGCCCAGGAGACACTGATTACTCATACTGAAAATACTTGCTGTTATAAGTATTTCAGCTTGGACTTTTTCACTAGTAAACTGTTCGGTGAGAAGGCAGACCAGACTGTAGTCTTTAAAAATGTGGCTTTAGTGGGGAATATTCTGTCTGAGTGGTACCAATAGAGCTGACTATTTAATAAAACATAGAGTTAGACTCACTTTGAGCCATTTGGAGATTTTCCATCTCTATTCATCAGAGGAGCATACACATATACCAACACACCTCTACATACACATATGTGATGGTCTTGAGACATGTGGCACTTTAACATGAAGGATATTAAACGTTAAACATCTATGTGCAAGATTAGCTTTGGCCTCAAGTCATAGCACAGTGCCAGTTTCTTCCATGTCTGCTTTCAAAACCTGAGAAATGCTGGGATGCCTATCAAAAAGTGAGGGAGCCTCAGGAAGACCCACACATGGGAGCCACCTGTTGCCAGCTATCATGTCCTATTGCGTTTGTCACAGATAATATTGGCTGTAAGCAAAACTAATTCTCCCACTGTTTTCAGACTATCTTATGGTGTAAGCATGAGAACAAGTAAATATCAGACTAAAGCATATACTAGCATCCATTGAATATTTAGTACAACTACACAGCTAGCCGATACTGGGAAACATAATTAACAGCATCTTCTAGAGATAAATCATGGCTTAGACAGAGGCAGTACTACTTAACATGGATTAATTTATTATACAGAACCAACTAGAAGCAACAAGCACCAAAGCCCACGAAGCTCTAGGGGGTTGCATTACCTTGACACCCTGGCTTATAAACCTTTGACTGCTTGACTCCTAAATAAACCTTCCAGAGAGGCTCTAGTCAAATTGTGCTGCCCTCTAAATGAAATATATTCTTAAACACCACATCTGGATAATTAAGGTAAATCTTTCCCAAAAAGACAGTATTTCAAGCACTTTCTCTAAAGATCAGTAAAATCTGACATGACTGGAGAACTTCCTTCGTGTGAAAGCCAGGAGTCTTTGTAGATTCTGCTACTGAGCTAAACAGTATGGACAATGGTCCACTGTGGCCTTGGTTCTTCTCTTATTTGAAAGGAAGTTTTCTTTGCTGTTAGTTTGCATGTTTGGAGTTACCTTGACAGATAACATCTTTTTGTATACAAGTCAAAGGCCCAACAGTCATGGGGAAACAGAACCAGTAAATTTACCGGAAATCTTTGGTTAGAACTTAGAACAGTGCCTGGAATGCAGAAATTTCTACATATTATTATTAACATGTAATTGTTTATGATGTATTATCATTGTTGCTATCATTCTTTTTGAGTCTGACTTTCTACTTAATAGCTACATGCCTAGATGCTTACAATTTAAAAATCATGTAAGCTATGCCTTAGGAAAAAAAAATCTCATTCAGGTCTTTGAAAAGATTTAAATAATTGTTGAAGTTCACAATAAATTCTTAAATTTTAGTTTTGTGTTAAATTTCACTGAAAGGATTGGAGTCAGCAGTATTCTTCCACATAATATATTTAAAAATTAGAATTCACTTTATACTATATGTTACCTCAAATGAATGATATAAAGACAAAGTATAATTACTATACTCATTAAAGATATGAGTCAAAGGCAGGGGGATACTCAGTGAGTAAAGGTGTTGTAGGTTTCCCAGGCCCATTTGGGCCCAGAGTTTCAGACCTGGCCCGCGGCGGCTTTTGTCCCCCAAAGAAATGAGTCAGACACTTATATTAACTTCATACTGTTTGGCCCATGTCTCAAGCATATTACTAGCTAGCTCTTTCATCTTAATTCAACCCATATCTTGTAATCTACTAATCTACCTGCCACGTGTCCCAGCCGGAGGCTCACCTGTATTTCTTACATGTCTCTTCTTCTCGGGGGTCAGATAGAGACTGGCTAACTCCACTCTCCTACCTGTCTGTCCTCTGATCCTCCACCCACTTCTATGGTGCTCCACAGAGGCCAAACCAGAGAATATTCTCTCTGTTACAGAGAATATTCCACTACATAAAGGTTCTTGCTGAGCAAAACTGAGGACCTGAGTTATATCCCTAGAACTTTGGTGAAAACCCAGACACAGTATTATACATCTGTAATCTTATCACTCTTAGATCAAGGGGGAGATGGAGACAAGAGAATTTCTGAGGGGTTTATGAGCCAGCTACCTTGGCTCACTCAGATGCAAAAATGCAACAACAGACCAGCTCTCAAAAATTGTCCACTAATATACATGTGTACAATAATAGATGTGCACCTACACTCACACATAACATCACACACACACACACACCTACACACACACACCTACACACACACTCATGCACACATGAACAGCCAAACCAAACACTGTGCTTGCCAGCTTTGAGATCAATAACTAAAGTTTAGTTTTGCTAAAAGATATAATCCAAATTAGAGCTACTGAGTAATCCACATTATTTGGGATAATAGACAGATATACAGCATGTGGTTCTTTTATTTATTAGTATAACTGTATTCACATTTAACTATGTTCATTCTCAAACACTATGAAATGATAAGCTAAATTTATTTTTCAGGGTGTAGTAAAAAATACTTGCCAACTATGGATGGTATTTTCTTTAATCTACCTATTAAGCATTTAGCATAAGGCCTGACATATAAAAGGTGTTTAGTACCTGTTTATTGCATTAATGGATGGATAGAAATGTGGAATGCAACTCATTTCTGGCACAGAGCCCACAGCATGGACCTCAGACACTAGGCTTGATTGCAGTAGACTCTCACTAGCTAAGCTCATCTGTCATGGCCATAAACACATGGCATCTGAACATGGCCAGTTGACATACTAACTCCTTAGTACAGAGATAAAGCTTGATTTTCACTATTTACTCTAGATAGATATAGGCTACTAAGTATAATACAGTATGCAGAAAAAGAATTGTTTCCTTATATTACAAATCATAAAGCCAGAAGTTTTACTTCTTATTGAAATGTTAACAGTAGTTTAGCATTAAATAGCTTTCCAAAGGTTTCTCACTGGTTGGCATGAGGTTCACTGACACGAGGTTCAAGGATGTTAAAAAATAAATGAATTCTCTCTAGGAAAGCATACTAATTCTTTCAAAACTGAATATTCTAACTATGAAGCCATTGCAAGATCAAAGGTTCATATTGATCTTTACTTTAAACATGTTTCAATAATTAAAAACTTAAGCATTGAAGTGTGAGGAGATGGCTCAGCAATTATAGATGCTTGTTTCTTTTCCAGAAGATCTGAGTTTGGTTCCCACAGAACCTGAATTTGGTTGTTTCAAGACAAACCTAAATTTGTCTTGAGTCATGTCAAGGCAGCTCACAGCTATCTATAACTCTAGATCCAGAGGAGCCTAAGCCCTACTCTAGACTCACTGGGTACTTGTACCCACACACAAAGTTACAGATATCCATAAATGATAAATGTAAATCTTTACTAAAAACCCCAAATACCTATGCAATATAATTATAAGATGTCTCAAGAGTTAAGAGTATTTGCTACTTTTGCACAGGACTCAATTTTAGTTCTGACAGCTGACAATAACAACTTACACTGTCAAATCTCAGAGGATTTGATGGCTTCTTTTGGACTCATAGGCTTGCATGCACATGTGTACATTTCCATACAGAGGCACATATACATATGCATACGTAATTAACAATAAACCTAAAACATATAGAATTGTAGGAGAACGGTCCACTGACTAAGGAAGAGCCAAGTGAATAGCAATCTTAAGGGCTAGACTTTTGTGAGCCCTCTCTCTTCCTGGAAGGTGGCCAAAGGGACAGAGGGAGAATTGCATTTATAATAAACCAGGGTTACACAAAGCCCTGGGGTAGGCACTTGCGCTGAATTTTTCTGGCTGTTTCCAGCAGATATCACTCCCTGCTCACCAGATGAGGAAACAATAGCTTGCAGAACTTGCTTTTCTGAAGTCACACAACTCAATAAGCAAACACTTCGAATTTGAACTATGATTTTTTCTGACTTCAAACTCATGTTCCACAGACTGAAAATTAAAACAAAGCAAAGCATGCTGTACTAAAAAATAAAGGTTGTGTTTGTGGAACACTTACAGACCAATTAAAACTTCATCAGGGAAGATTTTTCATGGCTACAGATGGCCTCTCTAAACATAGACAGCTGCACTTGAAATGCTTATAGTTGGTCAAAAGTGAGTCCAGGCAAGACTATAAATAATTTAGGCCAGATTCACCCCTTCTGTGGAAAACTCAGCTGCAAAATACCTTTCCAACTCATACTGGACAACTCATGTGATTTCTACTTCAAATAAGAGCACATTAGAAAATTAGTTATTAAGTGAATATTTGAAATTAATTTCCATAGTAGACAGTGATTTTTTTTATATTGTCTATCATAAAGGACAATATATGTTCCATCAGTGTTCATCTATCATGTGTTCCCAGTTTTCCTACGAAGTTGTGGGAGGACAGTCTACTAGCTATAGAAGTTGATAGTTTATGACATTTGCCCATTTGTTTTTTCTCTATTGACTCCCTGCACAGACATTTGTTTAACATGTACATGAGCCAACCACAGCCCCTGTCCTCACAGACTTCTAGCAGAGAAAACAGATATGTAAACACACCTCTAGTGCAGAAGAACTGAATGCCGTAACAAAGATTGCTCCAGATACTGTTGGCACGAAGGAGCACAATTGACTCTCCTTCATAAAGGGGACGCTTTGGCCTGACTTGCTCTGAAATTCACAAGACAAGCAAGAATGATGGCTTTCCAAGAAAAAGGAGAAGGAGGAGGAGAAGAAGAGGAGAAAAATGTATGTAGCTGGAGATGAGGGAGACCCAGAACAGCAGATTCTCTCCAACACCAATGTCTTCAGAGACCTGGGCATGCTTAATATCTCAGATTAACTGAACCTTGTTTTATAAATTGCTAATTTTTCTTTCTGCCTGTACTGATTAGTTGGTGACTCAGCCCTTAGCCATAAAATACACGAGACAATCTGGAACAGATTGAAAATGGATCTTGTCAAGTTGTGTTTAGGGGCTGCATAAAACACACAGTGTCAGTTACAAAACTCTGAAGCAGCCTGCTCAAAACCCAACCCAGCCATATCAGTTCCGGTTTTGATAATGTCAGTTATCGTCTAGCATGCCCAAAGAGGAGCTGGCATTTTCCTGCGGAAAATCTATTATTGTCTTTGGCATGCAATGTAATTGGAAGGATAGCTTGTTTTAATGTAAGAACTTAGGAGTCTGTGACCCTGGATTTAAAAAAAAAAAAGTATCCTGGAGAAATTTCAAGGTATAAGATTGTCATTTTGGCTTGTCTTAAATTCCTCAGGGGTTTTTAATTAGATCATTATTTCTTGAACTTGAATGCTGTGGCTGTGATTTGATCATTACAGTTAAGCAGTTGTCACAACTCACTGTGTGGGATGAGATGACTCTTTTCTTCAAAGCCAAGTCTGGCCAGTATGTCTATATAGACCACTCATCTGTAAGTCTGCACAACTTTACTCTCAAGGCAGATGCTGTGGGTCGGCCCCAGCTTGCTCTCTCCTCGCAGCTGGGCCTCGCCCCCTCTGTTATATGCCTCTTCTCATTGTTGCTTCCTTTTTACCTATAACCATGTGGCTTTTTGAGCTGAGCTCCAGAGTGTAACACTTGTCTGCATTAGTCAACAGCTGTTTTGGGATCCTGCTGTCACCCACCGGATATCCCTGCCTGGCTCAGCAGAATGTAGCTACGCCCCCTTTAAAGTCAGAGGCTTGCTTTTATTCTAGAGAATTCTGCTGCTAAACTCTACCCAGATCTGACACTGTGACTCACACTCCAATGCTTTATTCTTTTAAAGAACAGCTGTATCTGAAGATTCTACCGTACTAGCTAACTGACCAGTTCAGACTTAGGTGCACACAGCAAGAGATGTAGGTACCTAATGTTGCATTTGTTTCCCTTTGTCCAGGTAGTACTTTATTTAGAGCTGTGTGGAGACTGATCTTGAGTGAGGAATACCATCTCAGAAGATAACTTTTTCAATTATTGTTCAATTGTTACTGCTCTGTGGTATTTTATAAAGTTTTAAGACTCAGCTTTAAATGTCTTCCCTTTAAAATTTATTGCATAAAAAGTAATATAAGGATTCACAGAAAAGCTATATTATCCCTATCATGTTTTTTTGTTGTTGTTGCTGTTTGTTTGTTTTTATAAAATAGAGGCTTATTTATTAAGTAAATGTGAAATTAAAAAGAATGCTGTCTGATAAACTACATTTATATTTGAAAAAATGAAAATACATTTTATCTAACCATGTTGATGGTTGTGTAGAGTTCTATACACTCTTTTGCTTAAGGAGAGCTGATTCTAGGTTTCCCAGGTTGCTGTCACTAATGCTGAGACACCTCAGCTGTGAAGAGAAAATGAGAGATTTTTCATGAAATGTCTTTAACTATGAAAGAACCCAACTACAGTCTCTGAATAAATGTAATTAGCTTTCTGTCTAAAGAAATCTCCCAATGAGGAGTGGCTGGAGAGATACAGAACAGTTTAGAAAAGGTACTGCTTTTACAGGGGATCTGAGTTGATTCCCAGAACCCACATCAACTCACAACTACTTGTAACTCTACCACCAATATCAGGTGGCTCACAAACACCCGTAACTCTAGTTTTAGGGGCCCTCAACATCTTCTAACTTCCATGGGTACCCATACATATATAACATACACATAAAAATACAAATAAAAATTTAAATATCCCCTGGGATCATTTATTCTGTGGCAGCAAAGACCATAACAAAAGAAAATACCACAAAGTTATATGGAAATAACAGTTGCCTATTTACCAAGTTCTTAACATATAAACAAAAGAAATATGATGACAGACAGCTACTTGTAGAACTAAGAGATCATGCCTAGGAATGAATAATTAGTCCTTGAATTAGCTGAAAAATTTCTCTTTTGAGAAATGTGTAACAACACTATGCACATGAAACAATTATTATTTTGTAAATACATCTATTTCTTCATTTATAGTTTTTTGTCAATAGTAAAGCCATTATTCAGACAACACACAATATTAGTAAATTTAATCTTCAATTATCATCCTCAGTACTTAAAACAGCAAAATATACAGACAACATGTCATATACATTAAACCATGATGTCTAGGAAAGACTAAGAAGAATATATATTTTGCTATTTGTGGAAAAAAAACAATAAAAAATGTTGAAATAAAAGTTGTATTTTAATCAGGTCAGGAAGTTTTCTATTTTACAAAATACCCTTCCATAAAGTGAAGGCATTTTATGATATTAATATTCACAATGCCTGAGTGTCCATTTTGGCCTACTTAATGCTTGCTCTTCAGAGAAATGGGATTAAAGATTCTTAATGATCTGTTTGGAGCTTATGAAAATGAGAAATGTCATTTATTTTTATTTTGCTTTGATTGGCATCTCAAGAAAAGGCTTTTTTTTCACTTCTGTGTGTTCAGTTCTTCATTTCCATTTTTTTTTTTTTTTTGAGGCAAAGTTTCACATAGCCTAGGTTAACCTAGAACTCACCATGTAACCAAGGCTGACCTTGAACTTTTGATCATCTTTCTTTCACCTCCCAAGTACATTAGGCATGCTGAGTTTATGAGGTGCTAGGAATCAAATCCAGGTGCTCATGAATAACAGGCAGGCTCTAGACTAACTGAGCCACATACCTAGGCTCCCTTCTTTTTTTCCAGTGAAATACAGTTTGGTGGTTTTGAAATAAAGTTAGATTGGAGACAGAAAGTAATGTTTTGGGTCTCCTACAAAAGGAGAAGATTATAGGATATGCCTAAGAGCAAAAGCCCCAGAGAGCTGGTGTTCAAACAATTCCCAGTTAGCTGCAGGCATGGTCTTTCTACCAACCTGGAGGCTTTCTCAGTGCCAAGCTAACTCTCAACAGTCTGCTTAAGCCCAACAGATTGGTTGGGGAAACTTAAGTGTTTGACTTGCCCCCAGCTGTGTTAGAGAGTTTCAGTCTCTGGATAGTTAACATGTAATTGATCTACAAGAGTCTCACAGGATTCTATTCCTTCAAAGTTTTGGGATTTCGTAAAATGTTAGCTGGAAGCTTGCATCCATTATAGCTCAAAGTCTCAGAGTGGATTTTTAGAAAAGTAAGCAAAGTAAAGGGCAAATTTTATTTCTTTATTTTAATACGCCATTCCACTGTTCATCTTAGAACCAAAAAGAGTAATTTATAACAGTCATACTATAGAGCTCAGTTTTTCTGGTTAAAAAAAAATGAAGTGAAAAATACAGTGCCAAAAATTTCTTAAAGTGAGAAGAAAAAAAAGAATATTCCTAGGTGCTAGGAGACCGGGTTTCTTTGAATATCATCTGAGGAATAATCATAAAATCTAACAACAGTGTGAAAAATGCCTAATGAATTCAGAATTCTTTACAGGAAAAACACAGCAGATGAAATGATTAACTTATTAAAATAGAAGCTTTGCCTCACTGACAGATAACTGGGAGTTGTAAATTCCCGAGTTGCAAAAAAGAGTCATTTAATTTCTCTGTTTCTGATTAATAACGAACAGTGTTTCTAATAGCCTCATAAAACACAGAAAGGTTTTTCAAGCTTGATGATATCCATAGAGTTAGAAAAAAACTTCGAACATAAGTTATTATTATTATACCTATTAATTGATTCTAATACATAGTTTTGTAATATTTAAAATATATATAAAATCGTTATTGGGAAAATAAGTGTGGCCAGCCTTCTTTTTATGAATAATAAACTGAGTTTCAAAGAAGAAAGCCAGTGTTTTATAGAGGTGGCCCTGCAGCCCCCACTTGAATCATCAAGATTAAGCAAGGACTTTCTTGGGGTTATATTTATCTGACCAGTTTCAGCAGGAAAGGAACATTAATGTTGTATAAAGCTTCCACACATGTTGCACAGAGAAGAGTATATAAGCCTCTATTATTCCTGCCTGTAAATGACTACATGTCTAGCATTAGCCTGAGGCAGAACTGGCTGCTGGGAAAACTTGACCTACATCATGGGTTTAATGATGCTTTAACTTTCTGTGTATAATTCTTTCTACTTCAAACTAGTATTGTATCCGGGGGAAATGAGATAATGGCCTCTCTTTATGGGCTCATCTTGGCTTCTGACCAGTGCTCCGCAAAGGGACAGACAATGCAATATGGACACAACTCAGACTATGTAATTTGCCCTGCCCTTTTCTCTGGGGGATAGATACATGCAGCTGTGGCTCCTGTGATGTTAAACCTTTGCATCCCAAGCTCCCCTTTCTAATTTGGAAGTAAAGATTACAAAGGAAGCATCACTGAGAATGTGAAAAGATTTCGGTACCTTCTTTCTACAAGTGTGTGTATCTGAGAGGCTGTAGATACTGGTGTCTGTCTAGCTCATCGATGCTTCAGCTCCCCAACAGAGGAGAAATGAGCTGGGTGGGAATAGCTGTGTAAACAGGAACTCTAGGGGAAAGGGGGTGATGACACCTTTCTGGTCCTTTGCAGTAACAGCCCCAGATCCAGGTCTAACTCTGTCTTTTTGTACCAAACTGGCAAACAACATCCCATATTATTTCCTGTCCTTATTTTGCTATGCCTTCTAGTCTTCTTCCATTCAACATCAATATCTGAATAAAACATGGACCCATGTTCTCATCATGCCCCCACTTCCATCATGCCTACTGGCAGCCCTGTTGTGATTTCTTTTCTTAACCGTTTCATTGGTCTTGACCTTCAGATAAGAAGCCAAATTCCAGCACACTGAAATCGGGAGGGCAGAATGGAGTAGAGGATTATGGGCTTCCACACTGCCAGAAGTTGCTGCCTCAGTTGACTTGATTAACATACACTGGGACATTTCGGGAACCTCTGTAATAATGTAGAATGTTGTACTGTCAGAGTGGACGCTGTGCTCCTGGACACTTACGACAGAGGATAAAATGGTGGGGTGTCCGCAGGAGAATCAAGGTAGAGAATTATTTTAGAATACAGAGATGAGTGTTTATTGACAGGAAGAAGGCAACAGAGAGGATGAGTGTGAAGATGAGCTAGTGGAATGAGGCTGCTAGGAGGCAGTGAGCTCTGAGGAAAGAGGAATTAGCCACCGAGGGAGGAGGCCACCTCTTCTCAGAAAGGAGAGGGGGGGTCTGTGATGGTACAGAGCAGTCATTCTCAACCTTCCTAATGTTAGTACCCTTTAATACAGTTCCTCATGTTGTAGTGACCCCAACTATAAAATTATTTTTTCCTATTTTTTAAATTGTAATTTTGCTATTGCTATAGATCATAATATAAATATCTTATACGCAAGATATCTGATATGCAATCCCTGTGGGAAAAAACCATTCAATCCCACATGGGGTCTCGACCTACAGGTTGAGAACCGCTGGTATAGACTGCTTTGGAGACACTGTGGGCTCATACCATTTGACTTTGATCTTGCTAATGATCTGCTGAGCCTTGGGACATAGGACTGGAAGCTTGAGAAGAGAAGGAAAGTCCTGAAAAGGTTAGGTCATGTCCTCTGGTGGGAGGCCAGGTCTGTCATCTTTATTTATGATGGGCAACAAGTCATCAGCTCTTAAAATAGGAGCAAGGAGTCTCAGAAATTAGCAAAGGTCTGTGCTTAAAGGAGGCAATAATTCTAGAAGGAAAAATTTGGTCAGTGAGTGTGCCACCAAGCATGTATGAAAACTTACTGCGTGCATAGCCTTTTTAGAGTTCTTTGGGAAATGTATTATTTACCAGTAGAGTCAACTACCTAACAGCCTTTCTGTATTTGACATCCATCAAAATACTTAACAAACCTATCCACTGTCCCTACTGTCTTGTGCTGTCAGGGACAATAGACACCTTCTGACTTCAAGTCAGGTTTCTGCTAGCTCAGCAGCTTCCTACCCTGCTTCGTTTACTGGGACTGTCAACAGAGCTTTTAAAAACCATTCCAATGCTACTTTGCAGATTTTGACCCGGGTACCCCAACCCTCACACAGCCCTACTAACCACTGATGCCAGGTCTAACTCTCTATTTACCTTCTTGTTTTCAGATTCTATGTGTGAGACTGTGCAGCCTTTTTTTCAAAAGTAAATAACAATGTGTGATGATGGATATACCAACTTGTTCCACTCTAGGAACCATTTTAGTATGCACATGCTACATCATGATGCTGAAGATCATAAATATATGAGAACATTTACCAATTCCAAATAATATCCTATGACTCTCCTAGACTGGGGCCCTCCAATGCAGAACATTCCTGCTAGGAAGGGCAGCCATCGTCCCCTGCAGGAAGCACAGAGCATAGCTCCATGCTGTATTATGCTAATCTTGCCACTTCCTCAAATCATCAGTGACTGGTCACTATTCTTGTGGCTGGCTCCTCTGATAAAGGCATCAGTAGTAATTCCACAAACAGCGGCCAAGTGCAAACCAGAAGACTTCTTTGATCTTTAGCCTGCTGCATTCCTTGGGTGGCCAAAACCTTGGAAGGACACACTAAAAGAATATGTCAGGTCAAAGGTCATGTTCTGTAGAGGATTTTGGGGAGCATGAAGAAAATTGCCTTTTCTTGGTAATGCATGAATATTCAATAAGAAGAAATCCCCCGAATCTATCTAGGACTTCTAGAGACAGCCATATAATTAATTTCTCTACACTGATACCCAACTTTATTTATCATACTCAATATTTTATAATGTTTCTATTTTACCTCACATTAAATATGATAATTGTTGGTGAAAGAGAGGAAGGGAGTGTGTTCAGACGAAGGAAAACTTCTATTCTTAAAGCAAGGATATTTATTTTTTTTTCAAGCAAGAAAAGCTGAAAGCTACAGAACAAGTGGAGAACACAGTGAGGAAGGGAGACAGAACCACACAAAGCACCCATTTCTTTTGCTGATAGCATGCATTTGTACTGGAGTTCAGAAGGTGGATCTTGACAGGCATTGCAGGGAGGGCATGGATAAGCTGCCACTATCTAGATATATGATAATAAGCATAAGAGCGGTCAAGAGGTAACTTCCTGGGCATTCATCTCAAAGTAACTCATTTCTGTAAACTTTGGGTTCTGAGTAGTAAGTAGTAGCTGAGTAGAAATTTACACTGTAGTTTTCTTCCCTAGCTCCAGATAGGTCTACATCGCACCTGCTCCCCTCCATCCCTCCTCCTCCTCTTCCTCCTCCTCCTCCTCCTCCAGTCTTTTGTTTCAGATCTCATCTTTGTATAAACTTGAACTTTTATCTGCTAGAGGAAGAAATGTGCACTAGTAGAGTGCAACTTGCTACTTTTCAGTTCTCGGCCTGCTTTCTCGCCACTGATTTCCCCTGTCAGATGTACCTTTAATGTGGATGTTCTCTTGTGTAAGCCCCTGACACTGAGTGTCTGAGAGAAGCTGGGAGGCTCTTGGCTGCTCTGCTTGTGGTGAGGACATCACATCATGCCACTTTCCTACTCACCTCTGCTTGGGGTATAGTGTTTCGTTTATTGGCTTAGGAATCCAGCGCTCTCCAAATCTCAACATCAAGTTGATTGCTATCAAACCATCTATAATTCCATTTACTTACTGATAACCCTGCCAAGTCTCAATCTGAGTTAAAAATGTGAATTAAGTCCCGCCTTTTTTTTTTCCCCTAAGAAACTAAAAGAAACTTCTGAAGAAGGCAGCCAATTGCACAGAGTTCAAGGGCAAAGGTAAATTCTTAGGAACACCCTGGATAACTAATTGAAGGTGCATACACAAGTCCACAATGTCTATTCAGAAAAACTGTCTTGCCCTGTGTTGATTTCCAGATTCCCACATCACTTATTTTGGTTTTAAATCAACACTTTTCCACAAGTAATGAGGGTATTCTTCAAGAATACCCTTGAGCACCCCAAACTCCTGCTTCAAAGCAATAATTCCCATGGCATTTCTGTATATTTCAGTATGTTTAGATATGCAGACTACAGAGTCATTCTATGACATTTAATATGCATCTGCTAAACTGATCATTACTGCTTTTTAGATCCAGAATACCACTATTCCTCAGCGGGTAAAACAGCAAACAGTGAAAATCCCAACTTTATTTTTGTTTTACAAAAATGTACACTCTAGTTTGTGCCAAACTCTGAAGGACTATGTCATAAAACTAGGAAATACCTGACAGAAATCTTATTTTTTCTGTTACTGATAGGAATAAAACGAAGTAAAATCCCGTTGAGTTATGACAGACCCCTGAGAATCATCTCAACAACATACATTTGTCAATTATGGCAATGGGTAACTGTAGCTAGCTGCATCAGAACCAGGGCAAGAGGCTGAGGTACAACACAGAGAAGGAATGCCATACTTTTCTGAATTCCAGAAACTAATAAGAAGGCTGCACAGAGAAGACATGAGCAGCACTGGGCAGTGTTTTCGATAGCACGCACTGGGAAAATGAGGGAACAACGCCATGGATAATCTATTGCAGATGCTCTCCACCAGGCTGACGTGGCTTGCTCTGCTCACACCCGCCATCCAGAGAGAGTTGCAAGGAAAATGGATCAGATACACTCATCTTTCATGGAGAACCAACTTATGCAACCAAGAAAGTTCAGGGATGGAATTTGTAACATCGAGGTTTCATTTAAGAACCTATCGAAAGCTGTAGGCCCATGTTCTGGAGGAGCTGGCATTTGGACAATGGATGAGGCTTGTGAGGCTGCTCCAGTCCTCTGAGATGTCCTTGTTGGCAGATACCATCCTCTGTAGAATTGGGAGTTTGACGGAGGTTGTCCTTGGTTTTGAGACAGGTCTTACTGTGTGGTTCAGTCTGTCCAGGCACTTACAGTCATCCTCCTGCCTCAGACTTCTGGGCACTGGGGTCACAGGCACAAACCATTATGCTTGGCTATTTTGCTTTTTTCCCTCTTTATAGTTAAAATTTTTGCTTTTGTTTGTTTGTTTCGCAGAGATGGGTTTTCTTATAGATCAGGCTGAACTAGAACTTACAATATAACTAAGACTGGCCTTGAACTCCTGATCCTTGTCCTGTTTCTACCTCACCTCACAAATGTTTGGGTTTTAGGGTTGCTCCCTGCTTACTTTGTTCTCTCTCTCTCTCTCTCTCTCTCTCTCTCTCTCTCTCTCTCTCTCCCTTTCTCCCTCTCTCTCTCTCCTTTTTCTTTCTTTTCTTTCCTTCCTCCCTCCCTGTCTTTCACTTCTTACTTCCTTTCTTTTCCTTGAAGAACTGGGAATCTAACCTAGAGCTCCACATATGCCAAGCATACGCTGCACCTTAGCCTCTTCCTCTTTTAAACAATCAAGGACTCTGTTAAATCCACAATGTATTCCACACAATAACTTCTCAAGCACTATGTGTGCTGCCTGGTTTTATGTCTGCTTGGCACAAACTAGAGTTAGCTGAAGGAGGGAATCTCAACTGAGAAAACGCCTCCATGAGATTAGGCTGTGGGGAATTTTCTTCATTAGTGATTGATGGAGGATGCCACAGCCCACTGTGTTTAGTACCATCTCTCGGCTGGTGGTCCTGGATTCTATGAGAAGGCAGAACGAGCAGGCCTCCTGTCAGGACCCATCCATGGCCTCTGCTTCAGCTCCTGTCTCCAGGTTCCTATCCTGATTTAGTTCCTGTGCTAACTTTTATCAATGATAAACAGTGATGTAGACGCGAAACCCAAGTACATCTTTTCCTCCCTAAGGTGCTCTGATCATGATGTTTGATCAAATCAATAGAAACCTTCTAAGACACTATTTCCTTGTTTTTCTTTGTAATTTTATTCTAACACCTTGTGACAGGCTTCATCATCATGTGACCACAGTTTGTAATTAGATTTTAATGGGGAAATGCAGCTCTGATCTCATCTTCTATCAAAAACCAGTCATCCATTGAGGGCTGGGGTTGTATCTTGGTTGGTAGAGTGTTTGCCATGCATCATGAGACCTTGGGTTCCATCTCTAGAACTGATGAGAATAGTCCACAGCTGCAGCTCCATGGTACAGTGTTGGGTCCAGACTTGGGTGCAAGCCCCATGCAGCCATGCCAGAAGTTAAATCAGCTATTTCTCATAGTTATTAGACAAGAGAAGCAATTCTGTACTTAACTGTTAAAGTTTTCATTTTTGCATATTATTCTAGTCAGGCTTTGTTACCAATAATCAACTCTTGTATGCTTGAAAGACCAGGTAGTGTAGCTGTATGATTCCCTGCTCTTACGGTCAGGCTCAGCCTCTGATTCAATACATGTAGTTTCTATGCAAGGAAGATTAGGCTAGGTGGTGTTTCCACAGTAGCTGTTATCTATATTCTTTGTGAACTTTCAACATTTATTCTCAGCTCCTCCCTTCCCCATTTCTCTGTGTTCCTTTCTCCAGTCTTGTACATTCGACCATGAAGAGTTCTGCCTGAATTAGACCCTGGCTCCGCCAATCCTAGCTCTGTGACCTTGGCTCTTCTCCTCTCTCTGCTTTGGTTCCTTCGTATTGGGAAAACTGAATCAGCATCTGTAAATTACTTAAAAGTTCTTTTAACTTAAAAAAAGTATTTAATATTTTCCTAGGGCAGTTAAGAATGCTCTATATAGTGATTTTACTGCTCAACAGTGGGCATAATGGAAGCATTGGCGGCATCCCCTATTACTTCTGTATCTCAGAATCTGCTTCTTAGGATTGCACCCACTGGACTTGGTCAATAAACAATTATGGTATAAAAGAGACAATAAACAGGTCTATGGTGAGAAATTTTAAAACAAAAATCAATGCATTAATGGTTTAGTACTTTAAAATGTAGGAGTTCTGTCTTAGCAGCTGCAGGATATACTAGGTATAAAGGGAAAAAAATGGCCAAAAAACCAAACAAACAAACAAACAGAAAAACACTGGGGAACAAAACTAACAACAACCAAACAAACCAGATCACCACCACCAACAACAACCACAGCTCTATTAGCTGGCAATTTGCTTAATGACAACTTTTTAAAAACGCTTTATGTTATTTCGTAAGCAACCCTGGAGAAGCAAACATTTGTCTTTATTTATATCCGATACAATTAAACAGAGATCAATTTAACATGAAAAGAAAATTGAGTTCAGTCAGGGCTAAGAAGCAAAGACAACCGAGAGGAGTCTTCAACTCTCCAGTGGCACCTATGCCCATGCTCCCATTAAGGATGTCCTGCTCCAATGACAGAGACACCTGGAAGAGCTTTAAAAGTGGACAGAAAAAGATAGGAAGAAACGGGGGTGGAGGAGGGGGGAAGAAAATGAGAGATGGGGAGGGAACGAGAGAGGGAAAAAGAAGGAAAGAATGTTCTCTCTGAATTCAGCCTCATATGTTCTCATTCTTTATGTCTGTGTGGAAAGTACTGGAAACTGCAAGGCTCTCTCTTCAGCCTTTGAAAATCAATGTGGATTTGGCCTGGGATGGGGAGCTGTGGCCTTCAGTAACAATGTTTCCCCTGCTGTCTTATAACCATGTCCTGCTCTAAATTTAACATGGCCCCAGACTCCCATTTAATTCTCACAGCTGGGAGACAGGACTTGTCCAGCCAGATCTGTTTTCCTATAATACCTACAAATCTGCCCTTTAATAATTTATTTTCTCCAGGAAAACGGTCTCTTACGAAGCTCTAATAGGTTTTGCCACACGGTTGCTGCTTTAATCAGAGAAGAGCATTTTAGGGGTTTGTTCATCGTGCTTTTTCTCAGAAGCTACTGATTAGCCTTCCCCCCTGCTGGTTGCAAGCAGCCAGAAGGTAGATGGAGGCTGCCCACTTGCTACACAGCAGCCTCATGCAGCTTTCTTGTGGCCCACAACAGACTGCATACAACCAGTGCCAACTGTGCAGATAAAAGTTTCAGCCCCCTACCCTACTCCATCCCCTCAGCTCTTAGCAACAGACTGCTCGCAATGCTCTTCTTTCCACCATTTCTTCACCAGGACTGTTCCAGCAGCCCATGGCCAAATCCCCCTCTCTTCCCCATATCCCAAAGCAGCTAAATTACTTCTGAAAACTGAATGACATGCTTGGCAAATGAATGCTCTACTTCAAGGCCCGGCTTACAACAAGGTTTATTTTGGCCTCCTCAAACATCAGACCCACATCCACCCACCACCCACCCCCTACTTCTAGGAAAGCAGCATCCTCAGCCACACGGTCCCTTTATGTGTTCATCACACACAAGAAAACCTGCCAAGGAACACAAGGAGGCTTCCTGTACTCAAGAAAATCCTACTTCTCTGAGGCCAATTTATAGTGTGTTCATGAGAACACACGTTCAGACCAAACACCAGCCCAGTTTGAGGTTCTGTTAAAAGGTACCAGGAATAGAAAAAAAAAATCACATTTATTTAATTTATTCATTATGCTTAAGGCTAAATAATATTTGCAAAATTCACAGCTTGTCTTGAAGTCCTATTTTTTTAGACACGTGGGAAATTTTTTTTGCTTTAGTGCTTACAATTAGGAAGGGATGAGTAGGTGGTCTTAGTCATAGTCGGTCCACAACTTGTCCAAAATTTTCTATATTTGGCCCAGAGTAAACATTTACTTAAACACTTAAGCAAACATTCATAGTCCCAGCTTTGCATAGATATATCTTGCAAACCCCTCTGTTAAACTAATACGACCAATTTAAACAACATCCAAGGTAGGGGAATGGGTCAGTGGGTGAGGGTGCATGCTAGACAAAAATAAAGACCTGGATTCTAATCCTCAGCACTCACATAGAAAGTTGGGTGCAGCTGACTTGTCTGTAACCTCTGAATTATGGGGTTGAGAGACAGGCAGAGCCCAGAAGCTTGTTGACAGGCAGCCTAAAAGAAACATGCCAGTTTCCTGCTTAGTAAGAGGGCATGCCTCACAGAAATAACGTGAAGAACGATTGCAGGAAGACACTTGATGTCCTCCTAAGGCTTTTGCATTGTGTGCCTACACAGGCAACTATATGCAACACATACACAGACACATACACACATACACACACACACAGAGACACACACACCTCTTAAATTAGTGACACTGGTGTGTTAATATGCCTTCTATCACTTGAAAAAGAGTAATTCTTGGTTTTGCTATGTGTTATTCACAACAAAAGCTACTCTCATGAGCTTCAAGACAAATATGTTTTTTTAAACCATGGAAGAAACAAAGAAAAATCTTTAAAAACTCATGTATGTGTCTTAACACTCGGGTCATTAGCTCTCTGTAAGGATTTCTGGACCAATCTTATAGTTATCTCTGTAGATATTTCATTATGTGTGCTAAATGGATCTGGGACTTCCTATATTTATTTTTGTACTTCTTATTTTGACTAGTCAATAAAATAGGATTGTGTTTTGAACATTGTAATAATATGGAGAAAAAGCAATCTTTAAGATAATGAAAATAATACCTAAAATCAGTCCATATTTTTGTAATGAATATATAACATTAAAAACTCACTTTGTTTTGAGAGACTTTAGATGTTCCAAAATATAGCCCTCTCAAATTACCTTCTATAATCCATAGCATAATACATATTTTAAGTGAACATTGAGACCCACCTACTTGGTAAGCTCTGCAGATTTAACAGAAAAGAAAACCCCAAAACAATATCAGCTCGTAATCAGAACAACCATATGTCACTGTTGTTATGTGGACGCGATGTATGCTCTGCTTCAGTGGCCTGAAAATGAATAAATTTATAGTTTTTCTGTGGGTAATTAAATTACTTTAAGTCAGTATTATCCAGGTATTGCTATGAACAAGTTTTATGACTTCCACTTATGACGTACATTCAATAATTACTTATCTATGTTTAGTGCAGGTCAAGATGTTAATCTCTAACAATTATTACAATGATAAAATGCATTTGATTTATTTCTGGGGGTTTCCCTAATAGCCTGATTTTTCAGCTCAATATGTAGAAGTTGAAATTTTGCATCCATCCAAAGAGGATTTAAATCTGTCGTTAATGCTAGACAAATTACTGACCATCTGCAGCCTCTAGAATTAATAATGCCTTATGGGTTTTCTGTGAGGCAATATGCATGAAGTTCCTAATCAAGTCCCCTAGCCATCAGCGGGGCAGTTGGAAATGACATCTTTGCCCTCTGTCCCCTGTCTTGCCTCTGTACCATGTCTCTGTCCTTCCATTTATCTGTGGCCTACTCTGGAGTCTCTGAGATCAGGGAACACACTAAGTCAACGATAAAAATTTCAGTCAACTGACAAGAAAAAGAAATTAAGAAATAAATTGAATTAATATGTCTCTGACATCATGAGTTAAAATGACCACAGAGGAATCTCAGAACAAAAGAAAGGAAACTGTTACATCTACTAAACAAGCCTTAAAGGCATCAGAGCACTGTCCGTGGTTTGTTTTTTCAACTAAAGTATCCAGACTGTTCACATTTTCCATTGTGTAGTTTGGTATCTTTAATAAATATTGGCCACTACAACAGTTCTCACATTTCACTTTGGGTTTTTTTTCTTTTAATTTTTTTATTGAACATTTGTTCATATGCATTGTAAAAACAAATAGAAATTAACCATGGCCACAGCTAGAATATAAACCACAAACTTGAGTCAGCAGAGGTCTTTCTGGGTAACCAGATATTCCATGTCTCTGTGTCTCAACCCTTTGTCAAGTTATTCAATGATAAATGAAAGAGATCAGAACAGAATACAAATTAACCCCTTTTATAAGTTCTATATATATATAAGTTATTCAATGATAAATGAAAAAGATCAGAGCAGAATATAAATTAGCCCCTTTCAAGAGTTCTACATATGTTTGATCAGATTCTAGCCCCATAAGGAAACTTGATCTAGCTTTTGAAAGTGCTTTAGTGTTTCAGAATGGTGTGACTTGATTAAGATCCCAGAAAATATGAGGCATTGATGGGTGACAAGTTGTCAGGAGGTTGAGGAAAAAGGCTCTGCTTCTCAGCTGAAGAGCAGAAATTCCTCCTGTTTTGTTTATTCTATCATTTCCTTATGTTCAATCTTTGTCACTAGGGATGGCTGCTGATTGATTGATTGATTTTTTTAATGTATGTGTCTTACATTTAGACATGGAATTAAATAAAAAGGCAATTTCCACTTCAAATCCCTGTAGGCTTTTATTCTTCTACTACACTAGTTTCTAAATAAATGTTAGTCCCATTTACTCTCTCTCCCAAAGTCTGACTATAGTCATTCAAATTTTAACATAATCTATCAAGTATTTTTTTTTTTTGCACAATACTAAGCTCTGTGATGTGTGCAAAGAATGTGATAAAGTCTCTGCTCAGGAAATTTTTGTTCCCAGAAAGTGTGCATACAAAGCCATCAAGCCATAGATACCATCCATGATGTAAGTGTTTGGTGATGCTCGCTGTAAGAGAAGAGGAGGAAAAATTGAAGACCTATGATATGACATAGAAAGGTGGCAATTGTATAGGAAAGGGCCCACAGGTGTGATGGTTATTATTTGCAAAACTGATTATAATATTGAAGCTTAATAAAACTTCCCCTTGACACATTCAATCTCCCCTGCTTTGGACTCTAATCACATCAGAAATAGGATTGCCTCACAAGACACTGTCAATGTGTCAAAGTATACAAATCAAAGCATGTATAAAAGCTAGCTTACAATATCGCTTACTGTCTATAAAGACTTTTTGTTGCTGCCATCCAGACAGATCAGACATTTTGAGTAAAATACTTATGATGGACCTAATCATCGTTCTATTTTGTTATTCAGCCAGGAGAATGAGACTGTTTGAATGATTGAATTGTTTGAACAAAGCCTTTTTCATTTTTCTTTGTAACATCTTTCTCAATTCTGCAATGAGCTTGCCAATTAAAAATGCATTTTGATTGAGGTCTGAAACTGATGTACCTCCCAGAGTTTTAGACTCAAAACTCAATGGAAAGGAACCGCAGAGGCATGCAACCCATAGCCACCCAAATTTGAATAAATTAGAGCTGTTCTGTTTTGCCGCACTGGCAGCCAGAAAACCACAGGCATTTTACCATCCCCAAAAGGGTCTGGAAAACCAAGGGAGAGTATGAAATGAGAGTACAGACTGCACATAGCTGTTGCTTTATTTGTAGTTAACACTATAGAAAGACTCCCCAGTTTCAATTCAACAACATCCCTTGTGTGTGTGGGAAACCCAAGCATTTCAAAGAGAAATTTTCATTTTAATATAACAAATACTTTAGCAGAACCGTGAAATTTTCACTCTAAAAAAACAACCCCACAAATCTTTTTTGGTAGTAAGGGGGGCAGTGGTATAGGAAAGTGCTCTATTTTTCATCCTATTTTTCTACTTGAAAAATTTGATCAATTGGTAGCTCCTAGGATAGAGGCCATTCATGGGTGTTATTTTGCAAACTTGTAGTATGAACTTCAGGCACATCAGGACCATTCACTGGTCATTGATCATATACAAGTAGAAGACAAGGTACTTAACTCTTAACTTTCCAGATACCTAACTATTTTCCTTCTTCCACATCGGCATGTCTATTGATATTGCCATTGTTTGGGTCTTGTTTAATCAGTCGTATTGTTGAGGTATCATGACCTCATATTTATGGTGGACCTTCCCTGTCATTTCTTGGAGACATAGTGTCAAGGGTGTTCTGTGCCACCACTGGGGTTTAAATATTCCTGTCTATCTAAAAATAAGGCTGAAACAAAATCATTGTTGTTTGTCATTAAGAATTTTCTGTAAAGCAGTTAAGCCAAAAGGGGTACATCCAGGCAAATAATATCAATGTGCTTATTAAAGAGGTGTCAGAAGGCTCCCCAGTCCCTCCATCTCCTCTGCCAAGCATGCTTTCACCTTTTATGTTGTGAGGATGGGGTAGAGAAATGAAGCCTACATAACAGACCCTCACCAGACACTGAATCTACTGAGTGTAATTACAGACTTTCCACATCTATGAGGATAACAAATCTCTACTACTTATACAGTATGATGCCTAACTTATTTTGTTATAGCAGCAGAAACAGACAGGCAACTGTGTAGAAACAGGCAATTTGAGGAACCCTGAAAGATTGACCTCACACCTCATCTAACCGCTATGGGCTAGACTGTAAGAAAGATAAACTTGACCAGCTTTCTGACAGGAGAAAGAAAAAAGAAGTTTTCAGCAAAGGTGCAGCACAGCAATCCCAGAAGATGAGGACCAGTGGGACCTGAACAGTGGAGAACTCTTACATCACATTTTACCCTGATGACAAAGAGGTAAAGATGGTTATGGGGCCACATTTGCACCGTAGGGAGATCACTGCCTCGGATGGCGTGAGGCTACAGACAGAGAGAGGACTGTCAGAAGTGTAGTTGAGAGGGTAAAGAAAAAACCCCAAAAGGTTATTAGAGATGTGAGAGTGCTAGGAATAGCCAGTAAACTGTATGTAGACTGGAGGGGCAGATAAAAGCACACCTCTAAACATCTTAAACTGATCTAAGTCTGTACTCTGATATCTTTCTTTCTGCATTGAGAGCTGCAAGAATGTGTGATAACTACCTGTTGTCTCCCCTCCCCCCTTTTTTTTTTCTTATGATTTTTGGAGTCAAACCCATAGCCTGTGCATTCAGGGACAAAGGCTTTAGCACGGAGACAGATCCCTAGCACATTTGACTACATCCCCGTATTAAGGAAATTCCAGTAATCTTTGAGTTAGACAACCATATAGTTTTTCAATATGAACTCATTTACTATTGCTCTGGTGTGGAAACCAACCATAATCTTCCTGAGTAATACTGAATCACATTGGCTTTTCTGTCCACACGGTCAATAAGCTGCAGAGCAATGTTCTGCCAGGGTGTGAGATTTCTCTGAGGCCATGACCTCTGAGATAGTTTCTGAAGTTTTGGTAGAAGTGAATGAGACAAAGGGTTTCTGGCTGAGGCAAAATCATTAGTAAAGATGAAAAGCAATAAATGTAATGATGCCTGAGAGACTGCCAGTGGGTCAGTGATGTCTTGTACTCTTCCCCACAAATGACTTTGGCCTTCTACCTTTAAAGACATGTTATTTGTCTAGTCTCCAGAAACTTGAAAAATATCAACTATATAATGGGTCAGTATTTGAAAGGTCCCATAAACAAGAGAATCTGCGTTTGTTTCCTAGTACCCATGAAAAAAATTCAGAGCATGGTTGTGCTTATAATCTAAGTACTGAGAAGACATAGGCTCACTGGGGTTCACTGGCTAGTCTTCCAGGCATACTTTGGGAGCCATGTCACAAGTGAGGAACTCTGTCTCAACCAACAAGGTGGACAGTGACTGAGGAATAACACCCATGGTTGAACTCTGGCTTCCATATGCATGTGTGCACATGTACACCCCCCATTGCCTGTGTATATATAGATATGTGTGTGTGTATGTGTGTGTGATTTTTATTATACCCCTCCCCCAGTACTTAACCTCTGAGATTTGGGAAAATTATACTTCTCTTTTTCTCTATAGCCACATACTCTCACCTGCAAGTGGACTTGATATTTTCCAGCTAAGGGAACAATAATATAATAGCTAAGGCAAACCAGCCAGGCAAATGGAAAATCTGATTTGTATATGTGTGACTCCTGTAAACTAATTTGTCACTGAACTCATATGTCTTCACCAAGGTTTAATCAAACACTGTCATCAGATGCAGGTTTCAGAGTTTAGTTGCTTGTTACATGTTGTAGAGCAAATCATATACTTGGTTTTATTTGCAGTCTTCAAGAGACAATAATATTCAAGAGAAGCTCTCTGGTGCAAGAAAATAAAAGTGGAGAACTCAAAATAATTTTCTTAAGTATCACAGAATTTATATTTAATCTCTGCTTTTCCCAAGTCCAGATAAACACCATATCTTTAATGGTAGAACTGAAATTAGTCAGTCACTGGAAACAAGACTGAAGAAAGTTTAGTATTTAGAAAACAAGAATCTAGAAGTAAAAATGTTTTAAACTTTGTCTTATTTAATTTACTGAAACATGTCTTATAATTAAATATTTTTATTAAATCTGCTCTTTGGTAATTTCACATATTTGTGCTGTGCATTCTGATAATTATACCCCTCTCTAGTCTCCCTCTACTCCTGTTACCTATATGTTTTCCTCACTAGTATCCTTTTGTCATTGATGACTTTGGCTATTTTGTTTTGCTTATTTCTTTTCTTGGAGTCTACTGAGTTTGACCACCATCATATGTAACCATAGATTTGAAACTATCCTTTGGGGCTGCATGGTCTCCTCAGGGGGTACATATTGGAAGTCAATGTCTGCCCTGTCTCAGTGTCCATCAGAACCCACAGGAGGGATGCAGTTGAGTTAACTCCTCCCACTCATGACTGACTGTTAACAGGCCAAATGTTATGAATGCCTATTGTGGGTAAAAGCTGCTGTTAGGTCGTAGCTACTTTGGCTGTACCATGTCCAGAAGACAACATTCCACAGCCCTTCTCTGGCTCTTACACATTTTTTCTATTCTCTCTTTGATGATGTTTGTGAGTCTTAAAGACAGTAGTATATTATGTCCCATTTACAATTGAGAACTCAACTGTTATTTATATAATTTATCTTTTGGGGGACTAATCAGGTTGTGCTATGTTTATTCTCTGAAGTCAGTGCTCTGTGCCTCTCACCAACAAAATCACATCTCCACGGTGGCACTGGTCTTTTTGTCTCTGCATAACCCCATGCCCTTCAGTCTCTCTTCCTCCAGTCCAAGCATGATTTGCCCAGGCCTTCCATACATGCCATCAGCTTCCAGATAAATGTAGCCCTTGCCCTATTTCCTTCAAATTTCTGCCCAAATACCACCTCACCAAAGAGGGCTTTCAGACCATCTACTACATAGCCTCCTTTTCCTCTGCTCTTCCATCATGTTGGATTTTGCTTCACAGGGTTTTTTAGATACAATAGCATATATGTACTTGTTTCATATGTTTTAATTGTCTCTTCAACCCACATCTCTTTCAGATGAGAGAAATTTTGTGGTTCTGTTTGCTGCCTGGTTCTAATTCATTGGCACTGCTTGGTGTCTATTCTGTATTTTAGGCCAAATGAGCAGTAAATAAGTACTTAACTTACCAATAAGTATTTATAATTGTGAAAAGTAAACAGATATTTACATTTATTTCTGCATGGACACAGGTAAGAGGGTTTTAAAAAGATAATAAATACAATTTACATATAAAGAAAAATTTAAATCAAAATAAGAGTACAAATAGAATTAACCTTATTTCTAAAAATTATGAGGACTTAAACGAGAGGCTAAGAACGTAGGTTAGTAGTGCAGTGCTTGTCTATTGTACAAGGGTCTCAGTTCATTACACACACACACACACACACACACACACACACACACACACACACACACCATACCACACATACCCATATACTTTATGGATAAGTTCTTGATTGTTTACAAGTTATGAAACATTTTGGTGAAATTATTTTTTCTGAAAATTCTTTATTGAATTCATAGGGCCTATCACATTGGCTTTGGAGCCCATGAAGATGCTAGAAGTTAGGGTGTGCTTGGACAGCAAACACAGGGATGTCTACTTACTGTTGGTGATGTAGCCATGACTCTTGCAGCTGTTCCTAAGATAAGCAAATGCATAAACTGTGACAAAGACAGACCCTAGCAACTGCTGCCCGGCTTTGGATGTGTGCATTAACTTCTTTTTTAAAACTAAAAGTTATATACATCATTTTTAATAGTTTGGGCATATTCTCCACCTGTTCTCACAAATTAGCCTAGCCTCCCCTCAAATTCACAATCTTCTTTTGGAGGTTACCCTTCTGAGTCCTGGGGTGACAGGTATGCACCACCCTTCCTGGCTACTTATAAACCCTTCTTAGGGAATGTTACTCATTCACATAATTTGATGTTAATTTTTTTTCAGAAAACTTTAATCAGAACAAGAAACAGATTAAGTGAACATTGGCATCCATTTCTAACACTTATCAGCATATGGAGAACTTTGTTTTAGCCAAACCCTTGCTCCCTAATCTAAGGTGATCATCAAATCACTTTAAAGTCATTTCAAGATGCTGGGCTAATCAGATATAGAAATAAGTATTACTAATAGTAATTTTCATGCACCTAAAACATTATCAAATTCAGAAAAATAATTCCTTAATTCAGCTTTTGAGAGTTTTAACACAGGATGTATGATAAATCTTTGAATGGTCAAAATTATAAGCTAAACAATACATGAACACAGTATTTAAGTGCTTCCATCTCCTTTTTCATTGCATCATATCAAAAAAGACATAATGTCTGGTTGCTCAATCTGAACAATAAGATAGAGTAGTAAAAATCTATAGACATTTTTTGCAGTTGTAGCAGCATTGATAAAGGAGCCTGGGAAGCCAGCTTGTTGCTTTGTCGCTTCAGTGTGGTGCAGACTTTGTAACCCCAGTTGCCTCACTGTTCTCTGTTTTGCTTCTTGGCTCTGTGTCACCTGTGTAAGCAACTCCCACAGTTAAATTAACCATTTGAAAGACCTAGTGTGGTTTTTTGCTTTTGGCTGACCTGATTAATACAGATGAGACCACAAGCTTAATTTTGGACCTATGACTACTCAGGTACTTCTAGATGTGAAGGAGGTAAAACCTGACTCCCCTGGGTGTGTTACAGAGCATGCAGCATGCTGTAGTGGTCTCCTCCTCTGTTCCCTTGTGCATCCGCTCTTACCACACTGGTCTTCAAGGGTTTCCCTTAACAGTGATAAGCTGTTTCCTGTTGAGCTAAGCTCTGTTAGAAACCTTTTCATACTCCAGGTTTTATCATATAAGAGCCACCACTACAGCTAGACAGTCTCTGGCAACCATTCCTACTTTATTAGTGCTCCCCGCTGTTGTCCATCAATACAGGCTGTTCTTTCCTTTACAGCACCGAGTCTTAATTGGTAACAAGTGTATTGCCAATTTGGCAGTTTAACACTAAATTTGTCAAGAATTTTGAAAACTCCATTAAGCACAAGAGAGAAATCTCGCCCGCCAGTTTTGTTGACTGCCTGGAAGATTACATCTAGAATGATGAATGAATCTGCTGCCAAGCTAGTCCGCTGTGCTCATGGAATGGCCCAGCTTCGGGAAGTAGGAAGCACTGGAGAGGCAACAGGCATGGTGGGATCTTTTTTAGGGCAATATCTCAGTACATTGTTCAAACAAACCCCCTACAGTTTGACATCTTTGCCGGAGTTTGAGGAACTGGGTCAAGAACTACTTTTCTCCTCTAGAAAAAGCAACACAAAGTTAGCCAATTTAAATTAATGGGTAAGAAATCTAGCTATTGACTGCCTTGATTAAAGTAGTGCCAGTAGCCTTTTTAGATTTAAGATAACTTTTTTTTTTCTTTCTGGCACCAGAGATCAAACTCAGAACCTCACACATGTTAGGCAAAAGTTCTACCCCCAGCTTCATCTCTAAGCCCAAGATAATTTTAAGATAAAAGTATTTACAGCAATTTTATAGGATATATAATTCTTTCATTTCCTAAGGCCTCACAAAATACTTTGTTTCTCCTCCAGTAAACTTTTAAACACCTATAATATTTGCTGTTTCATTTAGATAATTTTGGTGGATGCATATACCATGCCTTATCTGATAGGAATCTCCTTAGAATTATGCTTGTATTCAGTTTTCTGGATACTAAAAAAACCAAACAATGATACTGGCCCTGAGACAATAGCCTAGTGGGGATATAAATGACAAGACATTCAAACACAGCCCCTAAGACTCTCATTTATAATAACTAAATACAAGGTCAATGCTAATATCTTGCCATAACATTCAAATTATATTTCATTTTTACATTTTATCACATGTATATGGTAAGCATGTGTATGCATGCATATTTTTCATATTTTGCATGTGTGGGCCATATGTGAGCACATGCATGTGAAGGCCCCAAGCTGATGTCTGGAATCATTCATAATCACTCTTGTACTTTATCTGTTGAGGCAGGACCCTCAGTCAAAACCTGAGTTGACTGATATGTCTAGTCTTGATAACCAACCTGTTCTGGGGTTCCCTCATCCCTGTGTTTGAGACTTGAATTACAGGAGACCACTACTCAGCACTTACTTAGATTTTGGGGACCTGGACTCCGGTTCTCATGCTTGGGAAGCAAGTACATCAGCCATGTTCCCAGGTCATGAACTATAAATTGTACTGAAAATTAAGCTTACTATGAATCACTACATATGCAATGTTTAGATAATTTATAAACATCGAGACACAATTTGAAAACAATTTGTTATAAAAGGCAGAGAAAAAATAAAAAACAGTGACAAAAATTGGGACAGCCGATACAAATTTTTCTATCTTCTCAAAAGTATAAATAACAAGGTATAAAAGACGATGTACATTTTTGGTAGAGAAGCAAATTAAAATATAAAAATAAATGTCTTTCTCATCAACTAATACTTTAATGACTGTGTAGAAGGGTAGGCAGTAGAAAAATCATTCTATAATGATTAGGGTTGAACCAAGATTTGTTGGCTGTAATTTACACACCATAGCGCATTGTCTTATGGGACCAATCAGTTGTTCACAAAGCATTTGAATGCCCCGTCTGACTACCACTTGTTCATTGCAATTTTCCCAGTACATTTCCCCCTTCATTCTCCTGGTAATGGATGGATGGGCTATTCAAGCACAGAACCTCAGTTATCAGCCACATGCTGTGGAACGAAAAATCCCTTAAGAAACTGTGGTAATTGGACATGTGTCAACAGTAGCAATTCATTGCTGGAACCCCTAGGAGATACACAGCTTGCCCATGTTCACTACCTGCATGAGCTGAGAGGTTTTCACTCCTGAATGATGCTGCTGGGGAGAAAAGGCCATGGTGGTCATCTTCATCTACTTAGAACCAGACCCTCTAGTGTTACTTTCATTTTCGTTATACAACTTAAAAGCTAATTCTTTATAAAAATCCAAAAATTATTTCCCCCCATTATAGGAATCACCTTTTGTGTACTGTGTGTTTAGCTGTTTTAACTCCTGTGGTTTAAGAGGAATTTTAGAATTTAAACTTACTTCCAATGAAAGTGGATGCTACAAAATCAGACAGTGGGTGTCTCTGTGTCTCCTAATGTAGTTCCTTACAAAAGGCATGGGCGTATTTGCCAAAGAATAAGAACATGAGATATTTCCCACCTACTACAGCATCTGGGTGTGAGATGCATCCTTTGCTACATTTTCTATTAAAGAGTCTTTTATTCATGTGACTGCTACTTAAGATTTCTGGGGCCCACATACCATTCCTTACATGTGGAATTTAGATTTGGCCAAACTTTGGCTCCGTGTCTAGGAGAAGGGCAGCCCTGAGCATAACCCTACTGTACTGCTCGCTGTGTGCTCATCTATGATGGGAAGCACTGGCTTCAGAAGGTCTTGCTGTGTGCTCTTAATCACTGAACAGAGAGAGGTGAACCTGCTCAAAACAAATCCCCATGACCCTTCACTCATCATTCAGCCGTGGGGTTAAGTAGCCTCAGGCAGGTGGTGAAGGTGGGTAAACTGTGTGGGTAAACTTTTAGGAGTGTCAACAATTATTTTTTTGGGGGGTCTCAACTGTATGCTCAATTGACTATTGAGTATTGTTTCTCTCTATAACTCTAACAAAGTTATCTTCACTAAATAAATTCCATTGTATAAGCAAAATTGTCTTATTTCTTTTTTAAAATTTTATATAACAAGTCTTACTTATTTCTAGTCCCTATTAACTTACTATTATTTAAAAGTAGGTACCTTTCTGCTATTTCATCCATTTACATTTTATTTTTGATCACTCATCACCAGCTCATGCTCTGATTTCTTTGCTGCTTTGTATGTGTGTTTGTGTGTGTTCACATGCATGCATCAGTTGGTGAGGGTACAGATGTTTGTGCAGGCCAACAGACAATCCTAGGTGCACTTCTTTAGATGTCATCCATCTCTCTTTTGTTCGTTTTTTCTTATTTTTGGAAACAAGGTTTGTCCCTGGCTGTGGCATTTACCAAGTACCTTAGGTGGGGCTGGCCAGTGAAGCCCAGGAAACCAATCTCTACTGCCCCAGCACTGGATTATAGACATGGGCTGTTACTCCTAGCTGTTTTGTGTGGGGTTTTGAGGATCAAACTCGGGTCCCCATGCTTACAAAACAAGCCCATTCTTGACCTAGCTATTTCTCAGCCCTCATCCTGGATTTTGATTAAAGCGATCGTTAAGTACATCCAGAATATAACATGAAAAATTGTCACAGTTATCTTCAGTGTTGTAGAGAAGCTGAAGTGGAAAGCCACCCTCTCTTGTTTTCTGTGTGAAATATACAGCAAACCTTTAAATAGGGAACATGAATCTCCTTAAAAGTTACTCAAAAAGGTTAAGGCTTGTGTGACTGTCAGAGGAAAGCAGGAAACCCCAGAAACAGGATTAAATCAGAATAATGCTGGTCCTTATTCCCATTATTCTGAAAGTAGACCAGAATTTCATTTACATTTTAACATCCCAAACTGGTGTTTCACCCTGTTCTGCAGTTAGCTCAGGAAATTCTTACCTTTTTAAACCATACCAGCCTATCAGTTGGAAAATGTTTAAGAAATATGGACTTAAAAAAAATCAAACCTCCCACATATAATAAAGAATGTAATTGTATTGCAACATCCTTCCTCTTAGAAGAAAAAAAGTGACACAATAGGAATAATTTTTAAAGAACTGTGGAAAAATATTCAATTTTGTTATGCACACAGAGAAACACACACACACACACACACACACACGAGAGAGAGAGGGAGAGAGAGAAAGCACGAGCGCAGTGGGGATGGGGGACCCATGCCCCATGTAGTGTGAAGGTCAGGACATCTTTATTGAACGGGTTCTTTCCTTCTACCTTTGGTAGGTTTGGAGGATTGAACCCAAGTACCAGGCTCTCATGGCAAGCATGTCACTCTCAGTCATTTCAGTGTCCCTTTCGTCTGACTCCTAAAGTTTAGTACTTCATTGATTATCAAAACTTAAGCATTTAATGCATGTATTTGTTTATCTTGTTTTCTCAGTTAAGTCTGTGAGGAAAGACACAGACAAAGCCCTGCCTTAACACTTTCCAGGGAAGTACAGGGTTCCTGGACTACTTGGAGGGTGTCTTTGTTGTTTTCTGTTGCTATGAAGAGACACCATGACCAAGGTAGCTTATAACAGAAAACATTTAATGGGAGCTTGCTTACAATTACACAGGGGTGGTCCATTCTCATTTTAACCACTATATCTGGAATTCCCAAGTCCCTCTCTCTCTTCCCCTAGGGGAGAATATGAGGCTGCAGTCCTCTTGTATTCTCAGATGTATGCCTTATGTTCAGTAATATTTCTCGGTTGGCATTAATCACCAACTTTTATTTTCAAAACTTTGTATAACTCTGGAGTAAATATTAATATAAAATTTTCATTGCCATATGCTACTTTATTTCCCACTGACAGATTACAAACTATGAATTTCTAAGATGAACAGAATCAGAAACTGCTAGATTGCTGGAACTGACACATAGTAAGAAGCCAATGATTCTAGGGCCCAAATAATTAGGTTTACACTTTTCATATTTAGGTAGAGCTTGTGGGTTCTAAGAATCATGATTATGGATTTTCTACTAATGAATATAATTTACTAGCAGATTCCTACATTTTGTCAGGCTTTGAAAGGAAGTGGAAAAGGCGTGTGTGTTGGGGGGCTATTGCATTGAAAGGATAAGTTTGGACCTTGGGATAGATAATAAATAGGAATACTTCTTTGATGATAAAAAAAAATAGTGCCAGTATAAAGAAGAACAAAGAGAAAGGAAAACAAATAACTGCATTTTGTTGCTAGGTACAGTGTCCTCATGATACATGTGTGGCTGTATTTTACTCAAACAGTAACTTGATAAAGTACAGGCTATTATCCTATTTTAGAGATGAGGTAAAACCCTCTTTTCTTTCTCTTTTTTAATTTAGAGATCTTTTTTATTTTATTTTACATACCAATAAGTTCTGCACCTCCTCCCCTTCCACTCTCCCCAAAGCTCCCCCTCCCCCTCATCAAACCCAATCTACTCCTCTGGGAGGGTAGGGCATCCCATGAACAGTCAACAAAGTCTGACATATCAAGTTGAGGCAGCATCAAGCTCCTCTCCCCTGTTTCAAGGCTGAGCAAGGCATCCCTCTATAGAGAACAGACTCCAAAAGGCCAGTTCATGCACTAGGGATAAATCCTGGTCCCACTGACAGAGGCCCCACAAACTGCCCAAGACAACTGGCATTACATTAAGAGGGTAGTTCAGTCCCATGCAGATTCCCCAGCTGTCACTCCAGAGCCAATGAGCTCCCAGTAGCTCAGGTGAGCTGTCTCTGTGGGTCTCCCCATCATGATCTTGACCCCTTTGCTCATATAATCGCTCCTCCCTCTCTTCAACTGGACTGGGATCTTGGCCCAGTGCTTATCTGTGGAGCTCTGCATCTGCTTTCATCAGTTAATGAATGAAGGTTCTATGATGAAAATTAAGGGTAGTCATCAATCTGATTAGAGGGGAAGGATTGTTCAGGCACCTTCTCCACTATTGTTTGGAGTCTTAGCTCTAGGGTCATCCTATGGATTCCTGGGAATTTCCCTAGCACCAGGTTTCTTCCTAACCCCTGAATGGCCCCCTCTATCCAGATAACTCTTTCTTTGCTCTTCTTCTCTGTCCCTCCTCCAACTCAACCATCCAGCTCCCTCTGGAGAACCTGACAGGGCTGGCTAGCTAAATCTAGAACAGCATCTCACAGCAGTTTTTAATGACTTTGATTCTGTAAAATAGTAGGAGTTTTTAGTACATTATATGGGCTCAGGACTTAACAGTTTTATGAGGGAAGTAATCATGTGTAACACAACTGAGTAGACACACACGACTTTTCACATAACATTTTTCAAAATTTATTTGGGGACAGGTGTGACACTGAATGTCTAATGTTTCCCCTGAAATGTCTAATACAAAAGAATGGTAAGAGATGTGAAGCTTAAAAGCTCTTTGTATGTATCCAGTATTCTTTGACTTCTAGTTGGCTGAAAATAATCTCCCAGCTGTGTAATAATAGCATCTGGCCTTTAGTTGACTGTTGGTCTTTTCCTTCCTAAGTAACAGGAAAGATCCAGGATCGATAGGCTAATCATTTAAGGATCACTCCATGTTGCTGTGATAAAGGACATCCTCAACATTCCTTCTTTTCCTCATCACATTTTCATCATGTAAAGAAATGTTTACGAAGCATCACAAAATTCAGGCAACTAGTGATAAATGTCATATGACCTGAGGGTATACTTCAATGTGTAATTCACTGGGGGATGTGTCATGATAGGCATATATGGATGATGTCCTACATCAGTCTGGAGTTTGACAGGGGTTCCTTGATGTATTGGAATAATTAGTTAATTGTTGTGATGTTTTGAAAATCCTTCTGCCTTTGATGTATAATGGAAAATCTAGGAAAAAATGATTAGAAGTCCATTTTCCTTGATGTTGTTATTTTTAGAGATATATTATCATAGTTTCAGTTGTCAACCTGCCATAACCCAAAGCTGGGAAGAGGGATCAATTCAAGAATTGCCTCCATTAAACTGGCCTGTTTCAATGTCTGTGAGGAATCTTCTTCCTCCTTGCTATGGAAAACAGAGGCCAATGTGATTGGTACTATCTCTGTGTAGGTGGGCCTGGGCTATATATGAAAAGTATCTGAGCAAGCCAGTGAGACCAAGCTGGCAAGCAGTGTTCTTTTATAGTCTCTGCTTCAGTTCCTACCTTGAGTAGCTGCCTTGGCTTGCCTTAAGAATGGACTGTAATAAATGGAAACAAAAGCTTTCCTTCCCCAAGTTATTTTTGACATGGTGTCATCACAGTAACACAAACAAATTAGAACATATACTTTAAGATGCCATGGCAACCATCTGTATGTTGAAATTTAAAAAAAACAACCAAAGTAAACTAGACTATCAACTGAAAAGGTTGTCTCTTCTGCACATGACCATCTACCACCATGAAAACACGTCAGCATGACTCTCTTCACAGGTTTTACACAGTCTTTCCAGGTGTGGTGAGGCATAGCCCTCTTAGGGACCATCGCTGATGCGACTCAAGGATTTTGAAAGTTCAACAAATCTCATTTGTAGAGAGGAAAGTTCACACATTGAGAACTTGGACAAGACCAAACAGTAAGCAGAACAACACTACTACAAGTCAGGTCTGTGTGACCTGTGTGAGCGGTGAAGTCCCAGTGTGTATCATGGAATTCAGGTCATGATCTATAGGCTCTTAGTTCATTAACAAAGTGTGAGTAATGACAAATAAAACATCTGTTTATTTCAGACTGTCAAAGCAATGCAATTAATTTGACTTCTTATTATGCTAATTAAAATGTTCTGCTTTCCTTGTACTTTCATGGGCTGGACAATAATAAATATCAATCACAGTGACCCAAAAACTAGCTATAAGCCCTCATGTTGAGTTTGAAATAATTATCACAGAGCTAATATTAATTTCAAATCTTAAATACTCGAGCACACTGTAACTCATGTAGGCAATAGAATGTCAAATAAAGATAGGATGCTAGGGAAAGGATTTTTGCAATTAAAAGTTTGAAGGAATAAACACACAGAGGGAAACTGTCTTCCTTGCTGCTCAGAAAAAGATGCCAGAAATTCTTACAGGACTGTGATAGCAGAAATGTCTGAGGTATAAACCTGACTGTAAATAATCCTCCATATCCTTTAAATGTATTAAGCATATGCATTAGAATGTAAATATTTTAATTAAGTTGGATGCTTTGCAACATAATGCTTGGATTGATCTTACTCCAACCATTGTGTTCTTCTTCATACACTGCCTGACTTTTTACAAAGATACTTTTCTCTTTCTCATATGTATTGTATGTGGCTCTGTGTGGGATGGCAACACACACACACACACACACACACACACACACACACACACACACATGTAAAGTATAGTTCTGCCTATATTTAACTATATATCTGTATAATTAAGAACTATCAATTCTCTATCACTTGTAGGGTTGGTGAAAATCTTTTCCCATTCTGTAGGCTATCGTTTTGTCCTATTGACAGTGTCCTTGGCTTTGCAGAAGCTTCCCAGCTTCAGGAGATCCCACTTATTGATTGTTGGTCTTAGTGTCTGTGCCACTGGTGTTATATTTAGAAAGTGGTCGCCTGTGCCAATTCGAAGAAGTGTATTTCCCACTTTCTTTTCTATCAAGTTCATAGTGGCTGGGTTTAAGTTGAGGTCTTTGATCCACTTGGATTTGAGTTTTGTGCAGGGTGACAGGCTCGGATCTATTTGCATTTTTCTGATCTCTAAGATATATAAAGAGCTCAAGAATTTAGAGCCCAAAACCCTGAATTACCCTATCAAAAAATGGGGTACAGATTTAAAAAGGGAATTCTCAGCAGAGGAACTACGAATGGCTGAAAGGCACCTGAAAAAGTGCTCTTCATCTTTAGCCATCAGAGAAATGCAAATCAAAACTACTTTGAGATACCACCTAACACCTGTTAGATTGGCTAAGATAAAAGGCACAGATGACAGCCTATGTTGGGGAGGATTCGGAGCAAGGGGAACACTCCTCCATTGTTGGTGGGATTGTAAGCTTGTTCAGCCACTTTGGAATGCAATATGGAGGTTTCTCAGAAAATTGAGAATCAATCTCCCCAAGGATCCAGCAATACCACTTCTGGATGTATACCCTAAAGATGCACATTCACATACCAAAGGTATTAGATCAACTATGTTCATAGCAGCATTATTTGTAATAGCAAGAACCTGGAAACAACCTAGATGTCCCTCAACTGAAGAATGGATTAACAAACTGTGGTACATCTACACAATGGAATACTACTCAGCAGTAAGAAAAAATGATATCCTAAAATTCGCAGGCAAATTGATGGATTTGGAGAATATCCTCCTGAGCGAGGTATCACAAACTCAGAGAGTTAAGCAGGGGATGTAATCACTCACTAGTGGTCTCTAAACAAACAAACAAGAAAAAAAGCCAAACATGCCCAAGCTGCAAGCCACAACCACTGAACAGCTTGGGATCAGAAACACCCTGGACTGACCCTTCGGATCCCACTCCAACTATAGGAACACCTGACTCACCCTTGAGGGAGGGGAGACAAAATTGGATTTGGCCAGGAGTGGAGACTGATCCAAGCATTATTGGGTCAGGGGACCATAGGACTGTCTGCTCCCTGCCCAGGGAAGGGATGGGGAATTGCAGAGAAGAAAAATGTCAAGATGTGGTGGGAGGGGGAAGGGACCTTGAATAAGGATATACAGTGATGGGAAAAAAAAATTCAGAGGGAAAGCTGAACACATAGTAAATATATGTGTAGCAATCTTATTTGCATTACCACCCTTGATAAGCCATGCTTATGATTCTTATCCTCTTCATAGTTATTGTTAACTTTTCCTCATTTTAAATTCATGTTACTGTTTTTTTGTTAAATACAAAATAAAGAAGGAAAAAAAAAAGAACTATCAATTCTTCATCATTCTTTCTTAATTTTTCAGTCAGTCCTTGCTTCTGTCCTGACAATTACAGGGCAGCAGTTCATTTGAAGGTCTCCAATCTTCTTACAGACCATGACAACAGGCCATCTCATGCTGTTACCATGACCCTGTCCACACATGATTCTCTGGTGTTTGCTCTCATTCATACTCCTTGATCCATCTTTGATTTTGGCTCCCAAAGCATGCTACCTCTTGTTTCTCCCCCATGCCGCTGTCCTTGGCTACTTGTTGCTCTATCTTCCTATCCTTTAAATACAGACCTTTCTGATGATCTACCCCTTGGACTTCCTTTCTGCACTCTCTTCTCTGGGGAGTCTTATCTCGCCATATAGACTTAGTTCTCACTTTATATCAATGGCATCTGCATTTACAACCCCAGCTTTAACTTTCTACAGACTTCTGTTAGTTCCTGATGGATCTGCTATGTGTCTCACAAATACCTTAAAAACACAAATTTTTGAGTCAATAAGGAAAATGTGGTACAGATACAAAAAAAGAGTTTATTTTATTTATTACTTTTATACTTTTAGTGTGGTATGTGTGAGTGAACATGTCGATCTGTGCATACACGTAGAGGTTTGAGGTCAATGTGTGGCATTCTTTGAATTGCTCTCCACCTTATATTTTGTAAATTAAGTTTTATTGAGATACATTCATGCCCACTCACATACATCTTATCACAAGCTACTTCTGCACCACACAGGACGACTAAGTAGCAGAGGCATCTTCTGAAGTTTTATCTGCAGCCATTAAGCCCTCTTAGACTGAGACAAAATCTTACAGTGGACCAGAAACTCAATGATTCAGCTAGGCTCACCCAACAAGAATCTTCAGGGATCCACCTGTCTGAACCCATTCCTCCCCCACACAATCACCAGAGCCACAGATGGCTACAGCAACACTCATTTCTACATGAGTGCTGAGAATTAAGCACAGGCCCTTATCATTGTTATATGTAATTTTGCCATGTTGAAAGTGAATCCTTCCCCTTTGATTAGACAAAAAAGGGAAAGTTATGTGGGATGTCTTTCTGCATGCTGTGGACATCATCGGGTAATAAAGAAACTGTTTTGGCCTATGGCATGGTATCTTAGAAGTAGGTGGGAGATCTGAGCATAGATAAAGGGGAAGGAGTGTGGAGTCAGACAGAGAAGCTGTAAGCAGCTTCGTTTACCATTACATGGATGATGTCTTGTTGGCTGATTCAAATATAGATACCGTAGAAAGAATATTTGAAGAAGTGAAAAAAACCCCGCCTGTTTGGGAATTAAAAATTGCTCCTGAAAAAAATACAAAGAAGAGGAAGATATAAAGGAATTCAGGTAAGCCATGGGCCATGTGGAATGACATAGATTAATAGAAATGGGTTAAGTTGTAAGAGTTACCAAGGGAAGGAATATGCTGGAGCCATAGGTCAAGCAGCATGTAATTAATATAAGCATCTGTGTTAAGCAGTTGCAGGCAGGTCCTGACCTTGCAGCTAGTCTGGGTCAGAAACTACTTACTACAAGGTGTGTAGTGGGGTGTGTGTATGTGTGTGTGTGAATATCGCAATCAACTAGGAAAGGTATTGTGAGAAGGAAAAATGTCTTAAGGATGGAAAAATTAAGAAGGTACTGGAATACATGTGACATGAAATTAGCAGAATGAAGTAAAGAAAGATGGAGGACCATCAGGAGGGGCAGAGGGGAGAGGAGACACATCGGGTATATGAAAATACCATAAGGAAATTCATTGTTTTTTCAGGGCAGTTAAAAGGAACTAATAAAAAATTCCCATTTTTCTTTCAGTGAACTGCAAGCTGTTTGTGTGTTTAATATGACCACCCCCAAGGCCCTGGCTACCCACAGGCAAATCCTTGGATCTGTTTTCTTGCCATGACCCTTTTCATCAGTGTGCTTCTCTTACGGTGCATGCTGCAACACCAGGTACAGCCCTGACCATTTGTCTTCACTCAGAGATCTTTCCGACCAAGCCAGTGTCTCTCTCTGCCCCTACATCATAGCCCCACATTAATGCTTTTTTCCATAATCCAGAAAAACTCACATCAGTGTTAACATAATTACTGCAAGCATCACAGATCCCAGGCCTTGGGTACAAGAACATAATTTTCTTTTTCTGAGAAGAAATTGAACTTCTGATTAAATTCCTAGTCCCCCCTGGAAACTTTTAGATGTGTGCCAATGTGTGTGCCCTGAGTGACAAGGCTTAGGGCATGCCTTAGGTGTCATTTTTTCTCACCTCATGCACCTCTTCTGTGCCTACCTTGCTGGCTCCAGCTGCCTTCACCTCCTTAGAGGTGTTTCCTGCCACTGCCTCCCCAGCTGTTGTGTGGTTATGGTGATCTAATACAAGGCTCTAGGTACAAGAACAGCGTTTTGTGATTCAGCGTTGTACCGCCCCCATCCTGCTTTTCCTCTTCTGTTTTGAATTCCAGGAATTTGCTGTCTAGGGGGCAGGTGCAGCACATTGGCTCTTGGGAAAGTTTTCAGTAGGTAGAACTCAACTTATTCACTCCACTTTGTTTTCTTCTCTCTCTCTCTCTCTCTCTCTCTCTCTCTCTCTCTCTCTCTCTCTCTCTCTCTCTCTCTCTGTCTATCTCTGTGTGTGTGAGAGAGGGAGGGGGACATGTGTGTGCATGTATGTAATATTATTAGAGGCAGAATCTGAAAGTTTATTTTCAAAGGGTGCTTTAAACCAACTTAGGCCCAGCTTCAAATGAATAAAAAACTCTAGACTTGCTGATGCCTGATAGGTTAACTTTTCCCAGTGCCACTCTAAAGTCTCTGAAGCCCCTCTCTACACCCATGCTGTGCACATGCATACACATACAGATTAAAATAAATATATTCTTTTTTTTAAAAAACACTTTTATTTATTTATTTGCCTTGGTGTTTGCCTGGAACTGGAACTACAGACAGTTGTGAGCTGCCATGTGGGTGCTGGGAATCAAACCCGGGTCCTCTGGAAGAGCAGAGGGTGCTCTTTACCGCTGAGCCATCTCTCCAGCCCCAAAAATAAATATATTCTTAATATTAAGAACATAAAAGATTTTCTGGTGAGTGTGGCACTATTGAGTGTAAGGATCTGATAGGTGAGGCAGGCAGATAGTTGTCCGTCACTCACACGGTTCACCTTTCACCATTTGTGAAGAAGAAAGATGTAGAAGTGATATGCACAGGCATAAGAGTGTCAGAGATATGGCCAGTGTTAAATGAACAATGGGTGTGGGGTGGGGGCAAAGGCGGAAATAGTTCCCTCCTGTAGACGTTTACTTGGCAGAGCTATCCATACTTGGGGGAAAATGTTTCCAGACATAGTCCTTCACCGTGAAAAAATTGAGTTTACATTGGATATTAGTTCAGAATTAATGTATCAATGTCCAACAGGAATAACATTTCACTACTGTCATCTGTACATGGTGGTGACAAACTGGTATATTACTGTGATTGGTATAATAAAAACTGAATAGCCAATAGCTAGGAAAAGGTTGAGTGAGATTTCTGGAGACAGAAAGAACTCTGGGAAGAAGAAGGGAGAGGACAGGAAACAAGGAGAGGAAACAGGAAGTATAAGAGGGAAGAGAGGTAATGCCACGTGATAGAACGTAGATTAGTATAAATGGGTTCATTTAAGATATAAGAGCTAGTTAGAAACAATTCTAAGCTATAGTCTGATCTTTCATAATTAACAAGAAGTCTCCATATCACTATTTGGGAGCTGGCCGGCAAGACAAAGAAGACTCGCCACAATACATATTAGGCTGATCAGGATCCTCCCTAAATTCATTGGCAATATTGGCTTTTTGTCAGAGGAGCTGACAATCACTAGATGGCAAGGGTCATGCCCTTCAAAGCTTACTTATTACCTCATGTGATGAAATTTTATACAATACCAAGCCTGATCTTTTGAAAGAGGAGAAAAATTCTGGCGTATTAATTTTTTGTCTTAAGAATTATAATAAAAAATATTTTTTAGAGTGAAATATTATAGAGGTTAGACAAACTACTTCCCAGTTCATCAAAACTGAGTGGGACAGTCAGTTCCGTTACAAATTGTCTGTATTGATAAGGAAGTATATTCTGCCTGTGAGAGAGACTGAGTCAAGCATGGATTACAGGACCCAACCTCTTGTGACTTTAGGAGACTAGACTCTTGAAACTAATGGTTCTAATAAGTTCTTTAATATATTACAACCCACACTGAACAGTTAATTCATTTCTATCCTAGATGCACTTTCTTCTAGCTGTAACAGAATCTCGGACCATGCCTCTGTTCCCTTCATTTAATTTCTCCAGCAGACTTCATGATGGGATCCCTTTCAGTAATTTCACAATTCTGAATGTGACCCTCACCTGCTGAGAATGTGATCCTATCGGCTAAACATTGAGAATTGAGGGCACCCATTTCTATGTAGGCTATGTTCCAGAGAACTCCCTGTTCCATAAAGAAATGGTTTTTGTGGCTAGCTCCTCATGGTCCTTCCCTCTTTTACAGGGATGGAAAAGGCTCCCTACTTCATTTCTTTTCCATCTTCCTGCTTGCACCCTGATTTTGTGAACTCTGAGTTAATCCTCCTTTTCTTCCCAAGTATGAACAGGCTGACTTCAAACAGATTACAATAGGTCACAAGGTTTAATGGGCACAGTGATAATCATCTAAATTATATTTCTAGGTCTGATGGGGTAGACAGATGTGAGGTTCGCTTCACCAGCACTCACTGTTAATCAGCAAGGCTGGTGTCTCCCAGCATGGCTGCCTCTCCTTCCTCCTGGAGAGGCTGCCTCCCACTGACTGGTTACCAAAGGCAGTGGCATGAACTTTCTTCTCTCCCACAGGGTCCAGTCCTAAAGGACATGAAAGTCAAATGTGGCTGCCACTCAAACACACGACTGCGACAGACGCTTTTCATCTCTGGGAGCTATCTGACTCCACTTGTACTTCAAGTCCTCAGTTGGACAGTTGTCACTGATGCTTACAAGCTGTTCGGGCTGCTCACTTCTTGTTTTCACATTCAAGAACTCTCTGCATTGATTTCTAGTAGCATCTAGCAAACTTCCATTGCCAACTGCAGATTTTCAATTATTCCTTCATTCTTTTACAAAGCATTTTATATATTTTTTGTTTTATGTGCATTTGGTGTTGTGTCTGAATATATGCCTGTGTGAGGGTGTCAAATATCCTGGAGCTACAGACAGTTGTGAACTGCCATGTGGATGCTGGGATTTGAACCCAAGTCCCCTGGAAGAACAGACAGTGCTCTTAACCACTCTCCAACCCGTTTCTTGACTCTTAACTTTACAAGGAATAAGAACCACAGAATTATTCTGACAAAGAAACTAAAATAACTTTACTTCTTAAAATTCAAAAGTAAACAACCTTTGGGCACTAATAGAGACCATGTTGTCCTGGAGTGATTGCACAGGCCAGTGGATACAATTACATCTGTCTGTTTCTTATCAAAGTAAACAATGACATTTCTCCTGATACAGCAGGATATTAGGATTTGATTAAAGCTAAAGTGCTATAAAAGAATGAACTTAAACCATTGAAAATTGATCAATACATCCAATCGAAGGTGAATATATGTATGTAAAATATCTCATAACTTACAAGAGGCTGCTGCAAAAAGTTTCACTTTATTTTTTAGTAACAACCCAATGAAATAGGTTTGGACCATGTATCATCTCTGTTTTTCTTATCATAGCAACTTTCTGAGAAGTTCAGTGACATGTTCAGTGTCACTGAAATGAAAAGTGATAGAGCCAGCACACAAATCCAGGCCTTGTGATGACACCTCCAGTTCTTCTATATGAGTGTATATTATGTGCGTGTGTGTCTGTGACAATATTTTGCAAATATGGTCTTCTGATGAATTGCAATAATAGTTTGTTTGAAAAAAAACCCTATTTCTCAAAGAGGCTCAAATGGCAGAGCTTGTATGTAAATTGTATGTACTTAAATTAGCCTTGTAAAATGAGCAGAATCAGATGTACTGAACTTTTTCAATAAGAGAGAGGTTGATTGTCAAAATAGCCACATTCATTATACTATTTCCAGAGTTTTTTTCTAGCTGTTAGTGGTATGAAGTTTATAAAAGCCATGGATATATGAAATCATATTTTGAGTTGATGCAGAAACTAAAAATCTAGCAACTCAATGGGATATGAATGATATAAATAAAAAACAGAATCAAAAGAAATTGTTGACTATTATAAATTCTAAATTTACAAAATTTAAAAGACATTTTCTGATGTACAGTAGTTTAACTTCCTCCCATCCACAAAAGAGAAGGAGAGAAAGAGGGAAACAGGGAAAAATGAGAAAGTGGTTTAAACCACATGGGAAAGGAATATGGACATGAGTGCATTGTAAACCTCAGGGAAAGATCTTTAAAGACTGGAGACAGAATGATGACTGGGGAATTAAAGTGTCGACACTAATTCTAAGAAAACCTTTTTAATCATACACAGAGTAGTTGTAAGCTCACTAAATTCCACATTATTCTTTCACAATTAAACACTAAAAGGGAACGTAAGTTGTTTAAAAATATTTATTCAATGTAATGATCTTAAACATAAATTAACTGCACTAGTGAATAGTTTCTTTATTTTCATTACTAATAAATTTGGCTTTTCAAAAAAATTCTGTGCATGTTCATGTGGGTGTGTTTATGTCTGGTTCAGAAGCCTGAAGAGGTCAGAGAGGGTATAGAATCCTCTGTAGCTGGAGTTAGAGGCAGCTGTGAGTTGCCATATGGGGGCTGGACTAGAACTCAGGTTCTCTGTAGGAGCTGCATGCTTAACCTATGATTCACCTCTTCAACCTCAGGCATTTTTAATTTTCAAAGTCTGAGCAGCTTTTCCTTAAAAGCATTTTTTTCAAGCTAGACATAAACATCAAAACAAACAAAATCAAGAAATCCTGCTACTGAAAACTTCAATAATTTTAAATCCAACTCATTGGCTGGCAGGTCTTGTACTTGAAATTTGGTGAACTTTTTATCTTTGCTTTTGTTCCTTTTTTGTTTTAATATATTTAAATTATGTTTGACAAAAGCAAATAAAGCTAAAGTAGTAATTATGTCATATAAACAATTATTTTATTTCTCAATGTGACATTTTGGTTATGAAAATTATGAATGTCTTTGAAATTTTTAAAAACTTCAAGAAAAAACCGAGAAGAATATCTTTAATGTTTAGAATCACATTGGACTATCTGTACAATGTTGAGGGAGGTAATGAATGGGAACACATTATATTATAAGAATATAAAAGCAGTCAGTATAAGGTTCATAGTCAAGCCATGGTAAGAACCACAGCAAAGACTGTTCGTTTTCCATTTCTGTAACAAATATCTGGGATAATCAATTTACAAAGATGAAAGGTATATTTTGGCTCTGAGTTTCAGGACCTTGGAGGCTTCAGGCTGTGGTTGGTTGGCCCTGTTGCTTTGCACTCATGACAGTCTTTCATGGCTGGGACATGTGACAGAGCAAAGCTGCCTAACACATAGCCAAGAGATGACAAAGGAGAGGAAAAGCCTAGGGTCCCACAATTCCCTTCAAGGGCATGGCTCAAATAAGCTAAAACCTCTCATTAGGCCCCATTTTCTAAAGGCTGCATCACTTCTCAGTAGCATCAAGTTATGACCAAGCCTTGTTAGCAATTTGGGTCTTTGAGGGTTATCGCAAAGCCTAGCTATATTGGGTCTTTCTTTTGATTTATGGAAAAGAGTATTTGCCTGGTAATAATAACTTTAAACCTAACTTTTCAGATGCAGAGACAGATCTTTATAAGGGGCTAAGAAATAACCTTTTTAAACATCTAATATAAGGAACACAGAACTGGTTTCAAGAGGAAATGCATGTGAGCTACATGAACCTACACATGTGTGTGTTATGTGTATAATATATAATCTATATGTTACTTATAATAACATACTATATTATCATAAACATATAATAACATAATTCATGGTCAAGTAATATATTATGTAATGTATTTTACTATAGAATATGTTTTTATATATTATATATTATCACATTATATAAACATTATATAATAATGTCATATAAATAAATCTATAATATAGTATATAAGTACCAAATACATATTATATTGATTATATAAACATCATATAATCATATTATATAAGCACATTTTAAATATTATTTATATAACATATTACACATGTACACATGTACTTATGTGGAAGGAGACCCTGGGAACTTCCTAGACATGCAAAGTATTGGGCTCTTCCCCACGTCTAACTGAACCAGCACATGAGGTAGGCCTCTGATCTGTTTTAAGAAGTCTTCATAGAAATTTTAAAGCATGTTCAAGTTTGAGAATCAACAGCATAAGAAAAAGTAGACAATGAAGAAAGAGAGTGAAGGCAGCCAGTGACAGCAGGGGCATCCCTGGCCCCACTGGCCCTGTGCTTGAGATGAAGGATTCATAAATATATCTAGTATAGATAGGCAGTCAGAAACACTTAAAAGTCAAGATAGTATTTAAGTTGTAAATCCCAGAGGATGTTAGAGTGAAAACTAACTGGGCAATTGTAAATGTAATCCTCAAATCCTTTGAGGCATACAGTCCTTTAACTTCAGGCCAGGTGGCCAGGAATGGGTAAGCCCTACAGTGTCTACAAAGGGATATACTCACAGAATTTTACTGGCCCTTTAAAACAGACTTGGGGTATTATGACTTTTTACAAAAATCCTTGGCGCTTATAAACATCCAAACAGTGAAGAGAAGAGAATTGGAGATCAGAAAGATACTTCCAACTTTTCATGTATTTAAATCTTTAAATAAGATTCTAGAAGTTGTTTTTTCCCATTAACCCTGCAAGTCCTGAGTTCTTTAAAATAGCCATAGTGGTCAGTTACTGTATATTTTCTACACTTTAAGGAAAAAGAGGGACCTCGTTATTCTTCTATGGGGATCCTAGTGTTGAGAATGGACTGGTTTATGCTGGAGTGGTAGCTATCATCTTTTGGGAGATTCAATGTAATGGCAGGATTAAAGACGTTTGTTATTGTTCATTATTTAATATTTTTAGTTTGAAGAAATTCTTTGCTAGAAAGCCATGAATTCCTGTTTTCTCTGTCTAGTACAGGACATGAAACCTAACCTTGGCCAACTGGATATATTATCTCAATGTCTTCAATTTGGAGCAGTGGCATATTGTTTAAAGGGGCAGATTAGAATTCAGTTACAGGTCTGTGCTCAGCAGCAGTGGCAAAAGCATCAACCTGTGAGGTCTGGCAAAGGGAGGGTGTCCAGGGTTACTGTAGTCAGTGGCATCTAGAGTATGTGGCTCCATGATGTGACATAGTTAATCCTCTTACTCTCCTTCATTCTGTCTATTCCCAAGTTCTTTCACCTTCCCTGAACAGCTCAAATCCTGTGAGTTACGAGACATGCTCTGAGTGCACCCTTTTGCTTGGGTTAGGGAGAATTGATTTTTATTTCCAGGGCTCCAGTACTTTGGCTAGTAATGTAAGCATAATGGAAGGCTTTAGGCAGTGGAGAATCAGGTTCAAATAACAGGTCTCCCTGCAGAGTTGATGAGAGTTGAAGGTGTGCTCCTTAAATCAGAGAAATGGATGGAGACCATTAGAAGAAAGGGGACTGGGGGTATATACCTCATTAAGCGTTTTCAGACTAAAAATCCTCAAATAGGAAAAGGTGATCCACAGAAACTCTGTTCTGATCTTTGGTTTTCATCACCACCTCTGTTTTTGTTTTATTTTGTTTTTATTTTTGTAGTTGATTCTTATCATACATAGTGTTTTTGAGGGATTAACTTCTCACTATCTCTAGAAACAGACTTCATTAGTTTAAATCAAACAATAGCAAATACTAAACTCTATCACAGATACTGAGTTGTACACAAATTGTATAGGAACATCTAGGAATGTGATAGAAGATCACAGAGTCTTGCATGACCATAACCACGTGCAGATATGTGAGGATGTACATCTGCCCAAAGACATCCCCATGAAATCTGAGGGAGAGAGACAACTAGAAAAACAACTAGTGAGTTGGAAAGGAAATGGGTCAAAGCCCATGGGGGATAGTAATAGCTCTCAACTTTTCCAATTATATTAGTTAGTGAATCCTTCATCTTCAGAGTCAATTTAAACCGGACTTTTAACATTAGTAGTATAAATTATTCTGACCATTACCTCGCTTCTCAGCTTCCATTTCTGTCCACACACAGAGATTTAGATTATTATTATTAATGTGGGTGAGTTGGATCACATCAAAAGACAAAAACTAATGGCCTCTGGGTTGAATCTGATCTTAGAATTTCATTTCTTTGTTTGTTTGCCATGTGGAGTGTTCCTTTTAAGGCTTAGCTACCAACATATAATCCTGGAGAGATCTTCCATTAAAATCCAAATCTTTGGTTTCTTTTGAAGAATCAGATCTGACAGCACTAAGCCAGCATTCCAAAAATGGCAATAGTTGCCCAGAGTGGGCAACTTCACTCACAACAGGCAGGCATTGCTTTCGCAACAGTGCAGTGCATCCCCTTGCCTCAAAATTGGCCTAATTCTGTCATTCATATTAATCCACCTCTGCATGATTGGTGTTTGCAGCTCTTTGTAGTTAGCCAGACCTGTTACAGGCCTTTCAATTATAAAGAAGCTGTAAACCTTGAGAGAGGAAGAGAAGCTAACACACACATGTTCTACATGCAGTTAGTGGGAAATTATGGGGCAGAACATGATTTGATAATGAAGATACCCACAGCTTTGCTAAACATTTTGTGTGTGGCTGATATGTTTCCTCTTTTGCCATCATGAGTAAAATTCTGCAGCACTTAAAAATTAGTCCTTTGTCTAGCAGCTACCATCATGACGTCAACACCAGACAGAGTAGGTCTTACATTCAGACCTGTTCTAGTTTGCTGTGATGACTGTACCCTTACACATAGTTATATTATTAAAGTGATTAAGATGTGGCAAGATTTGTATTTGGCACATAGGAACTTATTAAATTAGACAATATCTATAATTGGACTATGTAAGGTTATTCTATTACTTATTTCCATTGACGAAATATAATTTTATTTTTTTAATAACTGCTACTATATATCGCTTCTCTGCCTTTTGGCTAAGATCAAGTATTAATATCTGATATGTCCTCTATTCGAGGACAATATATTAAATGAAATTTTGGAACTAGGAGTTAGAATAGGAGCTTGCTCTGTCCACTCCACCCATCAATGTGGTATTGCAGTACCTCCAAAAATGGTGCAAAAATAAAAAATAAAAATAAAAAAATTGCTACTATAATGTTCCACAGACTAATCTGTCCCCCTTTTTAATGGGCTTGACTTTTAAATGCAATCAGCATCCTATGTCATCATTTTTTAGTCATTACCACTTATTAAAATAGGCTTAATTTCATCTTATGTTGGATCTAAAGCCCCCCTCAGGCAGGTTAGAGTTGTTGCTCCATTGCTTATGGTAGGTGGAGAAATACATTATGTTTAATAGGATGGGAATACCTTTCCTATTAGAGAGTCAAATGTACATAATCAGGGTGTTGTGTGGAATCTAAAAAGTGTAGTCAAAGCCCTAATTCTGCTTACTTTAAATTAGGAAACGTAAGTGGTCAGAGGTCAAAGATGGGAGAGATGGAGAGACAAATAATGAGAGGGGTCCTCTCTGTGAATATTCACTATCCGCTTATGAGAGGGGAGGACACAGAAACAGCTTGGCGGAGCAGTGAGCAGAGTAGCCGTGGCTGACGACAGCTAAGACACAGGATCCTCAGTTCCACCGCTTGGGGAACTGAATTTAGACTCCAACTTGGGTGAGCTTGGGAGTAGATGCTTCTCCAGGACCTCAAGAATTCAGTCAGGTCAACATCTTGATTTCAGCTTTTAAGCCCCAAGGGAGAACTTGATCAAATTGTCGCGTACTTTGTACGTTTTAGTAAAAAACTTTGAACTAGTAAATCAGTGCTGTTTTAAACTGTGAAGTCTAAGGGGAATTGTTGTTCAGCAATGAAAAAAATCAACGAAGAAGGGTTAAAGATGACCACACCAGTCTGTTCTCATATATTTTCTCTCAATCCATCTCCTTTTCTCTAAAGTGAAAAGAAGGACACGAGGAGATAAGTCTCTGGTCCAGGCTCATCCCTGTTGGTCTAGCTCATGATTTATGTTTGACATAAATGGGAGACCCTGGACTCTCAGTCATCTTTTCTAGCCCACTCTTACTCAGAGTCTTGGTGCTTCTCCTCCATGTTGTTTCCCTGAAAAGCCTGTGTGTTAGTGGATATTTGATCACACTGTGTGAAGATATGTCACTGTTTTCCCTTGCCTCCCTAAGGCACATGACTGGTTTAATCAAGAGCTGAGAGGCTAAAAGCTCAGGAGGAGAGAATGGTGGGGCTTCCAGGCAGAGACAGAAACCCTGAGAAGAGAGGTGGATTTATCAGATGGACATATAGGACATTATAGAGGAGAGGTATCAGTCATATGGCAGAAAGTAGATTAATATAAATGTGTTAATTTAAGTTACAAGAGCTAGTTGGGAATGAGCCAAAGCTAAAGCTAGGCTTTCACAATTAATAAGTCTCTGTGTCATTATTTGGTGACTGGAGGCTCAAAGAAAGTCTGACAGAAAAGTCCAGTTGATCTGTGTACAGATCCAAGTTTCTTATGCTTTTTAGAACTTCAAATCTATGTTCTGTTGTTTGGAACAGATAACATCACCCTGAAATGAAAATTTCAGGGATGATCTTTAGAACTTCCTAGAGTGGGGGATTTCTAGCAATTTCACAGCAAGCTGCTTCTTCTTCTTCTTCTTCTTCTTCTTCTTCTTCTTCTTCTTCTTCTTCTTCTTCTTCTTCTTCTTTTTCTTCCCTTTCTCAAAGTTCCAGACCATGCCTCAAACCCTGCAAGTAGGCAGGCATTCCCTCAAGATGACAGCAACTTTCTCTTTCCTTCTTGAAGTTATCTCTAAACTTCACAGGTGATTACTTCAGGGCCCATTTCTTTCCCAGAGTAAGTGGAGGAGAGGTAGCACTCGCTCCCAGTGAGAAGCATCCCTCAGTGGTCTCCTCTCTGCCCCCTGAAGTGTCTTTAAGATACTGAGTATGCAGAAAAGTCTGAGGCAAGGAAGGAAAAAAAATGTCTTCTAATTCAGATGAACTATATCAAAATAACTTTAAAACATAATGTATTGGAATTGCTCCATATAATTTAACTTAAAAATCTAATTCCAAAAGTTGTAGTAGATGAGAGATTAAAGACCTAGGCTTTGACTTAAGAAAATTAATACATATGTGCTCATGTGTGTATACTAAAGGTAGTTATAGAGCACGGACAGGAGGGTTTGTAGGGGTAACACTCAGCAACAGAGTGTTAGCTGTGCTTGCTACCTCTGGTGCTACAGCAAGATACCTGCCACTACCTGACTGTCCTGAGCCACACTGAGCTATCAAGTAAGGAATTTACATGGACTCGAACAGCATTCGGGTGAGGCTGCTGGTGTTTCAGAAAGCATAACAAGTAGGCTCACTAAGGAAAAGCAGTTTAAATAAAGCATTTTAAGGTGCTTAAACATGTATGTTCTCTCAAATCCCTCCTTGGCATGCTGAATCCATGAATTTCTACTTTTTGAAGTAGAAAAACAAACAAACTGAAACAAAGGGAATTTTTATTTCCCTTTGATTTCTCCTAAATTGGAATTCCATTGAAAATAAGATGGAAATTCTTCCACTTGCAAATCCCCCCTCACTGAAATTCTTGGAAAATCTAAATTTTCCAAATCAGGAGGATAAACTGTACACATGCCTTTTTCTCTTTTTGAATGTGAAATTTAGAATTTATACCATTTTTTTTATTATACTCGATAAAAAGCAAAATCTTTATTCTGTGGGTCTGAAAAAGCAACTTTTGAAGTCAGACATATTTATCAACATACTCATTAGAGACATTTTCCCCCTCCAGTTTGGAGAGAGTTTGAAAACCAATACCAGTATGGTTTAGATAGTCATAATTGTTTACACATGTCTCAGTAACAAAATATATTTGGGGGGGTGGCACTTTACTTTTAGGATTTGAGACAGCTGGAAATTATTATCATTATGGTTTAAAATGTTCCAACTGGATAATGGTGTTAAAAAGAATATAACATTCTAGAATGCTTCCTCTTAGCACGGAACATAGATAATTTTATTAGATTGAGTACCAACTTATTTACATATGGCTGATCTAATACATGTGAAGGAATCTGAAGAAATAGGTTTCATCATGTAGCATCACATAGAAAATTCCCATTCCTCATGGTTAGCAGTATTACTATAGTTGTACAAAAAACTTTAGTGGCCCGTTTAGATAATATTTCTCCTGTTGCAGTGGCAAAAAATCTAATTAAATCCTTAAGAAGTAGGACAACTTCTTTAATCATAAGTATATTAAATACCTTAGAGAAATACAAAAATTCTTTTCATATTTGCTTCTCAAAAAAGAAAAGGAGAAAGAGAAAAATGATTAATAAGGGATTCTGTGGCTCCCACAACCTGTTTCTTCTGAGCAGTTAGGCTTTGTTCAGAGCCAAGAGGGAGCAAAGTTCAAAGGAAATTCATCTAATATTTGTGCTGTGGCTAAGAAAGGGGGTGAGAGGCTGTTCATGCGGCCAGTTGGCAATGAGGGCAGCCTGCCAGGCCAAGAAGTCTTTGTGATCACAGATGGACTTAGCATGGATGAAATGATGCCAGAGTCCCAGGCAGGGCAGGCTATTTTGGGGTCTTTCCACAAATCATTTGTTTTCCATTTGTTGCCAGTTTTAACAAAGAGAAATATATCTACTTAGCACCAACCTAACAGAAATAAGAGCCATCAGCAGCACCAGGAATTGGTACAGCTATTATATCTGATGTGTTAATTCCATGGCCTACAATTATTTATTTACTGATTGCCTACTATGGTTTTATAAATTACCAATGTAGATCTCATCCTTGGAGATAGCACTAGCAGGGTGTTGTTTTAAGTCCTGATTTATAGCTCTCCTAACTACTATATTCTTCTTATGAAAATTTTATCATTTTTGTATTTTGTGATATCAAAATAATTCATTAATTCATAATAAATAGAAGCATGGAGTAACTAATGTGTTGACTAATAGTACAATGGTGCCATGGGTAGAATATTGCAGTGGTTACTAGCCACTTGCTGATTGGATCTGAGGCTTGCTCCATGCCTCTTTCTGTGAACTTGGTTAAAGAGCACATGGCTGAGAAGATCATAGGCCCAGCTTGCTGCTGTTTTGCTAAATGACTGAGTCACACTGTCAAATGGTCTTCTTAGTGCTCATATTTATCTCCATGGATTAGTGGTCCACTCAGCCTTTATCAGAGGAATTTCTTACTGTGCAGGCAGTTATTAATGCAGAAACCAATACCTTGCCAAAGTGCAAAGAATAAATAATGATGAATACTCAGTCCTAAATGAGATAGTGATATTGCCTGCTACAAGGCTTGGGAACATCTCTGAAGAAGAGGGAGAAAGAATATAAAAGCCAGTGGATAAAGAAATGTGTGGCAAATATCTTCTGGACATGGCACAACTGATGTACTCATGAAATCCATGCTGCTGTGGTTATTAGCACAAGACCTGCTACACGAGACCTGGCCTGTGAACATTCCATCATGGATGTGGGAAGAACCCATTAGGGACTGTTGACAATTGCCAGTGGCTGGGAGAGGACATACCAGTTCACTCAGGTGTATAGTCACTGATAAACTGTACTTGCTCCAGTACATGGTCTCCCAACCACACGAGGGCAAAAAAATTAGTTTAATCTCAGTAACACATACACACACACACACACACACACACACACACACACACACACACACACAAATAATACCTAAAAGTATGAGGTGGCTGAGAAGAGGTGTTCCAGACAGAGAGAGGTGTGAGAAGGGAATGGGGCAGAGTAAAAATGACTGAGATTCATTAATGTCTGAATCTGTTAAGCAATTCTAAATTAGGAGCTGGAGAGATGGCTCAGTGGTTAAGAGCATTGACTCTCCTTCCAGAGAACCTGAGTTTGATTCCCAGCATACACATGGCAGCTAACAACTGTCTATAATTCCAAGATCTGACACCCTTATGCAGTTATATATGCATGCAGGCGAAACACCAATTCACATAAAATAAAAATAAATATTTTTTTAAAAATTCTAAATTAAAAAGCAATTCATCATCTTGTCAATTTAAAATGATTAGTTCTGCACCAGGTACTTTCTGGAAGGTACAGAGCTGGCCCAGCAAGCCCAGGGACATAGTTGGCAACAATTGTCTCTCCCTGTAAGGCACAGCTACAAACTTCCAGGAGGCTTTTTGCAACAGACAGTTACATGTGCAGAGTCATCCCTCTCTGCCACAGATGAACAGAGACTACTGGGAAACTGGATGAACACTGAGTCAATTATTGAGGCTTGCTTGCCTATCAGTGACCCTCTCACAAAGAAGCTTAGGGAGACATTAGAGCTCCACACTCAATAACTTCAGAGTCCTGGTTAGTCCCATATCCAGGTCAAGCCCCTCCACTCATGTCTTCTAATTAATGCTTTCAGCCATTCAAGGCCACCAGTCTCCTTAGCACAGCCAGTCCTCAAGACCTTGTCCCGTGATCTTTCCATGGTATTAAGAATACATGTTCAGTTTATATCCTACTTGATTTAAAGTTGCCTTTTATAAGGCCAGCAAGATGACTTAGTCTGGAGAGTCTCTACCTTCCTAATGCTACAACCCTTTAAAACAGTTTCTTTTGCTGTGGGGACCCCCATCCATAAGATTATTATTGTTGCTACTTCACAACTGTAATTTTGCTACTGTTAGAACTGCAATTTCATTATCTGATATGCAGGATACCTGACACGTGAAAGGCTCCTGTGAAAGGCTCATTAAACTCCAAAGACTCGTGACCCTTCCCCATGTTGAGAAACACTGGCTTAGAACATGAATGTGTTTGATCTCAGGGATAACATGGTTGAAGGAATAGAATGGCATCATAAAGTTGTCACACATACACACACAATGCAATAATGTAATAACAATTTAAATTTTCTTTTATAGAAAAAACCCAATTTACTCTTTGGTCAAAGCCACTTGGAATCTTGTGTCTGTTTTAGTGATCTTATTTTAGAATGCCATATTGTGACCAACAAAATAGCTTTGAAGTAGTTCTGGGACCAGATTTCTAGTTCAAAATAGACTTTGTTCTTAAGAGCTAGGTTGTATTAGCAAGATTTCTGAGCCATCATTTCTGTACCTGTGGAAAAATTATGATATTGCATTCCCTGTGTTTTATTTTGAAATTTGAATTTGTAAACTTTAAGAAATTAAAATTATACCCAGAACATAATAAGTATTAAATAAGAACTAAATAAGCACTGCAGATACCCTTAAGGGCTGACTATATTCACCTAGTCAGTAAAGATGTATTCACATTTGGAAAATACCCTCCAATACAAATTTTGATTTTAAAAGAGCAGAAGAGAGCTATATAGTTTAGGTTAAAATTATGATGTTATAAAAATATAAGACACATTCGCTCATTTAATACTAGTTATGAAACAATTTAGGTACTTGTACAATGACACCTTAAATTGTGGCATATACAAAGAAAATAAACTTTTGTGATAGTTGTTCCTTGTGACTAATGGAAGCATGGATATCTTCCACTGCTTATTTATGAACTGGTACTGAGAACATGTATCTCGTCACAGTATACTCTACCAGATAATGCCTGTGAATCTTGTTTCTGGGTTTAATAAAGAAATCCTGCTCATTAAACTGTTTGCAGAATCAAACTCAGATCTCAACGCTTCCCTGCTACACCTTTACCAAGGAAGCCATTTCCCCTTCCCCAAATGACTGCCTGCTCTTTCCTTCTCTGATGGGATTTCATCTAGCCCCCCTGGCCTACAGCTTCTGACTGATTCTTCTGCTCTAGCACTTGCAGTGCCAGGATTACAGGCATGCATTATCATGTGTAGTTTTTATATGTCATACTTGGGATTGATGGAGCCCAGGACTTTGCTAGGCATGCTCTCTACCAACTGAGCTACATCTTTTTACATGTAAACTTGAGTATAAGCAAGTTGAAAACTTTCAACGTTTGCTAGACATCATTTAAAAAATGCCTTTTTATCAAGCTAAAGACTTATTTTGTCTATATTTTTTAAATGTCTTTAAATATATGAGCTCTTTCTATGCTGAGACATAGCTTCAAGAACTCCAAATATTTTTTCATTAAGACATTTCTCTAAGATGAATATTTCTATCACTACATACAAATAAGAAACGTATGCAGGCTTTCCCACAAGCAGTGAGTAGTGACTCAGCTCTAGACAGCACAGATAGTATTTTGATAACAATATTTAAAGTGGGCAGTGGTGGCACAGGCCTTTGATCCCAGCACTCAGGAAGCAGAGGCAGGTGGGTTGCTGTAAATTTGAGGCCAGCATGGTCTACAGATCAAGTTCCAGGAAAGCTAGGAATATTATACAGAGAAACCCTGTCTTGAGAAATGAGAGAGAGAGAGAGAGAGAGAGAGAGAGAGAGAGAGAGAGAGAGAAAAAACAAAAAAGAAAAACAAACAAACCACCAATATTTAAGATGCATTATTTCACTTGATAGACTTCCTCTCCCTGAAGCTTCCATACCTCTGAAACTCAGATCTTTTAATTTCACCAGAAACTTAATTTTAAAATACAAATTAGGGTCAAGAATCCCACATTCAATATTACTTTTCCAGATTATTAAATTGCTCAAATGGTTATATTATCTTTTCTACATTGTTCAGACAACAATGTCCTTACAAGCAGAAGGCTACTGAGTAAAAACAAGCAAACAGTGAGCCCAAGAGCAATGTTTTAAACTTAGTGCTACTTACGAAAATGAGTGAGAGTAAAAATGAAAATGAGACACATTAGTAGCACTTTAAAAAATATAAAGCTGGACATGGTGGCAAATGCCTTTAATGGCAACACTTGTGTGGTAGAAGCAGGCAGATCTCTGAGTTCAAGGCTCCTCTGGTCTACATAGTAAGTTCCAGGCAGGGTAGGGCTGTATAGTAGAACCCTGGTTCTAAAAGAAGAAAGACATAAATAGGGGAGAGCAGAGAGAGGAGAGTGGGAGGAAGGAAGGAAGCAAGGAAGGAAGGAAGGGAAGAGGAAAGGAAAGGAAAGGAAAACAGGCAGGCAGGCATTCTAAGTCTGTTTTGTTTTTGTTTGTTTGTTTCCAGAAAACAAGCCAAACCGGCCTAGAACCCTTGATTAGTGAAGTCACCTGCAACACAGATTCCATTATCTACTCTTTTCCAATAACACACACCTGTAGAAGGAAGTGTCACAGGTAAAATTATGTGGAACTTTTCTAGAAATTACCTAATTGAAACATTGGCTAAGCTTTCTTTGAACAAAAATTAAATCATTCACTGTAGTATTTTGGGAGAAAGTGCATTCATGTCTCACACTAACGACAGTATAAATGGCCTGAATGATAGATGATAAGCTAGTGTGTGCTTCCAGAACACCATCACCTACAGCTCATACATACTTTATAGTCTGTGAGAGGAAGTAATAGCTGTGTAGCTCCTAACAGATGATTGTCTCTCCAGCAAGTATTACATTTAGTAGCATTTTGTTTTGAAAATATAACAACATTAAAGGGCCACACACATTTCCAAAATTATATGTTGTGACAAAGTATACTGGCTGGTTTTGTGTGTCAATTGGACACAAGCTGGAGTCCTCAGAGAGGAAGGAGCCTCAGTTAAAAAAATGCCTCCATGAGATCCAGCTGCAAAGCATTGTCTCAATCAGTGATTAATGGGGGAGGCCCCAGCCCATTGTGAGTGGTGCTACTCCTGAGATGTTGGTCCTGGGTTCTATAAGAGAGAAGGCTGAGCAAGCCAGAAGAAACAAGTCAGTAAGCAGCACCTTTCCATGATCTCTGCATCAGCTCCTGCCTCCAGGTCACTGCCCCATTTGGGTTCCTGTTCTGACTTCCTTCAGTGATGAACAGCAATGCAGCAGTGTAAGTCAAATAAAACCTTCTCTCCTCAACTTGCTCTTTGGTCATGGTGTTTATTAACAGCAATAGAAATCCTAAGACACATAGATACTATTTTTATATTTGAGCCAGAAATAAAACAATCATATGTAAATAGTTCACTTACTGAATAAAGCAGGCATTCAATGTGAATGTTAATAATATATATACAGAAGATGATATCTTTATTATATTTGTTATTTTCTGCTTTAGATTTTGACTTTCTAGGTCAGAGAAGTTTATTCAGCAGCTTTCATAATTCTAAAATAGCATAATGCATTGGATATAAATGTCATTTCTTGAGTTGGAGGCTTAAAACATTAACCAGGTACTCAAAGGAATCTCTTGTATGCTCTTCACAGTGAAGGTCCCAGAAATATCTTTTGCTTTCCCTTGTCCTATGGAATGCCAAATCATGCAGTTTACTATAGCTTTTTCCAGTAAGTCATGATCTAGTCTTGGTTTGGTCCCTTTCCTAGTGAAAACATTTAGTAGCATTTCTTTGTACTTTAGAAACAGAGAAGGATGAGTAAAATATGAGATAAAAGCACCAGATACACTTCAAAGCAACTAAAGCCAGCACAAAGAGGAGCTAGGGTTCAGTTATTAAAGAACACCCCCAACTCTGTATAGTTCTCTTCTAGCTTTGGTATCCCTCAAGTTTTCAACAGTCACATTTGAAATAGTCATTCCAGAATGTTTCTAAAGATATAAATGAAAACAACAAAAACATCCATCCTCTCAAACTCTTTTTGATTTCCCTGTCCAGTTTATAAATCAGAGCACAGATTCTCAGACTGCCAAAGCAAGCCCTTCAAATAAAATGAGAACATCAAAAAACAATTTCATTCTATATGCAACTTTCATGCACAGATTTTTTTGACTGAGACACTTCTTGCAGGGGGGAGGGGGAGGCTTATGACACTGGGGAGGTAGACAAGATGTCTTCCAGGAAATCAGAAACTTGGGACATTCTTGAAGCTTCCTCCTCAGCTTTAGGTAAGAGTAAACAATTGCAGTGTGTGGAAACTCTGAACTGTCCAGAGGCTATTTTGGGGACCTGTGGAGCTTCCTGCAGGTTGTTCAGAGAGCTTCTAGATCAAAGCTTTCTGAGATGTCACCCTTGTTCCGATGGGCTTCTTGGTGATGCATCATCTGCTTCTGAGTCATCCCTGCCCCTGGCAGTAATCCCTCCCTCACACATTCCTGGTAGTAACAGCAATAGAAACTCATTGGTTCCTCATGTTGGACTTGGGTGCCAATGTTACTTTGGTCTGATGTGGGATTCCTGTGTGGAGTGAGAAATTGTATTGTATGTCCTGTGTATTGTGTGTCCCCAGGAAGAGCCTCAAATACATCATATTGGAAGTAAGGGAGACTCAGTTTCTTCCACATGGCATTGGATCTCCTATGCTAACAGAGGGACAAGTTCATTTCTAATCATGGAAACAGATGTGGCTCAGAAAGATACATGGGACAGATGTGGCAGTCAAAAGATTTTATTTAATTACTAATTTGTCTGAGCACATGTTATGCATTGGGTGAGTGACATCACTCTTTTGCCAACACTGAATGGTCATTTATTTTAAGTGCTAAACAGATTGTGAATTAAAGGGCTCCACTCCATTATCCCATGCTGATGAAGAAACTAAACTCCATACAAAGAAGGCCATGATAAGGATATATATATAAATGTTACCTGGCTATGAATAAGGCCTCCACATTCAAAACTGCAGGTGGCATACTGAGTATGGAAAGAATCCTGTCCTTCCCTTGGTACCATGTGAGATTTGTGAAGGAAGCTCATAAAAGAGCATTCATAAACCCAGCAAGGCTAAGTGTTTAAGCCAAGAGTTCTTAATAAAGCCTGAGTCATTGATAATAAAATGGGTTTGGTCACTGTAGCGGGAAATCAGGAACTATATATGTGAACGATCGCGTCATAGGACTGGAGACGAGCGGGGCATGGTTAACTGGAAAAGATTCCGGAAGTAGACCTTCGAGGGAGAGGACCAGGACAGGAAGTCGTCATTCTCTCGCGAGAGTTCCCAACCGGGTGAGCAGTTCGGCCCAGCTGCACGGGAGTTCGGAAGTACACGGCGCGCTGCAACCTTATCCTTTCATTTTCTCTTAAAACCGGCTCTGTTTTGTAAGTGATTTTCACAAAATAAACCCCATTTAAAACATATCTCATGGCAGGTTTTTACCGCGATAGGTCACCACAGATCTCTTGTAGGGGGAACTCAGACCCAGATGAAATTGGGGCTGCCCTGTTCCAGGTAATGTGCTGGAACACATGTGCACTGACTGCTTTGTGCTGAGCCAGCTTGGAATCTGTGGTTGTGCCTGGTGATTGGTGACACATGATCATGGAGATGCTGGAGGTCAATGGCAGAGACAACACAGGTAGGGGAGTCTCTGGATGCCAATGGGAAATTGGGAGGGGGTATATAGGTTTGCCCTATATCTGTAATAATTGAGTCAGCCATTTGCCTTAGACTACTGTTGTTTCTCATCAGAATCCTGGTGTCTGCTCTGTTGACACAGAACCTTCTCACTCCCTCCCCCACGGGGTGCCCAGATAGAATGGCCTGTAACAATAAAGTGGATAAATATGGCTCACTCTCTATTAGGCACAAAGCCTAGGGTACACAATCCTTTCCTCAGCCCTTAGATATTTGAATGTCTGAGCCTCCTTCCACCATGTGGTCCTAGGGATCACACTCAAGTCATCTGGCCTGGCAGCAAGTGCTCTACTGCTGAGCTGTATCTCTGGCCCCTAATTAAATTTTCCATTAGGTGGTATCAAGGCATGGAAGATTTAAGGGGATGGAGCCCCACTGGAAGTTGAGGAAAATGTATGGCAAACCCCCATGTTTGCCACAGATTACGTAGAAAGCCTGGACCAGGTTTCTAAGCATTTCTAAAGTCTTGGCTTCTCAGTATGTTTTTCAAGAAAGGGGGAAGGAAGATTTTTTAAAAGTGATGTGGAGAAGAGAGAGTGACTGGAAGGGGCAGGAGGGGGAAGGGAGTTTGTACAAGGGTATACATGAATAAAAAAATATGACTTTATTCATAATATTTTTTTAAAAAAAATCAATAAGTAAAACAGTAATAAAAGTAACTAAAACAGGGTGGTGAGGTGCTTGAGTTAAGTCTTGGCACATAGTAAAGCCCTACAGGTGCTGCATTAGGCCTTCTCTCCAGCACACAGTGTGAGAAGAGCACAGGGTGGAGCAGACACTTTGAACTCATTAATAGAGTCTGTCACATCTGCATGGACACCATTGTGGGAGAACTGGTAAACTCAAGTAGGTAAGATAACTCGTAAATAATCACTCCGTAAACTAACTGATGTTTTGTAAATAATTATTGATAAATATATCCCTATTCTCTTATTATAAATTTTTGTTAAGACATTAGACAAACATTTCTATGAGCTACTCACTCTATAGTATTTTTCTGTGCTTCTGGGAGGGTGAAAAGATATGAGAAAATTATAAAGCATTTCTGAATGCTGAATCAGAATCATTTGCATAGAACTTAGTAACATGACATCTAAGTGGCTAATATTTCTTTTTATAAAGCACCATATACCAGTTAATGGAACATAGCCAAATGCTGAATGCTTTTAAAAATATTATCTTCTCTTTCCTCAGTATTTTCTCCTTTGTGTATAATAATCCATTTTAAGATAAAAATGGATCTAGCCAATGCATCCATGGAACACAGTCTTCTAGGCTTCTTCTGAATGACCCTCCTGCAGACCTTATTTATGGCTCTTTCTCAACATAGTGCTTTGGAGGCAAAATGTACACCAGGCTGTAGATCAACTACACAAATCAATTTTTTTTGCATTATTGTTATCCATGCTAAAACTTTGATTTGGAAAGAGGTAGTAAAAGAAATATTTCTCCATGTGTATTTCAATTTCCATAGATCATAAATATCTTTTATTATTTCCTAAACATGACATTTTCTATCCACAGCAACAGTTTATTTATTACTTTCTAAACTTTTTTTTCTTAGCAGCAAAGTCTTACGCATTTATGGATAAATCTAAATGCAAAAACAATCTAAGCGTGTCACTCACATGATGGTTTTAGGTTTCATTAAGAACATGTTTTCTGTAATTGAATGCATACTTGTGATTGTAGTAATTATAGTAGGTAGAAAAGATGACTAGTCAGAAGTAATTAAAATATAAGGATGATGAAATATAAAAATGAGTCTTCAACATACAACATTTAAGGAGTACTTGTAAGCCATTCACTGTTATTTAACACAGTGTTACACAGGGAAGAAAGCTTAATGCTTTAAGTAGCTGTTTTTTTTATTGGAATTGATTCTGTCCCACAGAAGACATTGGTAATCTCTGGGGACATATACTGTCACCACTTTCAGAAGAACATCTATGATAATGTTCAGATAGATTTCTTGCAAGTTATCCAGGTCCAAATGTCAGGATGTTGGGGATAAGGTAGGTGGCCCTAATCTAATTAGTTATATCAATATATAAAAAATTTTCTCTTTCCTTACAATAACTAAACACTTTTGGGAAAAATATATACAATTTGTAATTGTCATACCACAATTTAAATAAATATATTAGATAATTTCAAATAGTTTATTATGATCAATTACATATTTAGTAATTCTTGGACATATAAAGAATATAAAATGGCTTATAATTTAAAAATCTAATCATTCTCCAAAATGCCATGGTAACGGGCTTTTCACTGATTGCTGTGCTTTATAGGTCTTTCTCTTCCCTGTGAATCCTCTGGTGAAGTAGCAAAGTGAAAATGAGATTCCAGAAGGAAAGAGAATGAGAAAGAGGAAGGAAGGGATTAAAGTCACCAGAATTGGATTATCCTGCTTTGGTTATTTGAAAGTAGGTTGTTACTTTCTGTGTTTGCTGTGAACTGAATGACCCCCAAAATTCACATGTTAAAACAACCCCAATGTAGTTGTATTGTGACTTGGAACCTTTTAGGGCTTGGTTAGGTCATGAAGGCTGTGCCTTAGTTCTTCTAAAAGGGCTGGGGTCCCTGTGGAAGGGATAATGCCTGTGAGGCCCAAGTTTTTCTTCTGGGCTCCTCCCCATGTGGACATAGAATGTGTCCTTTATGCCTTTCCTGCTGTAGGAGTATCCAGAGGCCTTGATAGCTGAGTTCCAAAGACATGATTTTGAGCTTCTCAGCCTTCAGAACTGTGAGAAATAAACTTCTATTCTTTATACTTCCTAACTACAGGCATTTTGTTATAGTAACATAAGCGGACTAAGATGATAATTTTAAACTGAATAATAGAAGCCTTAAACCAAATCTAAATTGAAATGCAAAGAGAAGTTGCAAGTTCTCTTTTTAATGTAAAATGAAATGTGATTAATGTTAATGTCTTCCCTTTTAGGCTTGCATGTATAAGTTTTGAAGAGGGAAATTAAACAGTTTGTCTGATAATTTGCAAATGCTGTACGTGGACTTTAATCCTGACCATACAATAGCAGAAAGGGGGCAAAGTTTGGAGGATAAACATTTTAGGTTTTGTGTTATATATCTGCTTTGCTATTAGTTTAATTCTAAATCCTTAAGAACCTAAGAAGTGCTGATTAGAAACTGATCCCTCTCACTTTCTATGCATCTGAACCTTTGTTATTTTATCAGCACAGAAGCCTAAAGACCATGATGACACTAAGCAGTAATCTTCATTGTCAATTCTGCCGGATTATGTGGACCTGTTTGCAAAGCAGTACCCCTGCAATTGTTTATGGGGGCTTTTCAAAAGGAGTTTAACTAAGAAGAGAAGATACAGAGCTTAAATGTGGGTAGCACCATTCCACAGCCAGAGGGCCAAGCTGAACAGAAGGAGAAGCTAGGTATTGTCCTCAGCCTTGATACTTCAACTTGGCTGCCATGTTTCCTTGACACTTATGGGAGGCCTGCCCACTTCTGAATGAACTCCAAATAGTGGATGGGGGAGGGTGGAAGAGAAGTGGGGGGGAGGTGAGAGAAGGGGAGGAAGGGGAAACTGTGGTCTGTGGTCGGGATGTAAAATAAATGAAAATTTTTAATTAATAAATTGATTGTAAAATGGAGAGGCTGGGCTGAGGACCGGTGTTTACCTCTGATTCCTGAGTATAAAGAAAACATGACCAGCTGCCTGGAGCTCCTGTCTCCACGCCTTCCAGGCCATGTTGGTGTACTTCCAACTGTGAGCCAAAGCAAACTCTTTTTGTATTTCTAACAGCAGTGAGAAAATGAACTAGCACAGAGGGTCTTATGGTTAGAATTGGAGGTAGAGCCTGCAGGTTACTGTCAGCTCAGGCTTAACTAAGCTGCATTATTCATGCCTCACTTTTCTACTCCTCTGAGAACTTTTATAAATGAAAGGTTAAAATACTATTAAATATTTTCCATGTTATAAAATATAGTACTTACTGAAGGACTACACATAAATTTTCAACTAAGAACTCCTGGACAGAATTCATAATTGACTGAAATATTTTTCTGCAATCATCTGTGAGATTCATCCCCTAAGAATTTTCTAATATTTTTCTTCATGTCATAGTAATAAGCACAATATATTCTCTATGGAAATTGCAGGATAATTAACTTGTTTATGTTCAATATGGCACCCGATAAGTGACACATGACTTCCCTTCTAGCATTGTTTTTATTTACTGAAACAAAATTTGTATGAAAATTGGTCCAACTATTTCATACATATTTTGCATATTACATAGAGAGTATATAGTAAATTATGTTAGTTTTTAGTGCACAGTTTTCATATGTCTATACATCACTATATATAAGTAGCCATCACCCAGATTAAGGTGTAAGGCATGTCCTCAAAGGGTCCCATCATGAATAGGAGCACTGTCAGCTTCCACATAATCACTGTTCTGGCCTCTATAACCATGTTAGTTTTACCTGCTCTTAAATGTCTATTAAAGAGACATGGTGTGCCTTTATATGTCTGGCTTTTCTTTAATGATATAAATTGGGGTTAATAAAGAAAATATTGGAAAGAAAAAATATGACCAAAATATATTGTATTAAATAAAATTTAAATTAAAGAAATAAATTAAAAATAATAAACTAAAGGTTTTTACATATGTGTAAGCAGAGGCATTAAGGAGGGAAGAGAGAAAATATCAGAGGACAGTGTCACATGCTCTAAAACAGAGGTGGCCTTCCAAAGAATAACCTGGTCTCCCTTTTATTTACAAAAATAGTTTTCATTAACATATTACATTAATGATAACCTTCATTTTTTTGTTTTGCTTTACAATACTCTTTAGAACAATATAGAATTTCTTCTGATTTTGTAAGGATTCCTAAGGTTGAGATTTGTATTTCCTTAGAAAAATAATTTAAGGAATAAATAACCTTATGAAATATTATTAAGCTCTTGGTAATAGATGAGTGAGAAGTGGTAGTGGTGGAAGGGAAGGATTGTGGTATCTGGCCACTAAATAAATATATTAATAATCATGGGGTTTTTACCATCCACTAAGGCCCAGTGCCTCATATCCTTGCTTAATTCTATTTCTAAGCTCCTGGTCAAGAGCATATCCCTTTGACATTGTATGAGTATATTTGTGATTTTACTTTCTGAATATATTAGGAAATATGTGATCAGAGTTCTAATTCTTACTTGTCTGGCATAATCTTTACTGAGGGTTTATGCATGGTATGAGACAATGTAGATTGTTATGTATGTACTATACTTCTTTATGGAAAAGAAACTTTAAGGAAAAGCTGATGAAAAGACAAAGCCAGAGGGTAATAGAAACCCTTCTCCCAAACCTATAAGGCTACAAAATGGAATGTCTTTCTCAACAGAGAAGCCACAGTCTTGAGAAGTGATTAAGGTCTGAAGCATAAATGAGAAATACATCTATGCCCAGGAAATTTCATTTTGTACATTTTCCTCTAATTTTTTTAAACAATAAATTCCACTGGATCCAGTTTAATTTTAAAAGGAGATCTAGGGACAAATCCAAGAAAAATAAGAAAATTTAAGTGTGCAATGCAAAACCAAATCCATAGCTACTGCTGCTTGACAATGTTAAATAGTAACCATGATAAATCCCTGAGGCCAGTGAGCACAGACTGTGGCCACCACAGTGTTTGTGTGGGGGGGGGCAGGAATGACAGGACCCCAGAATGGGAAGTTTAAGATACCTGCCCCTGGGAGCAGCCTGCTGCAGAGATCACAGTTTATTAGAGAAGCATAATACTGTGTGTAACTAATAATTCCCAATTCAAAACAAGTACACATGCAAAAGTCACTCACTTGTACAAAACCGCATGCTGTGAAATCCTCAAAGAAGGGCAGACTTGGGCGGTCTTCTCTGTAGATGGTAAGTTTATACGTGGTTACTGTGTCACCCTCTACTGGAGATGCATCCACCACAAATATGGAAATTCTGTTCATTCCTAATCCCAAAGGATAGTTGCCAAAGCTGAGGGCAGACAGTGGAAGGAGATGGAAGAGAATTAATATGGGTGGGGACAATTATTCAACTCCAGCAGATTCAGACATTAGTATTTATTACTATTATTATCATTATGATGATTGCTACTTCCAAAAACATATAAGGGCTTCATAATTTCACAAGAAATATGAAATATAAAAAATATCCTTTTCCTAGTTCTTTGCTATACTAGGGTCATCTTTCAGGACAAGTCAGTTCTTCATTAACTACAGGAAAATAAACTAATACTTACTAAACCACCTGTCAGGGGCAGGAATTATTTGTAATACAATAGCTCTACACAAAGCCACAATGGCCCTTATTATAAACAAAGATACACTTTTTTGTTTGCTTGTTTGTTTTTTGAGGCAAGATTTCTATGTGTAGCGCTGGCTATCCCACTCTGTATAGCAGTCTGGCTTCAAACTCAGAGATTCACCTGCCTCTACCTCCCAAGAGGATTAAAGACATGCACCACCACTGCCCAGAAACACAGAGAATCTGAAAAAGAACTGGTAATCAAATTGCCTCAAGCTACATGGCAGAACCAGGGTAGAACCCAGATCAGAGTAACATGAATCCTCTCTTCCATTTGTATTTCATTTTATGTTTTCTTACTTTCCTCCTCTTTCCTCCTTTCTTACCTTCTTTTGAAAGATATTCTCATGCATCCCAGACTAACCTCCAAGTGAGTACTGAACCTAAAGTTTCTTGTATGCCAGGCAAGCTACCAACTAATGGAGGGATATCCTGAGCTCAGCTCCTCCTTTCTTTATACTAAACTGGATTGTCATCAATGCCAAGCATATTTCTTTCACTACAGCAATGGCTCTCAACCTTCCTAATGCTACGACCCTTTAATACAATTTCTCATGTTGCACTGACCCTCCAACCGTAAAATTATTTGTGTTGCTACTTCACAATCGTAATTTTGCTACTGTTATGAATTGTAATGTAAGTATCTGTGTTTCCCAATGGTCTTGGTTGACCCCTGAGAAAGGGTCATTCAATCCCAAAATGCATTGAGAAACCACAGGTTGAGAACCTCCACCCTACAGTATGACCTTGCCTCTTCCTCTTTAAAGATACTATATGTAAAAAGGTCTAGTTCTGTTCAAGTTTTAAAACAAAAGAGTTAGAGTCTTTCAAAAATATATATAGAAAATAACAAATAAAGAAGGAAGGAAATAAATAGACCCTGTAAAATGAGCAAAGTTGGCAGTGATGTGCCCATAGATTTTTATCAGGCTGGAGACATTGAGAGTCAAAGGGGGTCACCGTCTATAAGCATCAGCTCCAACAATCTGAAAACAGGAAGATGACAGGAAGCAGAGCTCTCCCTCATATGTTACATCAAGGCCCTAATCTTGGTATTGTTACCAAGATTAACTCCTGTACTTTGTAGATTGGTAGAGATCCTGTGTGTTTTCTCAGCATATGAAGACCAAAAGAGGAAGGTTTCACACCACCATGCTTTCCAGAAGAACTGTGCTTCAGCTTTTCCGAACCACTATCTAAGGTGGGATCAGACATCTGCTTTCTGGTAAGAAGTGACGTCAGCCGGCCCAATCCCATACCTTGGCCCTGCCTGGTCCTGCAAGTGTACCTTGCATTGACACTTAGACATCTCTGCTCCAATCCGCACTGTCAGCACATCAAATGGCACTTCACAGTAATAATCTCTGATTTTCGGATTAAAGTCCGGATTTAGTTCCAAATGGGGATAGGTGAAGATCTTCTTGATATGGCAAAGTGTGTCTTCCTCTGTTACCAAGACAGAAAGAGTGACAAGGGCAACTGTGTGAAGATATATTACTGTGATTGGTTTAATAAAAAGCTGAATGGCCAATAGCTAAGCAGGAGGTATAGGTGGGCCTCCCAGTCAGAGAGAAAGGAAGTAGGAGATTCAAAGAGATGCCAGAAGATGCAGAACAAGTCATGCATACAAAATGAGAAAAAAAGGTAAAAAGATACATGGTCAAATGTAGATTTAAAAATATGGGTTAATTTAAGATATAAGAGTTAGTTAGGAACAAGCCTAAGCTACAGGCCCATCTTTCACAATTATATAAGTCTCTGTGTAATTATTTAGGAGCTGATTGCAAGGCCAGAGAAAAATTTGTCACAGAATAGTTCCATAATAAGTATGGCATCATTTCATTCTACAGAAAAATATTATTAAAAAAAAACTCAACAAGTCAATTTTGTTGAATCTCAAAGTGATTTGAGTAAACTGCTTAATTTTACTTGATATTTAAAAAGAACAAGCCAAACAAAGAATTTTTATCTGGCTGATATATATACATAGGTAGATTTCAACTATAATTTTAATAATCTGTTTCAAAAGAATATATGTAGAGTATTATAACTCACACTGGAAATAATAATTGCTTTTGATTTCTTAATAATTGGTTTTTAAAATCTAAGTCCCACCCCGTCTGTCCACATGCCTTCTGTTCAAGATATAAAGATAAGCATAATGAAAATGGAAGGTTCACAGTCATGGTATGTAATTCAAATGGATGCTCTGACCCCAGCATAACATTATATAGACCAGAGCAGTGACTAGCATTGCTTAGGGAAGTCTGAGCTGCCCAAGCACCAGGGAGTATAAATATACTTTTGTGCTCAGAACCATTTGAATAAATAACAAAGAATTAGATTGTTTTATCAACATGAATCATAGGAGATGTACGTTAAATGAATAGGCTTTCTTTTTCTATTTACATACTTCATTTATTTCATTTTTGACACACAGTCTTTCCATACAGATCACTGTGGCCTTGATTTTCCCCCAGCACTGAGATTACAGGCATGCACCACTTCTATTAACTAAGAATATATTTTTTTAAACTTTATTTATTTATTTATTTATTTGCCTTGGTGTTTGCCTGGAACTGGAACTACAGACAGTTGTTAGCTGCCATGTGGGTGCTGGGAATCGAACCCAGGTCCTCTGGAAGAGCAGACGGTGCTTTTAACCGCTGAACCATCTCTCCAGCCCCCTAAGAATATATTTTTATAACGATTCAGTGAGGATTAATTTCCTTTCAGTTTATACTATTTACATTTCTTTTTCTATTTCACAGGGTAGTCACAATTATCAAAGGGGGCTTGCACTTCTTATAAATTGAACTTCACCTCCACAAGAGATTAAATAAATGTGCAATTACTTTCTTAAGCAAGATTTTAGCAAGACCCCCACCCCCACCACTTCGACCACCAAGCTTTCCACTTCTGGGTTGAATGCTGTGTCCTGGACCCTTAACTTGACAGATGATTTAGTTCTGACATCATCACAACTGAATAAAGGCTGCTGCCTGTAAACACCTGGTGTATCCCAGGCATCTCCACCAGTCCAGTCCTGACTTGCCTCAGGCTCCTTTACCTTGGATCCGTGGAGCAGCCCACATGAGGGATGGTAGTGGCAGGCTGCTTAACCCATTTGGCAAGCACACATGGGAAAGCTGTTTGAAGTTTTGGTGGTTTTTAACAGATTTCTTTTAACCACAGGGTTTTATTGCTCATCATAACTCAGATTGAACACAGGAAACGTTTATTTTCCTAAAGATAACTCCACCTGTGCAGGAGCACCACTCAGCATATTTTTAAATCTTATATCAAACCATAAAAGCATGGAGATTAATTGTAAAGATCCAGGTAGGATGAATTTTTAATCAGGGGAAAAGAAACTGACATGAACAAAGTTGAAGAGATTTTCTGACAATTCGCCCCTCATCTATATCCTATTACCTGAGAAGTAAAAGCGATGAGATCATCCAGTGCATGATGAGGTCATGCAGTGCTTATTACAGAAGCCCAAAGAGATGATATGGTTTTTCTCACTGCATGTAGCCCTGACCTTAGCCCAGGACAGAACCTCAAAATAATATTGCTACTGCCAATTCTCCTAATTTTCTCACTGAGCTTCTTTTCTTTTAAAATCATACACAGAGCAGCAGTGAGCCAGAAGAAAAAAGAACCAAGTAAGTGTGAAGGCTTGGTGGGGTGGGTGGGCTGGGGGGGACTAGTGGCTTGGTACCTGGGGTGGGGTGGGTGAGTCTGCTCTCTTTTGACTGGTAAGTACAGCAATATTTGAAAACTTTCTGTCTTGCTGATTTCATAAAGACTAATAAATTATAAGACTTCTATTTATAATAAATTAAGCCTGTTTTGGAATATTCCATTTTTTTTCAACTTTCATATTCTAGAGGAATTTATTTGGCAAGACAAGTTTTCTCTTTTTTTTTCTTTCCCCTGGCTTTCCTGGAATTCACTCAGTAGAACATGCTGGGATAGAGCGAAGAGATCTATCTACCTGCTTCTGCCTCTGAGTGTGGGATTAAGGTCCTGTGCCACCACTGCCCAGAAGACAAGTTTTCTGAACACACATTTTAGCAAAAAGTATAAGCAGATTGGTAGATGTGAATTTACTTTAAGAGGCATATTCTGTAAAATAAATAAATAAAACTACAATGGAGAGCTCTTAATTCTTTGCATGATATAAGAAAGAAAATTCAGGAGGCTAGAGACTTGACTCAGTGCTTAAGAGCACCATACCCAATATTCTCCTGAGGGCCCAGTTTCAATCCCCAGTGTCACATGGTTGGTTACAACCACTTTTAACTTTAGTTCCCAAGGGTTACAAAAAGAAGAGGGGATCCATCATCCTCTTCTGGTCTCCTTAAACTTTATCACTCTTAGGGTGCACAGATATACATGCAAGCAAAACACATATACATGTAAGACAAATAAAACAATTAAGAGATGATACCACACATGGTTAATTGGAAGATATTGCTGCTGTCTTGGAAGATGTGTATAATAATGTTGTCATACCCAGGAACTGTAAATTTTAAAACTAAATGATTGGTTATTATTGAGTTTTTGGATGTAGAATACACAGTCCTTTGTATTTTATAAATTCCCCTATAATGTTATATTTCTATGTATAGTTGAGGAATTTTTATTTCCTATACAGTTTTTTGTAAAGTGTCCTCCTATTTTAAATCTTTTGAGATAATCTAAATATTCTTCCTAATTATTTTATCATTTATACTTCAGTTATAGCTTCTATTAAATAATTGGCTTGTGACTAAAAATAAATAAATAAAACAATTAAGAAAAAAAGAAAATTCAAGAGCTTAGGGAAACTCTGAAGGGCATGTCCCACTTCAGTCGTTTGATGGCCTTGTAACCTTGCAGTTCCTGTGACCTTGAAAGCCAACTGGACTAACTCAAATGTAGTGGGATTATGTTGTTACATTGTAAACAACTGTCCCGCCTACTGGTTTAATAAAAAATGCTGATTGGCTGAAGGCAGACAGGAAGTGTGAGCTAGGCTATCAGACTGAGAACTGCAAGAGCAGAGTAGAGAGGCCAGAGAGACACCATGATGAGACACCAGCAGTCTGCTGAAGAAAGGAGTTGAAATACTGCTCTGAGAAAAGGAACCGAGCCACATGGCTGAACAAAATAAGAATCATGGGTTAGTTTAAGAGCAAAGAGTTAGCAAGTTATATGCGTGGGCCCTAGGACAATCAGCATAAAATTACTATAAGCATCTGTGTGATTCTGTGGGACTGCAGGACTGTGGGACTGTGGGTCTGTAGGTCTAGATCATGGGCCAGACAGGCCAGAACCTCAGGGCTAGGCCTGAAAGGCTGGGCCAGAAATACTACTATACCAAAAAGGTATGTTTTGAAGACCACTGTTACTATATCAAACTAAACAGGCAAAATAATTTTTTAATTTAGATTTTACATACAATTTAAAGTACATGTATATTTTATTATGTGTAGTTAAAATTCATGATATTTTAAGGAAATAAACTGAAAATTGAGTTTGAAATTCTCAGTAGTTATGAAGAGAATTCTATTCAAGTACTCTCCATTACAGCAATCTCCTAGGAGGGAAAAAAATTACTTCAGAATAGTGAGATTTCTAAAGAGGATGTACGTATAATCCAAATTCCACCTCTAATGTAAAGCTTTAAAATTCCTTGGGCTCCTAAAAATGAGTCTGGAAGTCACTGACCTAAAACAACATATATATATATATATATATATATATATATATATATATAAAACATTTATATATATTTTATAACATTTTAAACTCAAAAATCTGAATAGCTAAAAATTAAATGTTTTGTCCATGCAGAAGTGGAAGATACTAACTTAATTAAAATAAAACTTCTCAGAATTTACTTTAAATAAACTAGCAGCCTAAAGACATCTGAATATGATAAAATGTTTATATTTTTCAAAGTTGGGTTGTATCTGAACTGTGGGCTATACTATGAAAACACTTCAATCTCAGCTCACCATTACTGCAATGGATATCTTCATGTTCATACAAAACTCGTGGAACTGCTTCTAAAATAAAAACAAATTAAATTTAAAAATAGAACTATAAACAATTAACTAATATACGATTGTCATTCTTCCTCTCTTTCTGTCTCTCTGTCACTCTCCTCTCCTCCCTCTCTCTTTTGCTCTGAATCTGGAGTTTACCGACAAGTGAGACTGGCCAGTCAGCAAGGCCTAAGGATGTGCCTCTTTCTATTCTCCATCCTAAGTGCTGGGACTCCCACCATCACACCAGAGTTCTATATAGGTGTTAGGAATGGAACACAGATACTCATACACAAATGGCAAACACTTTACTGAATGAGCCAGCTCTCCACTCCTCACCAACACGTCTTTCTAAGCAAATCTGACAGCTATAGTTCATTCAGCTATTGGACTCAAAGCTCTAACAATTGAATACTTCCTAGGAGAATACTGGAGGAAAAAAATGAGTGCTCTGAATATCATCTTTATCTCAAAGTAAACTATTACATTTCTTCTAGTTCTATGATCCTATACTATAATTTTCTAAATTCTTGGAATGAAGATATTTTAATCAGTTGGTTGTCCTGCATGTTCCAAGTTTCTAGACAACTAAACATGCATCTGAGAAAAATCTTAATAAATATTTATGGACAAATGAATGCATAAAATATGTAGAGTGTTTTAAAATACTCATTTTAAAAAAAGAAAAAGATGTGGCAGCAGAAGGGGGCAGTCATACTTAGTCATCATCCTCATTGCTGGACCTGCTGATTGTTTTGTAGAATCTGCAGTTCTCAAGCTAGTGTCCTTCAAACTCACTGGTGTCTTAGAGCAAGATTCTGGTTAGAAGATTCAGTGCAGCAGCACTGAGAACCACAGTTAATACTAAATCATGCTCATAACAGGTGTTCTTTAGTTAAAATAAATAGATATATTGATGAGTTTTTCTCTCATTATTTTCTTCTTAAAGTATTTTCTTCCTGTATGACAAAATATTAGATGGTCTTTAAAAATAAGAAGATGAAGAAAAAAGAAGTAAGTTGAGGTAATAGGCATCACCATTAAACTTCCTAAGGTTCCTCTGCTAGTAGGCAACTGTTACATTCAACCATATAACCTGAACATCTTTCTCATGGCAAATGATTTTTTTTCTAGCTATTTATAGAATTTTATTTCAGGACTGTAGGTTCACAGGTGCATTCAGTCTGCTCTCACAGCAACAATGGCAGGTTCTAATGTTTTCCATTTATTACTTATTAATTTTTATAATTTGCTGAAAATTGTGTTATAAATTGGTACTAAACTTTTTTCAGAAATTACATTACTGATTATTAAAATACTTAAATTTTTAAGTGTTCATACGTGTTCTTAGTTATTTTCTTAAAATTAATAGTTAGCAGTAAAATTTCTAGTCTGTAAGGGTACATTTTATTTAAGTAGATAATCAGTCTGTGCACTGAGTAGTGAGCCTAGAGCATCTACATACCAAGCATGTGTTCTGCCACCAAGTGCTAAGGCGCCCAGAGCAGCTTTTAACGTTTACTTTCTGTGCTATCAAATAGCCCTTTAACATGTGATTTAAAAATTTACCATCAGTGTGAGGATACTTATTTCCCTTCACTCCTTCCCTATGCTTAAGAAGAGCATCCCATTTTGAGGAGAAAATAGCACTTCCTTGCTTAATTTTCATTTTTAATTGCTGCCAAAGCTAAACGTTAAATATATTTTAAAACCAGATAGTACTTTTCTTTATGCTAAACTATGTGGAACCATATGCTTTTACCTTTTTTACTTTTGATTGCTTCCATTGACTCTGGTGGTTTCTGAATGGTCTCACTTCTTGTTGAAGAATTCCTGTAAATATAATGCCAAGCAAGTCCAAATCAACAAGGTGAACACACTGTCTTTTGTCCCACATGGGCACAGTTATTTTGGTGAAGACAAGAAACACTGTCTGGATTTCAGTCCTCAAAGCTGGGTGCAAATCTTATCATCTCTAATAAGCAGATGCATAGTTAAATAAAACTATTTTTTAAAAAAAAGCGAACAAACAAAACCAACCCAGTCACTCTCTAGTTGGAAGCTGAGCAACCTCAGCCTAGATACCAACAGAGGTGATTTAAAAACTCTCATACTCACTGGAGCCTCTGCCTAATATTCCATACTTGAATGCCAAGAGCTTTGGAAATCTGGAGACACAGACTGAGAATGTACACAAAACTGGAGAAACCAACATGACTATAGGAAACAACCAGCGTTGCCAAAGCCATGTGTCTTTATACTCCCTGATAACCAACAGAGAACGGCAAAGGTTGTTTATATCTTGGCATGCTCTCTTCATTTTCTATGTTATACGAGTAACTGAATGCTTGGCTGGATGAACCTTTAAGTCCTTCAAATTGGAGCTAAAACGACCTAAACTACAGTCAGAACATTTTCTGGTCTGGATAAGACAGAACACAGGGCACTGTGATCTCTAGTTCTTGATCTGCCTTTCTTGGGATGATATGATGTATTGTTGTCTGTCACCCCATTAAAATAATGGTATTTGCTCTACACAGGAACACTGAGAGAATCAAATAAAAATGTCAGTGCCAGACACTGTGCTGAGAAATGCAGCACAAAGTTCAGGAAGGCATTTTCAGGAGCATTATTATGCAGGAAATCTAAAAGAACCTAGGTCTTAAATAGATTCTGCTGCTAAGTAGCATTTCTATTATTGCCAATGCTAAAAGTTATAATAATATTACTTCTAAAAGTCAGCTTTCTTTTGGTCACAAAAACAAAACAAACAAACAAACAAAAAACTGGAAGCAAAATGTAATGATTCCTTCCAAGGAATGAAATAGCAGGTAAATAAAGTGACAAGAGATAGGAAGTTTTTGATAAAGGTGAGATTTGGGGTGGTTTATTTTTATTTCTGTAATGCTGGGGATCCAACACAAGGCTTTCTGCACAGTGGTGATCACAGTACTAATGAGATAAGTTTAGATAAAGTCCAAATTAAAAACAAACAAAAAAAAACCAACAGCATTAAAAATTTCCCATGAACAAGAACTTCCAGGGAAGAACTTTAACTATCTTTAAAGATACACAACCCTGAAATTCACATTAAGTCAACTATGGAAGTATGATTGTCTTAATGGAGAGAGAACCTGTACATAAGAGCATCATGCAGTTCTTTCTTGGATATTTTTGTGGATATTTCTTGCAAATTTTTAGATAAAATTATTTTTAAATTGGTGTGGATCTTCTAAGAAAAAATTTCCACAAGCGAGGTACATATGTAACTTCCTTTCCAGAAAAGTGAAAATTAACAGTTTTAAGGTTTCCACACCACTTACATTGGGGTGTCTGGATTCTGAGCCTTGGGGCTCACAAATAAATGTTACCTATCACTGCTGATGTCCTGGATTTATCTTCTCTTACCCTGATGCCATACCAGAAGCAAATAATCTTTATTCCAAAGAAATTATGAAGTCATTAGATCCCAAGTGCTGTACATGTATACAAAGCTGCCTCTCTGTGGCCATGAAAGATGAAAACATGTGACCTCCCTGCCTGTATGGTACACTGGATAAAGTGCAGAATCATAGGTGAGACGGTCAATGTGTCAGTATTTGCATTAGCCAAATGTTCTAAGCTACTGATTTATCTTAACTTCCTTGTATGGAAAATTTGTGTGAGAGGTGTGATCCTCCTTGCAACAAAACATGAATGATCATGAAATATCTACACTCACTGGTAAAGTGGAAGATAATGTAAAGTGATTACTTCATTTTTTAAAAATTTATTTTATTTTTTAGGGGGAGAATTATGGGAGCATTTCTGGGAGCTTTATGCTATTTCACTTCAGATAAATACAAAAATTTACTTCTGTCAGTGTTAATATAAGAAAAAATTGAACATGCCTTTTCCTTTATAAAGGAAAGAAAAGTACTGCCCTCATCATAAATGCTAAAATGAACTTTGAGTGGCAGAGAAACATGAAAGAAAAGATAAATAGCTTTTTATCAGCTATTTACACTATAGTGTGACATATACCAAACTTTTTTTTTATGTAATTCTCCTATACTAGTAAGTGGTGGGCAGCCTACGCCAGCTTTACACATGAAGAAATTAAGTCTTAGAACTAATAAGATCTAATGTTGGGATTTTTAAAAATCCACCTTTGTATGATTCAGAATAGGTCCTGTTCTTTATGATTATATTTGATGGTGACCATTTTTACATTTCTTTAAGGCAAGAGAACCCAGTCTTTTGATTTTAATCCCAGTGGATTGCTGAGCCTGGTCATAGATGAGGAGGTGGAGGAAACTTTGCCAGGGAACAAATGGTCTAAAGCTTGCAAATCTCTGGGGAACTCACTAAATGTTACAAACAATACAAATGAGCTCCTTGGGAAATCCTGGCTGTTCTTCGCCTATCTCTACTGATGCATGATGTTGTCTTGGGTTATTCCAGTGAAAGCAAAGTATAAAAAAGTGCTATAGTATTAAAAACAGTTTTCAAGCAGACAAGAAAAAAAACTGGACTTTGGAAGGAATAAAGCCAAGCTTATAAAGCTTTTCCAATTAAAGGGAACATTAATGCTAGGAGATGTTCTAAGGAGTACTCAGATATATGGTGATTTGTATTTTTAATTACAAATGAGTTTCTTACAGTCACTATCTCCTGAAGTCGAAGGAAATAAAGGGCAGTGATCAGAGCTGAAGCCATTCCCAACAGTGTCTGTGAGGGACATAAATGAGTGTCATGTCCTTCAGTCTTTCATCTCCCTGGGAGGCTTAGGTCTAATTCTGTTTTCCTGGCAGTAGAAAAGTCAAATGCTCTCTTAATTCTATCCATATTAAAGAACAGACAACAGTTTAAGTGCATCCTCTTTGCCAGCTACTAGAGGCATTAATGTCTCACCTGCCTGTTCCCTCATGGCTACCTCTTGTAAAAGTAGAAGTGAAGACAGTAAAACACTCACTAAAAGCAAAACAAACAAAGCAGAGTATATATGTATAAGATTGGACCAGTTCTGCTCAGAATAAAGTCATGCCTCTATAAGCCCCCAATAGATGTGCCTGCTGTATCTATCTCCAAGATGATGGATGGTTCGTGACACAGACCCCATCAAATCTCCCTGATGCTTCAGTAGTGAAAAGGTATGGATCACAAGATGAAATGTGAGAACTGTTTGATGCATTGTTTTTTTTTGTTTTGTTTTGTTTTTTGTTACAATGTCTAATGACCATCTGAACCATTATGGTTTCAGTGCTCTAAAGTCGTTTATTTTCCAGACCATAAATTTTTGGGCATACTTCTTTTGTGTTGCTCACTTTAAAGCCTTTTGAAATCAATCTTTTCAGCTTAAGAATTTTTGGATTGCACAATTCAAATTTGTGGCTCTTACCATTCCAGTGCATGTAGCTGTTCCTTTTTATTCTTGGGCCAAAGTTGTTCAAATACGTTTAAAAAAGACCAGTACTGGTACAAGACTGAGCCAGGAGTTGCCATATCATAAAATTCTCGCATCACAGATTGAATCCCAGGAACAGCAGAAGGAAAGAGCTGAGAAGAAATGTTCAAAGAAAACATCAACAGAAGCAAAAAAAAAAAAAAAAAAAAAAAATCAGTTGAAATTTTGAAAAGTAAGTTGAAATGTAGTATTATGAATACTTCTTATTTAGTCAGCTATTGTTTTGTTGAGTAGTTATTTATTTAAAAACTCAGTGTTATGGGCTGGGAGGATAATGCAATTGCAATGAAAGGAGGAAGACCTGAGTCTGATGTCAGGAAAGCCAAGCATGGACTCCTACAGAATCCAGAATGGGAGGCAGAGACTAATGGATCCCCTGAGCTCACTGGCTGGCCAGTCCAGCCTCCTTGGTGAGTCCGGGCTAATAGAGAGTGTCTCAGAAAACAAGGCAGATGCCACATGAGGAATGACAGCTGACGATATCTTGGGGCCTCCACCCGTATCTGTGCACACTTGTTCTTATATTCACACACATACACACAGACAGAAACAAACACAATCTATTGGTCAGTATACATTGATTTAATTTTTGGTACTGTCTTCAAGGCATTTTAAGACATTATGAACGTTATTGATAATCATTTTTATAAATGAAATCATTTTTTCCCTTTTCAAAGAGTATACATGGATCTCTCCTTCCAGCAATCAAAACCTAAAAAGAACTAAGTAACAGAAAGAAAGGCAGTGGAAAGGGAAACCCTATGTGCCACATGTGAATTATGCCATGGTGAGAACTATTGATCTCACAAAAAGAGAAAATTGGGTATCTTGTTTCTCCTTTGAGAGTCAGGAAACTGAGTATTTTCCTTGTTCCTTCTGTTCCCTTGACCCAACAGAGGCTTTCCGCATTCACTGTGCTTTGAGTGATGAATTCCTAATAGGCGAGTGTCTTTCTAACACACTGAACTAAACTGTCATGTGTTACATATTAACTAATTAAAATGATAACTATGTTGATTATTATGTTGGAGTCTTAAGCTTACTTTCAGTCTTCTATCATATGGGGCTAAACTGTATTAACAAAGTTTCCTTCGTTCATTGGTAAACTGGTTATATAGGTTAAAAATATTACAAGGAATATTGGAACCTTGCATCAGACTAATAACTTATCAACTAATTTTAAATGCTATTTTAAAATAGTTTTATATGAACAAACATTTAGTAAAAACAGAAACTCACTGTAGTTTATATTAGTGGCAGAAATAAGAGAAAACACATGGGGCAAAACACTCATATAATCAATTATGCTTTGATATTGAGCAATAAGTTGATAACACAACAAAAATTCCAGAATGAGAAAAAAATGCCCCTTTACAGACTGAAACCAATAAGAACTGCTACAAGCAGTCACATACAGTCTATTTTTTAGACACTTGCAATATTGCTACCACCAGCTAAGCTGGGAGGGGCAGCTGGGCAGAGCGAAGGGAGGAGAAAGTGTGAGAAGGATGTAATGTATGAGAGAAGAATACATGTTTTTAAAAGATTTAAGCTGTTTTTAAAAGTCTTATTATATTCAAATATTTTTAACTTTTTCAAATTAAAAGGTAATAAAAAGTAATAAGTATTGGTTTCAGGTACAGGTCCCAAAACTAAAGGAGAAATTAGTTTAGAAAAATATCAATATCTTGCATAGAGAACTCTCACACCCTACCAGCTACAGTGATGTCATAGCCCTAACCTCTGCTAAGTCACATATTATTAGACAATGCTTAAAGCAAATAATACATCTTTCCAAAAGGACAAAACCCTACCAAAGAGTCTGTATTGTAAAGAAATATCTGTGTGTTACTTGAAGGAAAAATCAGGCAGCTTATGGCTAATCTATTAATATCTTAATCTCAGTCACTAAGTGGAAAGAAATATCACTTTTGTTTACCAGTTGGAATTCTCCCAGACTCCCAAGCTCCTTTACAAAAGTCCTAATTGAGTGAATTTCCTCTAAAGACAGGCATTGATTTAACTCCTTTTGATAGTTTCCATCCTAGAAAGGAAAAAATGCCTTAAGTAATTGTGAAAGAATTATCCTTTTCCCCAGTCACCTCCCACTTAATAAATCAATCAAACTCTTTATAACAGCTAAACTTATTGAAGTTATAGAATTCAGAGACTATATATTGTCTCATTAGCATCCAAATATAAAAAAAATCATAATTGACAAGATTGACTGCTTTAACTAACCCAATGGTACCTTAGTAGTGAGATCAGGGAGGACAGTACAAGAGAGCAGGATGTATGTGACCAAGGTTTGAGAATGTAAGATTTTCCTTGTGCCTTCAGAACAACAGAGGTGAGAACACCAAAGAGAATCTGTACATGAACCCCCAGTGTGGAATATACCCATTGGAGGGTTTCATAGACTGATAAACACACTCACCACTCCAGGATTTCCCACATTCATTTGTTTTCTAGATCCCTGAGATCAAGAGCAATGCTCTATGACAAAGTGCGTGTGACAGAAACCATCAGTACCTTGGTGAAAACTTTTACACATTTCTTTTCCAAATTCTTCAAGTAGGAGTTTTAAAATAGAAAGACACGTGGGGAATAATATTATGGTAATTATCACTGATTTTTTTTTAGTGTATAAAAACTTTGTGCTAGCCTACCATTGATGTGGGATGTCTTTGGGTATGCTGTGAATACCATTGCATAATAAAGGAATTGTTTTGGCCTGTAGCAGAGCAGCTTAGAATCAGGGTGGAAATCCAAGCATAGATGCAGAGAAAGGAAGGCAGAGTCAAGAAAAATGTGATCCAAGAAGCAAGATGTAAAGAAATAGGTAAGCCATGGGCCACGTGGAAAGATAGATTAATAGAAATGGGTTCAGTTAAGATGCAGGAGGAGCTAGCTAGCAATAAGCCTGAGCCTTAGGCAGCCGAACAGCATGTAATTAATGTAAGCATCTAAAAGGCTATGGGCAGGTATGAACCTCGGGGATAGGCCAAAATGGATGGTCAGAAACTTCTTACAATATACCATAACACAAACAAACCAAAAAACCAAACAATAACAACAAAACAACCCAGCATCATTCTGAAGCACTCTACCCTGATTATTAATATCTAGCCAAATGTTAATAGACATGAATATTTAAGAAAATTAATGTTTTTATTCAATTCCCCTGAAGTCATCCTGGAGCACACTGGCATTCTAGACTGCCTTCAAAGAGTTCTAAGAGTCTTTGTTCTAAAATGTATATATTCATTCCTTAAAATGTGATTTTTTTCAATTTATTTCCATCACCATCCTTCACATGTGTACTTAGTCAATATAAAATGATGTTGGTCCTCAACTCAGAAAAAAAGATTAAAAGTACAAGATAATAGATAGCAAATATTAATTAATTTCAAAAAAGTATTACATTTTAAAAATGCACAATAAAAATAAGAAGTGGCTGAAAAAACCACTGACAGTATGCATGCATGAACTTACCTCCAATGTACGGGCTCTATAGAGCCTTTGCAGTATCTCAGAAAACACAGAAAACGAAGATGTGTTAGAGAACAGGAAATTGAACGTATCTTTTAACAGAATCTTTTCTGTATTTTGGTCCTCCAAATTGAAATTGTCATCATCTTGAAATTTTAAATGCTCATGTACCTTTGAAAAAAGAGAAGTAGATGAGACATTACAGTAAAATGAATTCTATGGCATGATTTATTTCAGGTTGTACTGTAGACCAGAACTGACATCTAGTGGTCTTCTGGAGGTTAACAGTTTTATAAATGTGAGTAATGTTCCTTAAGAAGATAGATAGCAATAGTAATAGTATTGCCTTTTAAATTTTTCATTGCAATCTGGATTGTAGTGTGGACTTAGAAGGTGCACTGTGGGAAGCTTTGTTTATAAACCATACCTGAAGAATCAAAAAAAAAAAAAAAACGACAGATAGCATTCTCTTCATTAGAGGAACAGCATGAACTATTTCAAAGACACACTAGCTTAGCTCGAAACTCTTTATATCTCACAAATATTTGTTCATAAAAGATAATATATAATATTTTTTCCAAAATACAAATTTTAAAGGTTTAATTTCAACTATTGGATATGTATCAAAAGGCAATGACCACTCATTAGTGGACTCTAAACAAAAAAAGCAAAAAGCAAAGCATGTCCAAGCTGCAAACCACAACCCCTGAACAGCTTTGGATCTGAAACACCTAGGAGTGGCACCTTGTATCCCACTCCCTCTAGAAGCCACCTGACCCAGTCTTGATGTTGGGGTGAGGAAACTGGATCTACCAGGAGTGGAGGCAGAACTGAGCAATATTGGGACCTTGGGATCTGTGCCCATGCTGGGGAGGAGATGGGGAGATGTGGAGAAGAGAGAGTGGCTGGAGGAGGTGGGAGGGGGAAGAGACTTTGAATAAGGATATACACGGATAGAAAATGTGACTTTATTCATAATAAAAAAATAAAAAAGGCAATTACCATTAACATTTTTATAGATATTCTAAATTTTATAGATAAATCCAAACATGCAGATTTTCTATAATTGTATTCTTTATATCATAGTTTGAAAAAAACCTAAACTCTAGTGGAATTGAAAAATATTTACAAGATTATTTTGTTCCCCTTCCCACCCTGTAGCCCAATAGACAGCTTTTTATAAACTAACTGAAATGATATTTTTGTCTTCTTACCACTATAGACTGTTTTAGAAGAAAAATTTATGCTGAATTTTTACAGAAATGATCTGTAAAAGTTTTAACTCAAGATGAACTAAAATCATACACATTCATTTACATACATATATCAGAAAATATTTCAAAAATTTATATGACTTTTTATGCTTTTAAATTAAGCTTGAAAATATTTTGCTTATTTGTATTACTAGGGATGAGACCTAGGGCCTAGTGAAGTACAGTCAAGAATTCTGTCAGTGGTCCATCTATCTAGTTCCTATGACTTTTTAAATGAAAATGTAGATTAAGTTTAAAAAAACAAAACAAATGACAGAGCTTTCTCTTCATGATGCCATGAGAATACTCTGGGTCACTTTCTCTTTGCTATTATCAATATGTATTGCCTTTTCCCATGAATTAATATATGCTTGGTTTAACACTATCTTTGTTCATGAATTCAAGGAAACTATAGAAAACTTCATGATTGTCGTAGCATGTCTACATAATGCTTAGAATTCACAGATTCCCCACTTTCTAGGATCTATGAGTATATGAGCCTGTAAGGACTGAAACAGAAATTGTTATTAATCGTGGTAACTGTGAATGAAAATACACACCCCCAGCCTACCCCCCGACACACACTTCAGCCTGCATACTCACCTGGATCACTACAGGATGTCCCAAATCTCCATAACCAATATCAAAAGTTAAAAGCTGGAAACACTGTCTACATCTGCAAGGAAAAACACAAAGTAACAGGACACCATATTCTCTTTGCTACACTTATTCTGCTATCTGGTATTACATTGCTTATAACTGATAGTTAAATTTTCATAACTTAAAAGGCCAATGGCATGGATAATAGAAAATTACATGAAATGGACTGTTAGACTTGAGTCTCTTTTGTTCATTAGAGAAAGTGCAAATATACCCCCATTCTCCATGGCACATTCAGTGACCAATGATGCTATCCCATAAAAACCTTAATATGGGAAGAAGTGTCCAGGTCATCCATGTTTAACACTAATGCATGCATAAAGTATAAAAATGAGCACAATACACTGAGCACTTCTCCCTTTTTGGCAAACTACATATTTCCCTAGAACAAAGGCAGCAAGTTATCGTCAAGGTGAGCTATGAAATTAGAGGTGGCTGAATTTTCTTAAAAGGTTTTGCTTCTTTGTCAGCATTTTCAAGCCATTGGGACATTTTATAACAAATGTATTAGGCACAAGTGAAGTTAGACTTAGTGAATACTTAGTATATTTGATGGAAATACTTGAAAGGAGGCTACAAATTCAAAATCAATTTTAGGACTCAAGAACAGGCTTGCAGTCACAGCACTCGGGAAACAGAGGCAGAAACATTCCAAGTTCCAAGCTGGTCGAGGAGTCAAAGTAAGATGCTAAAATGATAATAATAATAATAATAATAAAAGGTATTTAAAATCTTCTGTTTCATTTCTTATCATACCATTTGGATACAAACAAATGGCATGTGACAAACTCTGAAGTTTTAGGGTCTATAAATTAGGTCAAACATGTTTAGAAGATGTTTAGAAACATATTATAATGTACTGACACACACTTTTCCAATTTCTATTTACTTTCAGTAACTACGTTTTCTCAGTAATAAATTTTAGAGCCTCTCTCTCTCGCTCTCCTTCTCTCTCTTTCTCTCTCTCTCACCTATGGAAGGTCTTTGGTCCCAGAGTAGATGCTTCACTAAACACCTCTGCCACCAATAAGAGCTTGCTGATTGCTTCTTTCATGCTATCCAATGCCTGTAGAGGTGAACTTGTCTTCAGGAATGTCTCAAAAAACATCTGCAGCTAGGAAAACACAAAAGGTTGACAGAGCAAAATAAATTTTCATCTGCCTATTGTTTCCAAGGTGAGTATTACGAAGGTTAAGTCTTCCTGTCCAATTAAAGAAAAAAAAAAGAAACAAAACTTTACATAGAAAAATTTGAGAATCTAAGATTTAAATATTAACTCCCATCACAAGGAGAAAGAAATGTTCACATACCTGGCAATTTAGCTTCTTCATTTGTTTAGTTTCTCAGGACAGGACTTCTCTGTGTAACCACCTTGGCTGTCCTGAAACTCTCTATGGAGACCAGGCTGGCCTCAAACTCATGAGCTCATTCCTTGCAATTTAACTTAACATCCTTTCTTCCACTTCCCTTTACTTATGGTATTGGACGATAGGAAGAACAGTGCACCTGACACAGTGAGGGTTGCAATCAGAGCTCTCTGGCTTGATTTGTGATTCTATCAGTGGACTTGCCTCTCACTTCTCTGAATCTTTGCTTTCTTATTTCTCAAGGGGTAATATCCACTAACATGAGAGTTGTGCACCTAATGTTGGAAAAATTGTTTGAAAGTCAGGAGGAAGTATGAAATTCAAATGTTTGGTTTTTAATTACCAATTTTCTGCATGTATTAATAAAAATATCCTTTCAAGGTTGTTTCTCTTCACCTCATTTTTCCCTGGGAGACCTAGACAACCAGAGAAGAATCTAAGAGAATCACAGGGTTGTGATAACATTTTAATATAAGATTTCCTGTGATGAGGAAGATGGGATGGTACTAAGTAAGAGAAGAAGTTCAAGTTCATGTCTTCCTGTGCACAGCACTGTTAGTTTGACAAACAACTATTCTTATTTACTTAAAATATTGAAAATCATAAGACAAAGCTACCTCTGAAGATACTTAGCATTAAATTTCAAGCCAATATTTTTTAAAAATATAAACTAAATCTTATTGATTCACAGACTTTCTCTAGATAAACACAGGCTTTCAAAGATGAAGAACAAAAAATATTTTTTGAGAAAACATGCAGCAGATATTTGATTAATGCTTTTGGAGGAATAGGCTAAACCTATCAGAACTGCAAAAGATCACACTGAAACTTCTGTTATCATGATAATGAAGAACAAATATTGGCAGAAAGCATTGATGGAAAATGGTAACCATATCTTTAAAATGTGCCAGTGAAATTCTCCCAACATAAACAAATACTGAGTCCATAAACTTTTATAAGCCCTAACCAGAAACCTAATGAGACTAGACATTAAGACCCTGAGAACATATCACCAACATCTGGCAATTGAGATATTTTTCCACTTTACTAAGGAAAATGAATGTAGTAATTGTATAATTAAAAGAAAACAAATTAATGTTAACAGTAAAAATGTTAACACCCTTGAGTCAAAATAGAATAACACTGTGTGTGTTTCTAAATAAAAACAACATAAATCTTACTCAGTTCACTATATTAATAGGAAGAGTTGCTAATGACATTTATGCATTCTTTCCACATTAATGTCACCCGAATGCTACAGAACTTAGATTAATAAAATAACAATGTTGAAAAGTTTTGCCTGGCATATATGGTATAAAAGACTGAGTGTCAAATTAAACCCTCCAGAGAGCACATCAAATTAGTGTTTGGGGCTTGTATTTATTCCCCTAATGTACAAATGGTTATTTCTTCACTTGTAACTAAAATAGTAAGCATTGAACACAAAGTTTATTCAATTAATTCATTTCCACTTTCAGTGAGATCTCTACTCTGTTGGAAGTCTACTTTCTGTGACTTAGAGACACATTTCACAGCACTGTGGTAACACTCCAAAAAGAATCAGATTCAGTTCTGGTTCTGTGCCACACTATGACACTTCACTGAGTTTGTAACAATTTCTCCTTTATTGACTTATTTAGCTTACTCAGGGCAGTGTCAACAAACATCACAAGTCAGAAAAAAAAGGAGGGTCATGCCACTTAATGAGTATGTGTATATATGTCATCAACCTGCACTAAGTCTCCCAAAGAGAGTATAACACACTTTTACTGAATCACCCAGACTAAACGAGAGATTAATTCCTGTTTCTGTTTATACTGTAAATGACTATGCTAATTATATTTCCCTGGTCAAATTATCTGAGATATGTACATTTCTGTGTACTCACATACAGACAAAGTGTGCTTGATGACCTCATCAGAATGTATAAAATTAGAACAAAAAAATGCTGTTAATTAAATCCAAAGATCTTAGTATTTGAAAAACATTTTACTTGGGAGATTTTATATCTCACTCACAAATCCTGGAAGCAGCAATATCATCTTTATGCTCTTTTGAAACATAGAGACATAATCTATATATTAAGTAGACTCCTCTGTCTTTGTACAGTTACTGATAATTTTTTGTGCTGGGTATTGCCCTTGTGCATGTTAGAGATAAGTTTTTTTTGTAACAGTGCCACGCCCTATCCCTAGTAAACATCTTTAAGTTAAATAAATAAGACAGTGTAACTTTCCATGAAAATCAAGGCCTTGAATAAAAACTCAACACTTTAAAATCTAGATGTGATGGTGCACACCACTGATCACTCATGAGGCAGAAATATGCAGATCAGAGATTTAAGGACTGTTTGAACTAGATAGTCAGTTTGTGGCCAGTTTAGGCTATACAGTCTCCAAAAAACCCAAGCAAAATTAAGCAAGCAACAATAGAATGCTTAATGCTTTTCATAACTCTTCACAGACTATTTATGTTCCTGTCAATGTAGCAATAAACCCAAATTTACTACTAGGTAAATGGCTACAAAAATGACCTTATAAGATCATAGTTGTAAAGACAGGCAGCTTGAATACTCTATTCACTTGTACTTTAAAAACTTTAAAAAATAATTAGTGAAACATGTTAGCATTTACAATATAAAGCTTCCTAAGGAACTGAAATATGAATAAGTGAACCAAGACTATATATTAAAAATGGAAGGATGAAGAGCAGGAGAGCTGGATCTGCCCATCACCAGCGGCAACGCTTTGGAAAGTGGGTCCATCACCTCCCCTGCGCAATACAGAAGAGCTGGCCCTGAAGGTGTAGGTGTGGGTGAACCAACCTGAGAGCATGAGACCAGGAGAACTGGCCCTTTTCCTTGCTGCATGCTGCATTAGATGAACTAGCCAGTGCTGTGGGATTATGTTCTTGTACATTGTAAATATTTGTCCCTCCTATTGGTTTAATAAATGGTGATTGTCCAGAAGCAGACAGAATGTATGAGTGGGGCTACCAGACTAAGAAAACTCTTGGAAGAGGAAGAGCAGAGCAAAGACTCCAGCAGATGCAGAAGAAAACAGACAAAATTGCTGCTCTGAGAAAAGGTACCAAGCCATGTGGCTAAAGAAGATAGGAATCATGGATTAGTTTAAGAGTAAGAGTTATCAAGTAATATGCCTGAGCCATAGGCCAAACAGCTTGTTATATATATATGACTTTGTGTGATTATTGGGAGTGTGGGTGCAGACCTCAGAGCTAGGCTCGGCCAGAAATTTCTGACTACAAGCCAGGGCAGTGCTAGAGAGCTTACCCTCCTGGTGAGATTGAGGGACAACTGACAAAATGACCAACCCAGCTACCACCCAGATCCAGAACCAGGGCTATGAGCTGGCCCACCCTAACACCCACCCCATCTGTGAAGTGCTGGAGCATGAAAAGGGGCAGGTCCTGGAGACCTAAAGCTTCAAGATCTCCATGACACAGGACAACAACAGGATATCCAAGAGGAGTCCCAGTGAAGAACAGTATCAATAGTATAGCAGAAACCAGAGGAATCTAACCAGACCAGTGACTCACTGCAATGAACACTTGTAAGTAAAGATGGATGGATTAAGGAGTATATAGCATGAGTCACTGTGTCACACTGAGCTTGATACCTTAAAATACTTCTAAAGTGTCCTAATTATCCATGTCATTTGCATACCTCATAGCCATCTCAATATTTCTATTCTCTCATGAGGGACTGGACAAATTATTCTAGTTTGATTGATTGGCTCTCAGTTAACACACATTGATTAATACATTTTATGTTAAGCTTGATGATATTCTTGTCTGCTCTTCTCATTAGACTGAGATATTTTAGGGCAGAAATTATCACATTTACCTTTGACATCCCAGTACCTGAAGCAAGATCAGTGTTTAATAAGGTATTGAATGAGGAATCCTTGATATGACTTTATAGAAGTCTCAGAAACTTTCACTGGAGGAATTGGTTTACTATAGATTACAGATAATGCAGTTTTAGAACAATGCATTAGCCTAGGGCTACAGTTCATTGGCAGAGCATAAGACCTTAGGCTTAATGCTGTACTGCAGACACACAGCTACACAATATTTATTTCTTGCCTATATCTCATGAGAGTAACAGGATATACATTTTTCCTTAGTGATTTTCATTAAAACCTTTGGAATATAGAAGCTTACAACTGTTTGAGAGGTTTTTTGAGATAAGGAAGTTTAATCCTAGAGTTAGAGAAAAAAGATGGAAAATTAACCAATGTTAGTTTTCCTTAAAGTAATGTCCTTGGCTAGCTTAGAAACTTTGGCAGAATACTAATATATTTTGAACCTAAATTCATATACTGTAGCATTGGACTTTACTAAAGTTCCTTATAATTTCTTTTGGTGTTGCTCTAGAGACACAAACATGGGGGGAGGGGGAGTTAATTTTGTCTTCTCTGATTAAAGAGTACTAGAAATTTCAGGATTAGTATTTGCATGAAACATATGGAAAGATGGGGCATAGCTAAGAGGCAAGAGGTGAGGGTCATCCCTTCCCTCAGGCCAAGCAGAGACTACTACCCTCCAAACCCCAGCCCAGAGATAAGACACAGTCCACAGGCTACTCTCTGCCCAAACCAGCAACTACACAGGACCAGCTGCTCTTCTGGACACACAGTTGACTAAGAGCCCCCAGGCCAATCAAGAGCTGACCAAGAGTGAATTGAGGAAACAATGGGAAGACGCCACTGCAAGAATACATACAACAATACAAAGACCAACAAGACACCATCAGAGGAAAAATGGGCAGTACTGCCAATTACTAGAGAAATACCCATTATAACTACAGTAGGAAAGCCCTCATATCCATGTAGGATGATTATTATCAAATAATTATCTTTAAAACACACATTGTAATAAATATTAATAAGACAGGTATGAAGGAATTATGATCCTGAATAAAAAGGTGATTTCTCAAAAGCAAAAAATAACAGATTTATCATTTGGTACAGCAGTTTCAGGGAGTCTATTGGAAGGACTGAAAGTCTATCACAGAGACATCTGCCCTCATGCTCATAGTTTCACCCAGAAGTGGAAACAATCAAGTAGACTTTGATAGATGAGAGGATCAGGCTAAGTACTCTTTAGAGACATAGATATCCTACCTTGAGTGGGAAAGAAATTCTGTAGCACACTACAAGGCTGATGAACTTTGATGGCGTTATATGAGAAAGAATCCAGCCACATACACCACAGGTCCTCTTGTGCTGAGGTACCAAAGGAGTCAGATGTGTAGGAACAGAAAGGTGCTTAGCACAGGGTGAGGAGAAAGGGGTCTAGGAAGTTCTTATTCAAGGAGCAGTACAAAATTTCAGTGGTGCTTATGCTCTGGAGATTGGCTGTACAATAATATACATATTTTTACCATTAGTAAACAGAATAGTTAATATAGCATATCTTATGTTACTATGTAAATGAACACAGTTGAAAAGAAATTCAAGTCTCTGACTTTTCTAGTCTCTCTCTTGACCACAGTGAGAATTTAACTCAATAATTTGTGTTAGCAAGGTCCAAAAGAAAGATGCTTGGCTTTAATAGTCCGGACATACCAAATAAAATGAAACCAAACAAGAAATAATTCTTCCTTTGCTCCACTGACTAGATCCTGCAAACAATGCCTACTCTGTTAGGTCTTCATGGTCCCCTTATCTCTGAGCAAAGCTGGGCTTTGTTGTTATTTGACCAGAGTGTGAAACAGTACACAGAAAGCTTGAGTGTTAGAATGATCCAGAAGAAAAAACAAATGAGGTAGCACAAGGTTTAAGGCACAACAGTTTCAGGTGTCTGTCAACACTCAGAACGAAAAAACAAAACAAAATAAAAACTCTCTTAAGGTTCACACTTAACTTTCCCACTGGTAGAATTAAGGACATTCAATTAAATACACAGGACCCAAGCTTCCTGGCTCTTAGTCCAAATTAAAGTGGGAATAAAGATGCATTTGACAGACTTTTAATGCAGCTGGAACTCAAGTTCATTGCTCTTGGTGGATATGATTATTCTGGCCTTTTGAGACTCAGCAGGGATCTTTAAATTTAATCCAAACAGTTGGTTTTGCAGAATCCTGAAAATGTATCTAAAGTAATTCAAATATTTCAGAATGTTACAGTGGTGCATTTCACATATAAATTTTTTTTGATTGTTCTATAATTCTCAATTAAAATATTCCTATACATTGAAATTGTCAAAATTTCAATGATCATATGTCTCTAACCTATAAAAATGAAACAGAAAACAAAAACTCCACATATATTTTCCAAAGAGTTCTCATGTAGTCATTGGTAAGACACAATTGCTCAGGACAAGAGAAGTATATTATAAATCTTAAATAATTTCTGTTCTAAAAAGTAAAATTATATTGGAAATATACCTTTCAGATGAATATATTTTTATTGAAATAACTCATATGTCCATATGCAAACACATTTTTTATTATTAAAACAATATACATTCAGCATCAGTAATAATATTTTAATGGAAATATGGATGAAATTTGATCACATAAATACACAGATATATAAGAAAGACTTTACTTATAGCATAATGACCCCATACTTTGAATTCCCCACAATGTATATTTAAAAAAATCAAGTGATAGGTATGGTGGTGTATGGATTTTAGTCTCTACATTTAGGAAGTGGGGAGGGGATCTCTGAGTTTACGGCCAGCATTGTCCATATAGCATGTTATAGCATGTTTAAGGTCAGGTAGAGTTACACAATGAGATGAGACCCTGTCTCAAAACATACACACACACACACACACACACACACACACACACACACACACACAAATACAAAACAAAACAAGACAAAAAAACCCACACAGAACAAATAATTGAAAATGGTTTCATATTGTTTTTTGTTTTGAGGGGTTTTTTTGGTAGGGGTGAGAGTAAAGGTTCATATTGATGGTCAACTTGACCGGATCTAGAATCCCCAAAGACTCACTCCACTTGGCATGTCTGTTAGTTTTCTTTTTTTTTTTTTTTTTTTTTTTTTTTTTTTTTTTTTTTTTTTTTTTTTTTTTTTTTTTTTTTTTTTTTTTTTTTTTACAACTTTATTTTATTTATTTGCCTTGGTGTTTTGCCTGGAACTGGAACCACAGACAGTTGTGAGCTGCCATGTGGGTGCTGGGAATCGAACCCTGGTCCTCTGGAAGAGCAGACGGTGCTCTTAACCACTGAGCCATCTCTCCAGCCCCGTCTGTTAGTTTTCTACATTAGGTTAGTAAAGCTGGAAAGGTCCACTTTAACTGTCAGACCAAATAAAAACAAGATGGTAGGCTTAGCTCCAGAAGCCACTGCTCTGTGCTTTCTGACTGTGGAAGCACTAGGACCTGCCATCTCCTATTGCTGCCACCAGACCTTCTCTGAGACGATGGACCTCATCCCCTGGAACTGTGAGCGCAAACCCCTTTCTCCCTTAAGCTGCTTTTGGTGGGAATTTTGATGAAGCAATAAAACCAGAACCTAATATAGTGTGTGCGTGTGTGTGTGTGTGTGTGTGTGTGTGTGTGTGTGTGCTTTTTACTATAGAATAATCATCATCAAAATATTAGGACCAGGTAAATTCTAGCTTTTTTTTCTCTTAAAGCTTGGGAAAGTCCCTATGCCAGAATAAGAACCTGACTCAGAGTTACCTTCTTAGTAAGATCAAGCCTTTAGCAGGTATAAAATAACATCTGATATACTAGGAATATTTGGAAGCTCTTGGCTGTGGAACCTTTGAGGAGGAGTCTTTCTATGTCTCCAAGGGCAGCTGACACACAGTTTGAAGATGACTGCTTTTGCTGTGGCTGGCCCAGAGGAAGGTATCTGCTCCAAACCATAGGTCAGGCAGAGAAGCAAACAGTAAGTGAGGGTTCTGTACCACAGAGAAGTTCTCTTTACATGTTGAAAGACAAGAGATGGGAGAAAATACAGTATTTTGAAATACAATTTAATAAGAAAGAGAATAAAAGGGCTTTGAGAAAGGGAGAAAAGTGACAACAGGAGATCTAAGCTGTGATTAATTTTTCTTTAATGTATTATTTGAACAGCATTCTACACAGCATTTACCAACATGCACTAACTAACCTTAGCCCCACAGACTATGGAGCAGACTGTCCATTTTACAGCCCCCATTCTGCTTGTATTCCTAAAAGTATTCAGAAAGGGGCTCTTCCTATCCAGTTTTATAGAAGAGGAAACTTGGCTTGAGAATTTAAGTCATGAGTTGAAAGCCCAGGAGTCGAGTGTCATTAACCAACACTGTGTTACAGCAATTCTACTGGGCTGCAAAGCTCTGGTGTACCTTCTGCTCTCACACCGAACTCCATCTACTGATGGGGACAGACCCTGAAATACACAGGGTGATCATCTGCATTTTCACTTCCATGGGAAATGGAGGGTCTAAAACTACCAGACTTGCCAGCACATGCCTTTACAACCACATTTCTAAAATATCAGTTCAACTATTTGAGTAATGCATACACCTAATCACCTTTTGGAAAAAAGGAAAAGCAATTTAGCAACTTAAATTGCCTGGATCAAGGGAGAAAACATGTCTTGTTAAATCAAATGGTCTAAGAATAAAAATAAATAAAAATTCTCATCGTTTGCTTTAGTTTGTTGGAAAATAGCTTACTTTAAGGTAAACTGCAGAAAAATTGAATTGGGTTAACTTTAATTAGGATGCTTTTTACACATTTTTTGGAATGAAATCAAAAGCTTGAATACTGGAATAAGCTTTATGCTTCCAGGGACATGAATAATGTTATTCATTCATACTTTTTAATAACCTGAAGCTTTGATGCACATACTAAGCTTAGAAAATCAGAATATAGATTCTGTGTGATTGAAGCAGTTTCACAGTTAAACATCTTGAATTCGCCCACAAGAATGCAAGAGAAACTGCAGAGAAGCAGGTACGGGAATACAAAGGGCCGTGAAACGCATAAAAATTTAACTATTTGCCTTGAATGGCAAAACCTTGATTGCATTATATTCAACCTTCTCAGAGAACTGCCAGGTTTTCTTTATTATCCTTTCCAGACTTTCTCTTTGGGAAATAAAGGAACAGAAAGCTTTTTAACAGTAAAGAGCAAAAGCTAAAGTTATAAAGGTTTTATCACTGAACTCTCTATGTATAGACCTACTCATTTTCTTTACATAAATGTCATTGTTCAAGTAGGTCACAATTTTCTCCACTGGTATTAAAATATAACCCTTCTTTAAGCCTCAGTAAGACCCAGAAGCTCATTTGCAAACTTTGCATCTCTTATTATCATACAATGATACTTAGTATATGTAACAAATATTATTTGTGACAAGCAATATTAAAATTTGCAAATAAGATACATTAGAAAGAGTCTCATTTTAAAGAGAAGAAGACTGTTCTGTTGTATGAAGTTTCTGTCGCAGACTTTCAGGCCTAGCCCTGAGATTCGGACCCACTTGCAGCCCCACTTCCCCTTAGCACCAAATAATCACACAAAGGCTTATATTAATTTTATGCTGATTGATCTAGGGCCCAAGCATATAACTTGCTAACTCTTTACTCTTAAATTAGCACATGATTCTTATCTTGTTCAGCCATGCAGCTTGGTATCTTTTCTCAGAGCAACATTTCAAGTTCTTTCCCCTGCACCTCCTGGCATCTCTGTTCTTTCCTTCCTGTTCCCAGAGTTTTCCCTGTCTGGTAGCCCCTCCCACACTTCCTGTCTGCCTTGGGCCAATCAGCATTTTTATTAAACCAGTAGGAGGGACAATTATTTACAATGTAACAACTTAATCCCACTACACTGTTCAGTGGTAAGTTCTTTATTCCTGTACCTGCTTTGCAAGTATTTAGGTCTAAATCAAGATCATCACTGTCCACTTAAGAGCTGAATATGGCATGTGTTTCTATGACTTCAGTACTAGGGAGACAGAGACAGGCAGATCCTGAAGCCCACTGGCCAGCCAGCCTAAATCAATCAGTGAGCACCAGGTTCAACTAAGAAAATTTGTCTCAAAAAATAGGTCAGAAACTTAATCCAGGAAGACTCATGGCCTCCACACACATGTGCACACATTGGTACCCTCATGCATTTATGCACATACACACAAAAAAAGTTTATATACCACATGCACACACAAGATTACTATGTCATACGTTCATAAAGTATAAAGAAGTAAAAAGGAAACTATTTTCATATTTTGGATATTTAATGTAGATGATCTAATTTAGATCTTATCAAGCACAGAAAAAAGGGAAATAAATTCATTATATATATATACATATATATATATATATATATAAAATAGGCTCTGTAGGCTAGAAAGATGGCTGAGTGGTTAAGAGAGGGCATTACTTTTGCAAAGGACTCAAATTCAGTTCCCAGCTCCCATGTTATGGTTCACAACTATCAGTAGCTCCAGATCCAGGGTAATCTAATGCCTCTATCCTAAGAATACATGCACTTGTGCACAAGATAATAGGTTCTAGTAGTACAGCAAAAAGAGTGATCTATCCATAGCCCTAACCTAAGTGCTGCAGTGCTGAAGTTGGAAATTCCATTTGCTTCATTATAATCCTTTATTTTCTTATGCACCTCTTCTGCCAGTTACAACTGTATCAGGTAAACAAAACCCAGCATCTTACATATGCTATTTTAAATGAACATTTAGTTGTTATTCATAATCTAAAGGCTGACAGTTAAGAATCTGGTCAAATGCAATGGTATCAAGCCCAAATTGATAATTTCTTAGTGTGTGCCGAGGATAGACTACTGACTCTCTGACAGCATGTATTGTCTTTCCAAGGCTACTAAGTGATCTCTATGAAACTGAACTTGAACCACATTTTTCCTCGGGGGCCCCAATAGTTACTAGTACAGCCTTCTACCCTCAGTACTACAGAGGGCATTTTTTAAAATATGAAAACAAGGCAGTACTAGCTAAAAATTATAGAAATTTCTTTAACTCATAAAACCTAAGTGGATATCCCATAGCCAATCTTTTGACAGCCGGTCTAGGCCTTCTGTTTGCACATAGTTGAACTAATTGGAATTGTAAAGCATCTCACTTACAGAAACTTTTCCCTGGGTGCACTGGTTACACTGCAGTGAGAACAATAACATAAAAACATTTGAAAAGAAACCTCAGAGAAGAATTCTTCTAGGTTTCTCATTTTCATACTTATTTTACTGAACCGTTTCCAATCAGCTTTCCTGTATTGCCTTGGTAAGCATGCAACTTGTGTGAGAAACAAATCTGAACCTGGCATGCTTGCCTTGGGTGCTGACATGCTTTCCAAGGGGACTGTAAATGGTTGCTTAGTACCTCAAGCTGCCAAGGGGTGATTAAGATGTTCTATTCACTAGAGATTGGAGTCCTAATCCTAACTGACATTTATTAGCAGGCTCCTCGCCACAGAATCATGAATCTTCATTTTTGATTCCTTAGAGTAGGCACAAACACACACCCCTTCCCAGGTGTGTCAAAAGTTTCTGATAGAAAAATTTAAGAACACATTCAGAACTATATAAAGTGACAACTGTTTTATATTTTATATTCCCCAAGGCTCAAGCTTTTTTGGTTTTGATCTTTAAAACATCTTATCTGGTGTAGACATTCTGTACTTCATTTTTCCTCTCTCTCTCCTAACACCCTCCCTACTTCCTGTCTCAGTTTTCTGTAGCTATTACAAAATACCTAAGAAAATTACCTTAAAGGAAGAAAGCTTGGGCCATGGGTTCAGCCTGTTGTTTTGGGGCCATTGTGTAGAAGCACACCAGGATAAGCCTGTGGAGGAGTAAACTGTTCACCTCATTGCACGTGAGAAGCAGCAAGAGGGCTGGGGCTAGGAACAAGAGATCACCCCCACCCCCAGTCCCAGTGCATGCCACGGGTGATCTACTACCTTTAATTAGGCTTTTCTTTTTACCTACTCACTCTTCAAATGAAGCTCAAGTGTCATCCATTCTAAAGTCTACCGGGCTTTCCTCAGGCTGAACAATTCACTATTATTCTTTACTATACCAGCAACTCTGAGTCATTTATTGCATTCGGTCCTATATTGCAGTTCTTTATAAATACATATTTCTCTGCCACTGCAGAGAGGATTTCTCTTATGAGTCCTTTCTCCCACAGTGCCAGCACAAATTAGTCATTCTTTGAACAGTTTCGGAAAGCAAGCGAGTTGACCACGGGAGGTTATGGAAATATTCAACATTGCCCTTTTGTTCAATTGTTTATGACATCGTGATCAAATGTAAACATCTTATGCGAGCCTGAAGAACTGGGTTCAATGTATGCATTACCTGCCAATGTTTATGAGAAAATTGTTTTCCTGCCTCTTATATGGTGAAGGCCTACAGCTATTAGAAAAGCAGCCTTTTAAAACATATAAACCTGCAGGGGAAAAAATCCTTTCTTCTTCCATGGTCTCTTTCATTTAATTTAAATATTTTCCTATTGTTATATTTGGGTTTTATCTTGTCAATCCTGATGATAAAATGCCCTGATGTGAAAACACAAAATTTCTCACTTCCTATTACTTCTCTGAAAAATCATCTGATATATTGGTGACATGGCATAAGAAAATGTACTTTCTCACAGTTCTGGAAGCTAAAAACCTATAACCAAGGTGTCCCAAGGTCATGTTTCCTACAAAGGCTCTGGGAGACAAGCTATTCCTTTTCTCTGCCAGCTTCTGGTGGTTGTTGACATTCCTTTGTATACAAAGTTCTAATCTCTTGTTCAGTTTTGTGACCTTTCTCCTCTATGAGGAGACAACTCCTCTGCTGTAGCCCTTAGTCCTTCTGACTTTGTTCTGTGAGATCACCTTCCACCGGGTCTGGATCTGGGGCAGCTGTGAAATCCAGGATGCTCTGAACTTGGTGGTCTGAATGATAATGGCCCTGTTAGGCTCCTATGTTAGAATTCTGGTCCCCGTCTCTAGGTGGTAGAATGGTGCTGCAGGATATTTGATCACACTGTGAACCCTGAAACTGCATTATATACTGGAAACAAACAAACAAAACTTTTCTAGTTGTGATGTGGCTTGGCCCTAGCAAACATCTTTAATCCAGGAATGTTCTAGAATTTTGTACACAGGATTAAATTAAATCAACAATAGGTCAAGAGGTGGAGCAAGCAGCCAGTTGACAAAAAGTGAACAAGAGAATGAGAGAGAAAGAGTGAGTCATTCTCAAGAGTGAGAGAGAAGATTAATAGAGATGCACAGGAAGTAGGAGGGTCGGACATTCCGTCTGAGGTTTTGGTTTGAGGCTGTGTAGGAAAAGCAGTTTGGGGGTGCATCTGCTGAGGAGGAAGGTCAGCTGGGTGCTTTCTCTCTCTCAGTTAGCAGCCTTTCACCCCAGGATAGGGCTTTTGAGTCTTTATTGGTAAAATCAAATGATTGAGATTTTGTTAAAAACAACAGGATTGTTTTGGGAAAGATTAGGAGATGTGGCCTGGTTGGAGGTATATCACTGGAAATCCCATGCCAGGCCCCCTCCCCTGGGCTACTTGTGGATAAGATATAAGCTCACTGCTCCAGTGCCTGTCTACCTACTTGCTGCTGTACTCCACAGCATGATGGTTATGGGCTCACTCTTTATGAAACTGTGAGCAAGTTCCCAACTAAAGGCTTTCCTTTATAAGCAGCCTCAGTCATAGCGTGCCTTCATAGCAATAAAACAATAAGACATTAACTTAGTATATCTCCCAGATACTTTGTCTAAATGATGTCAAATTCATTGCTTTTAGGAGCTGGGGCATGGTGTATCTTTGAGGATGCATATATAAGGGAATAGTAAGCATTCAATTTGCTATAAAAATCCAAATCTAAAAAAGAACTTGACCTTGAACTGTTCCCTTGCTGTTCTTGAAAATCCAGATGCTACTACTAGATGAAAATACACTGATTATCCTGACAAATGATGGGAGACCTAGAACAAAGTCATTCTCATGACCCTGGCACTCAGCAAATAGACAAGTCTGTGAATGAGTCCAGGCTACAATATCTAGGCAAGTGGCAACTAGCTTGGCACAGAGATCAGCAGCCAAGCCACAGTCAAGAAAAGCAGGGGATGTAAGAGAAAACTAGTGGTGTGACAGATCAGTTTCTCTAAAAGTGGGAGCCTGTCTACTACCTCCCTTTGTCATTCACCCTTCTCCACAAATTTTCTTTACATATATTTGCTTTACTACATTTTTTATACTAGCATAACAAAATAGTGAGTTTTATTGTGAGATTCTGTTAATATTTTGTCCTCATGTATTACCCTTCTTTGTCCTCCTGCTCTGCCCACCATCTTGGTTCCCTTCCTCTGCTCAATAGTCCCCTTCCCACTGTAGAGACAGAGACACATTTACGTTTACCCCTGTCCTATTTGCAATACCTAAGAAACATGACCAGCCCAAATGACTACCAACAGGTGGAGGGGAAAGGAATATGGTACAAGTACACAATAGAATTTTGTTTTCAGCTGGTGAAGAAAAATAAAAACATGACATTTGCAGGGAAATAAAAAGAACTGGAAATGGCTATATTAAGAAAAAATAAGCCAAATTCAAAAAGACAAAAGCTATATGTTTTCTCATATATGGACACTAGATTTCAGTGTGTGTCTGGGGACCAGAAGAGAGAAAGCAGAGATTGTAGGGAGGTACTAGAATACCTACACCTCGATTTCATCGGATGCCCTTCCATTTGGTCTCAAGGTAAATAAATGCCATCATAGCTCAGTCAACAGGGAGGAGCTATCTCCGAGCAGGTCCCCTTCGGCCTCTTGCTCATCCTAACCCAATTCTTGTTCCTACCTCTGACATGTGTCCTTACCTCTCCTTTAGTCTGTTCTCTCATCCACTTGCTCTGAGCTCCCAGCATCCCATCTGACTGGCCTGTGAGTGCTTCCTCAGCATCCAGAGCAGTGTGGGGGTAGAGTTACAACTGTGGCTGCCCTGTGTACTGTCTCCAAATGGTGTGAGGCGGGGCTGGATGCTTCCCTTGACAATGAGACCTGCGTAACTAATTCTTGACTTCTCCTCTAGTCTCCTCTCTGCAGTTTCATCTGCACTCTTGATGCTTACAGTGCTCCAGAAATATGCAAGCTCTCTCCTACCTGAAGGCTTTGGAATTGTCACTTTGCTGGAAATGTCTTACCCTCAAATCTTAAAAGACACTTGATTTCAACAGTTCAAATGCCACTTCGGAAGATCTTTTTACCCCTTATATAGTGGATAATGTAATTATTATTTACTCCTCACCTGTCTATTTCATTCTGAGTGCTACCAAAAAAGTCTGTAATTACATTTATTTGTTTAGGTATAATTATTTTTAAATTTCTATCTATCAATATGTACAAGAATAAACTCAACAAAAGCAAAGGCTTTATTCTATGTCACTGGAGCCTTACATAATGTGTAGCCCCTAGGAGAACCCAGTAAATATCTCAAAGGGATGTTTTTTAAAAAATCTCACTGAGCCCATATAAAAGCTATTATTATTTTATACATCTTTAAATTGTTAATGGGGCTGAAATACTTCCCTACGGCCACACATATTGCAAAGGTAGTGTTCTACCATACATCCCTTCACAGTTCTGTAGGATTTTTTCTTTTCTATCCTGCATATCCAATCCTACAGCTCACATACTAGTGATACATTTTTCTCTCCTATGAGTCAGACTGCAATCAAATATTTGTTTATTATTCATTCTGAAAGGAGTCATCACTGGCCTATTCATATTTTAAGTCACATTTCTTTTACCTTTACAGTGAAATAAGATGAAATGTGTTTCTTTAGCATAATGTTTTTCTTCTGTGACTTCTGCATTTAGATAATGATTGACTCTGTGACTTGAATACAAAATCTTCCTAGTGATGACCTGGGTAACCAAACACCTAGAAGATTTCCTCCCACCTTTCAAATCTACCTGGAAAAAGATTCTCATAAGAACTGTTGTGACAGAAATTTCTATCAAAGCATCAGTTTGGAATAGACCTTCAGAAAGGAGGCTGCAATGCCTGAAGCTGCTGGATTCTGGAAGATGAGACACCAGGTATCAGGAAGCTAAGCAGAAGGGACCAAGCTGTAACTGGATACATGGGACTGGGGTACCAGGAATCCCTTCTGTTTTCAGTCTCTTTTACCAAAATGTAAGGATGTGTCTCACAGAGTTCTTTAGAACTGATTGCACAGGCTTGGGGCCAGAGAGAGTGGACATCTGTGTGACACAGAAGGTAGAATGAGCCAATCAAAATGGCTTCCTTACATGCTGACGACTATAGAAAGATAAATAAAAGGAAGTGGGCTTTGTGTTGTTAGTGATACAGAATGCAGCTCTGACCATATGTGCAGCATCCTTAGAGATAATCCATCTCTACCTTGAGTGCTAGGAGAAACAAAAGACAGACTTTCAGTTTTATTCCACACTATTAGCTCATTTAAATAAGTCGAAGGCATTCAGGTTGACAGAGCATCTAAGATTCTAATTAAAGCCAACAGAGGTACCATTAAATGACAGAAGTAACAGTCTCACATGTCGAGTCTTAGAGCCATTACCAGCTTCATAATAATTTACAATAGCATAGTGTGCTACAAAACATTCTTAAGGGGAAAAAAATGTCCAATAACTGACAAACTCTAAAATCTTCTCAAATAACCTGTGGTCCAGGCAACTTAAACTGCACTGACGAATTAGCATCATTCAGCATCTACACTTAACAATAGATCTGTCTTACTACAATAACTACAGACAATGGAATAACTCTTTAACAATACATACATGTGACACAATGAAAGAAAAAGGCCAAGTTTCGCAGCTTCAGTGCTGGTGACTTTTATTCAATTCTCCTCTCCTATCATACATCCTGACCACAGTTTCCTTCCCTTTGCTCCTCCCAGGCCCCCCCCAGAGATCCAATCCTCTCCCTTTTCTACTTTTAATCTTTTCCTTTCTACATTAGACAGTTCAGACCATTTATGCAATACCAGAAGAATCCACTTGGGGGCAATATAGTAATTTTTTTGTCTCTTGTAACTATGCCAGTTTCCTGGGTGACAAAAGACAACTGTGTCTTCCAAATTTGAAACCACATTTTAATATATGGAAGGGAAATGGCTGTATTTCATTTTAAGCTTACAATGCATAAATCACACGAGACAAATGCAAGTCAGATTTTCTCCTGAAGGGAACAAAAGTCTAACTTCTTCCAGCAGTTTTACCTACTTGGTACAGCTGAAGGCATTTTATATTTAGAATTTGTCACAGCCTCTGAGACAGATATCAAGAAATAAAGAAAATCGTTAATAGAAATGTTCAAGACGGATGCATACTAAGCTTCAAATGTACTGATAAAAACATATTTTGTTTCTGTACACTAAGTTAAAATGTAAAGCTGATTGCTTTCCCCTCTGAGTGAGTACATTTTCTGTAATGAGCATTAAAATAATCAGCTTGGGTAGGTAGGCTGCCATTGTTTTTGCTGTTGCTCTGCATTCACACATCACTTTGGAAAGAATTTTTTTAAAAAAAATACTACTGAATCTCTTTCAAGATTTGATGGATGGCATCCCTATTTCAAACTGTTCCTCTCTCTGTGTCGTCTGAATTTTAGCTGTTGCATCAAATACTAAGAGTTTTCTTCATATTTAAGTGAAGAATAAATAAAAGCTCTCTTTTTTTAGGGAATTCAACTGTGTTTAGCCAGTAAGTTTTTCCATTTTGTCTCTTTTTACCTTCTTTAGCGATGCTAGCAGAATTTTTAAAAAAAATGTCTTCATCTATTTCCCATCAGTAGCTGCTATTTAATGTTGGCACCATGATAGGATGCTGAGGTCTGTCCACTCGGCTGTCACACTGCAGGGATGGGCAGTTACAGCTGTGTGTCTAAACTTCCAAGGTGCCAACAGAGATGGGGTAAAAGAAGCCTGCAGAGCACTTTGCCTTAGTTCCTGGTCCATCACCCGAAGACTCACTTATGTGATGCTCATTCAACAGAGGAGAGTGAGGAAGGGGTTCAGCTCTTCCATCTTTCTGGATTGGCCAGTTTAGGTTTTCGTTGGTGGTGACAGGAAAGAGTAGGGAAGGTGAAGAAGTAATGGAAGCTGATCAAGGCACCAGGTTTTAGGAAGCAACAGGAATGGCGGGTAAGCTGTAGCACAGCCCTGTAGTCACAGAGACCCCATGACTACACAGCTAAAAGGCAAGAGAATAAGATTCTAAGTTAAGTGTGGTGTCTTACATATGCCCGCAACCCTTGCACTTGGAGGAAGATGCAGGAAACCTGGCTCAGGGTCCAGGCTAGACAGCCTCAATGAGACCCTGACTCAGAAAGCAAAACAAAGTTTAAACAGTGTTTTGAATATTTTCATCATAAAAATTGTGACTGCTTAAGAAGATGGTTATGTTTAATCTTCTTTAGTCATATGTATTAGAGCATTACATGACATCCTGAGAATATGGGCACTTTTCACATTTTTGTGTCAGCAAAAAGAAATTTAACAATAACAATAAAGACATTACAGATTTTCAGAAATCCAGTGTTGTCCCCTATAAATGCCTAGAATGCTCTGGAACATTGTTTAGACCAGGACTCTTTTGTGCCAAGGCTGGCTTATATTATACGTGTGGCCACGGAAACAGTGGAAATCAGAATGACATTACTATGCTATAAAGAGACAGAGCTTCACAGATAAATTGTTTAAGAGTCTCTGAGATGTCCACAGGCTCCAGTAAGGAGGAGTAACACTCCAGCATGTTCCTTTCCTGGGCCTGTCTCTAACTCTGCAACCACATTAGCTGAGGTTTGGTGCAGCATAGGTGAGCAGAGTTGTTCAGGAGTGAGGCACACATGCCTTTGTCCAAAATCCTGCAACAGAGTTCTTTTTCCATCTCCCATATACTCTGAAAGAATCCTCCTGCCTCCTGAAACCCCTCATGTTAACTTGCTTCACTTCCATATGTTGATATATGGCTAACACTAGCTAACTCTCTAGGATTAAAGATAATAATAATTTGCTAGCAATAAACAATTAGAAAATTCATTAATTAGGGTTGACATTCATGGATTTACAATTTTGTCATTATACACACACACACACACATCTTCACATAGAACACTGAATGAACACATACCTGCTACATTTTAATTACAGCTGAATTCTCTGAAACACATGCTGGTTTAACTGCCTGGAGAGGAATTCCCCTATGTATAGGAGATAGAGCATTGGGGACGTAGACAGGATTAGATGCAGTCATCAGTATAGGGTTCCCGTGCTTAGAGATGGCCTAGCAGTTGAGCACTTATTGCTCTTGCAATAATCCTGAACTGGGTTCAGGATTCAGCATCCACACACTGACTCATTACCATCTGTAACTCCAGTTTCAGAGGAGTCGATGCTCTCTTCTGACCTCTGTGGACAATGCATACATGTGGGCACACTGGCACACACACACACACACATACACACACACACACACACACACACACACACACACGCGCACACACACACACTGGCTCATGCTACATGCTCTGTGCATTTTAGGACTGCCACCAAAAAGATTATCCCACAGTCAGCCCCTCAATCTTGGACTACAACTGTGAGCCATAATTAACTATTTTTTTTTAATGGAAAACACATTAAGACATTATCAGTTCATTATACTTCCAAATTATCTATCAGTTCATGACATTCATTCTAAAGAGATAGTATATGAAAATTAATAAAATCCTATAAATTAATCACACTATTTTTTGTGATAGAACCAACTTTTAAACCAGGTTCTCCAAACCACAGGTTTTGATGTTTCTATCTTCTCTGCATTTACTTTTCCATTCCTATGATATAGCACATTACCAAAGCGACTTAGAACAGGAGGAGTTTTATTTGGGCTTACAGTTCCAAATGCAGAAGAGGCCAGCACCATAACGGCAACAGCAAGCAGGCAAGGCAAGCGAACAAGCTAAGATCAGCTTCCACCACAAGCAGGAAGCAGAGAGTGAACTGGGAATGGAGCATGGCTTTTGAGACCTCAGTCCCAAACCCACAGTGACATATTTCCTCCAGCAAAGCAATACCCACCAAACCTATCCAAACAGCACTGCTAGCTAAGAACCAGTTATGCAAATACCTGAGTCTGTGAGAGACACCTCATTCAAGCCACCACAGCATCAATAGGTACCATAAATTAAAATGATGGTGTTAGACATTATAATCACTTTTGAGTGTCCATGGGGACACTGTGTGAGTTTCTCAGACACAGACCCATGGCCTATCTTTCTAAAGTTGAGGATCATGTGCTAAAATTACCATGTTTGACTAAATAAAAAATGATTAATGCATCATTTTCTTCCTATCTAGAAGTATAGTTCAAGATCAATCTTAAGAATAAATGAGCCTTCAAAATCATCTGACAAATGTTTTGTAGAATGAAATTAAAAATGAATGAATGGGTGAAATGCTTTTGAGAATCTAAAACCGCCAATAGCATCAACTATTTAGAATTCATGTACTTTAAAATCATATGCAGTTGTAAGCCAATTAGTTTTTTTTGATAGCAAACACACATTTGGAATAATAATAATAACACTACTGTGAGCTGACTAGATAAGCATTTTGTGGTTATTAGTTATTTTCTTCTTGAACATCATTCCTATTTACTTAACACTGTTTATCTATGGTTTCCACTTACAGAAAACCAGACTTATCATGAACACATGATGCAAGTCAAAGTGAATCTGAGCAGGAGCAGGCTAAGTAATGCATCAACTTGTTTTTACAAACTATTGGGAACAGACTTTTATTCACATTCTTCCTACCAATGGCATAAATCTCTCAGGCCTCCTGAAGGACCTCAGTGAGAGCCTTTCACAAGGTCTACCTCACAGCCTGCAGTTCTGGACATAAAAATAAGGATCAGAGAAGAACACTTGCTAAGGTTGAAGCCATAGAGTCCTCATTTTTACCCTGAAACTACATTATTTGTCTCCCTGACATTATCAAAAGCCCGGCATTAACACTTACAACAAATGAAACTAACTCCAACCCTGCAACTATGTCATGTTTCCAAATGGAAAAAAGGGAAAGGGGGGGTCTATGCATTTTTTGAAAGGGACCTTGTGACAGTGGTCCCTTCTTTGCTAAGTTCTAGCTCTCCTCTGTACACATTTTGCAGAGTATACTGATACACAAGACAATGGCAGGTAGGAGACATGGCAGAAAGGTCCCCCAAAGTGGGTGTCAGTGATTAAGGGCCAGGGAGTTGGCAGTCATGTATTTTAACTTCAATTTCCATTGATGACTCTCACTTGAGAATTTCACATCTCTCAGATTTTACCCTTTAAATCAAAGTGTCCAGGAATCTAGATGAAGATAGCAGTTTATAACATTTACTAGAAAGCAACTTAGCAGCCATGTGTCATTAACCATATAATTCATAGCACTGCAAGGTAGAGTGGCTGGCATTAGAGCAGTTATGGGTAAAGCAGATTTAAGCAATTTCTTCAAAAATTTTAAATGGACTTTAATTCAATTCCATAAAAATGAATATACCAAAAGATGATTATATGTGAGGACTATCTCCATATAAATTTATACTTGACACCAAGCATGTCAAATAAATTTATATCTTATATCAAATATATGATAGCTGATCAATGGCTTCATGTAGGTTATGTTTCAACTGGACAAAAATAAGGCTCTGACAAGCTTCCTGCCTAGAGGAACAAATCACTTTAGCGATACTTTTTCATCAAAACTGCCAACTACAATCACAGATGTGAAGACTCTTCCAACATCATAAAAATGTTACAGACATCAGAGATTCCTCTCTGCCTGGTAACTTCTGATTTTGTGATTTACAGTGAATAAAGGGATAACTCGTGACTTTTCACTCTAAGAACCAACTCTAAATTTATAACATTTCTCACAGTTAATTTATATGATTTGTGTGTGAAGACAGCCGTGGATATCTGTAACTAAAAGTTACTGTTTAAAAAGTCTGAGAAAGGGCTTCACACAAGCCCATGGAAGTTTTGAAGGAAGGAGGTAAAATATATTCGAATAAAGTATGGAGTAATGCTGAACTTATTATATTCAAGAAAATAATAATGTCTTAACAGTGACATGTCTGATTATTTAAATTCATCTAAAAAGACACAGTGATCAAATGGCTGTATTTGCCATTAGTGTGTTCCTCATTTTTCATACTTCTTTTGAGAATAAACATCTTCAGAAATATTTAACACTTTATTTAAATTTTAAAATATTTTCATCCTAAAGTGACTTTTTAAAGTTCAAGTTATGTTACGTTTTATTATTTTTCAAGTTTGAATGCCTTAATATTTTTTATCTGATGCTCGAGTTTTTCCAGATAAGGCATCTCAGCAGCAGGCGTAATTGGAAATAAATGAGCTCACAGTTACAGCCCTTCCTGCTTTTTGTACTTACTTTAGCTGCCAGAATGTTCTATCCAAGGCCACTGATAACCAGATTAGTGGGTTTACCTCACTGAACAGTGACTAAATCACTGCTGATTTAACTCATTCAGCCTCTGAATATAGGACTCCATGCATGAACACACACACACACACACACACACACACACACACACACACACACACACACACACACAGACTCGTCATACAGAATTTAAGGATGGAGTTTAGCAGCATGCCAATCTAACATGGTTAGTATTAAGTGAGTTTGTTTATACTTTGTTCTCTACATTGGCATGAAGTTTCTATATATATTTATACATCTGAAATATACCAGAGAACATAATATGTTACAGATTGGAAAACTGATCAGCCAGATGAATAAGATCTTTTGTTGTGAAAATTAAGTACTTCAGTTGAAGGATAAATAAACATCACCCTTGTTTTCTGAATTCTGCATCATCAAGCATAATGTTTATCTACTAAGGGAACAATCTCTCTCTGCATGTTAGCTCAGGCAGTCATTCTCCCTCACCTTAACAGCAGATAAAGGTGTCTAAGGAGTAATAAGGCAATGTCTTAAATAAATTCCAAGAACAGAATGAAACTCACAAGGACTACATGCTCTCCTGTGCCACAGCCACAACTCACGTTCATCCCAAGGACATGACAAAATGTGGAAAAGGAAAAATGGTTAACAAAGCTAAAAAATGTAAAGAAAACTGACCCCTATGGACTTTGCTTCAGGCAGCATAAATAAAACTATTACAGAAAACTTGTTATCTCTGGGGTCATTTCCACTGCAGTACATGGAGTGGCTCTTTGATATGCAAAAAAGAGGAGAAAATGCTTTTAAATTACCAGAATAATTAAGATCTTGGATTTCCTTTCAAGACAGTAAACTAGCACAGATAAAACAAGGCAGAGGTGTGGGTTTGGCAGCAGAAGAAGATTCAAAAGCCTGTGCAAAAGGCATTCTGAAAGCAATTTTGGATTGGCCGGGCCATGGCCAGGGATGATTGCACATGTATGAGGGAGTTACTGGAGGCCACATGACAGGATCATTTAAGCATTAAATTTTCAAAAGAACTCAAATTTTCTTCCTGTCTCTTCTCTGTGTGTTTTCTCTCATGCTGTAGTTACTCTTTTCTGAAGGATGCTGAGTGCAGGCCCAGGATTTAAGGACAATGACATGCTCAAACGAATAGTTGAGGTATGGGAATTTCCAAATATATGTGACCCTTTAGCTCATTTACTCTCAACCCCAGCCTTCACTGCCTTAGTTACTCTTCTATGCTGTAAAGAGACACCATGGCCAAGGAAACTTATAAAGAAAAGTACTTCATTTGGGGCTTGCTTATCATTTCAGATGGTTAGTCCATGATCATCATACATGTGAAAAGCACAACTATCTCAACAAAAACATAGCAAGCTGAAAAATACCTACCATGCAGTAAAACTGTAATCAAATATAAACATGATTAATGTAATCCAGGAAATAATCAAAGATGGAAACAAAATGAAATATGGAAGGGAAGTCACCAACAGTAATAAGAGGGAATAATGTAAGAAATTAATGAAAGTAAAAGTTAAGCGACACTAGCAAACTTGGAACACAAGACTAAACTGTCCTGAAAATAAACACTTCTGTAAAGCACAGACAGAGGCAGAAAATATGAGAAAGGATCAACAGTAAGAACAGAGCTGTAAATAACTCAGTAGGCAATGGCACCAGCCATCAAGACTGGTGGCCTGTGTTTGATCACTGAGATCCATTGTGGAAGGAGACAGCTGACTGGTGAATGTCTTCTTTGACCTTCACAAGTATGTTATGGACTGTGAGTCCATAGCACAATAGACACACATGCTTTTATCATTATCATCATCATTATCATCGTCAAGTTACAGGACCATTGAAATGGTTCAGTAGATAAAAGGCCCTGCACAGGCCTGGCAATCTGAGTCTATCCCTTGAGCCCATGGAAAGGTAGAAGGGGAAAGCCAACTTTTGAAAGATGTCCTCTGAGCTTCACATATATACCTTTGTGTAAATGACCACACACTCATTGTCTGCGGGTATGTGCAAGTGGGCAACACACACACACACACACACACACACACACACACGTCACAAAGAGTAGAAACAGAAAGACCAAAATGTAGCCAACAAAAAAAGGAAGGAAAAGAAGTCAGTGAGTAAAGCATCTCAGGAATTGTTGAACAACAGCCTGCAATGTAGAGAATGCCTGCAATCCTAACTTCCTAGATACCAATGCAGGAGGACCACTAGTCAGGAACATTCTGTTTCTAAGTAAATACGTAAATAATAAATAAACAAACAAACAGACATCATCATCATGAGAAAATAAACATGGCTGCATGCATTAAACTAACGGTGATTACCATATGTTATATATGTTAAGAGTGATAGCTTTCAAAGTTGGAGTCCTACAACAAAAAATAGGAAACTGTCATCTTAATAATGTAAAAGAAAATATACGAAGCAAAGGGAAGAAGCTCCAAAGCCACTTATGTGTGTTTAAGCTGTGACATTCATCTTCTGCGCCCTGAAATGTGAGCGCTTGGTTCTTAGGCCTTTGACTTTAGACAGAACTGATGGGGCATGTCTTTCTGTATGCTGTGAAGATGCTTTATTACCATTTATTAATAAAGAAGCAGTTCCGGTCTATGGCAAGGCAGCTTAGAGGCAGGCAGGAAATCCAAGCAGAGATAAAGATGAAAAAGCAGAGTCAGGGAGAGATGCTGCAGGCTGCTACCTAGATGGCAAGATGTAATGGGACACAGGTAAAGCCACAGAACCAAATGGCAATACATAGATTAATAAAAGTGGGTTAAGTTATAAGAGCTAGTTGATAATGAGCCTGATCTATAGGCCAAACAGTTTGCAATTAATATAAGCTTCTGGATAATTATTTTATAAACAGCTGTGGGACCATGGGTTGGAGAGATTCTTCCTGACCACAGGCCCAGATGGGTCAGAAAACTTGCCACACTATTGACATTCCTGGTCTGTGCTTAAGCATGTATTGAATTTATCAATAGTAACATGTAACATGATGCATAACATAACTGAAGACTATTTATGATTACCTTCTGTCTATGCCCAACTTTCACTATTTGGTTAAGCCATATGAAATTGCAAAGTTTGGTTTATGTCAAAATGGCTAAAAATCAGCAGTTGCATTTAATTTAGATCAATAGAAAAGGGGATATGGTAATAACTGGCCTGAGCAGCTACAGTGGAGACTTGTAGGAGGCATTCTGGAATAAACCCACTTAGACTCTATCTGTTCAAGCAAATCATAGATGTTTCTAGAGTTGAATTCAAATGACTATTTTAAGGTTAAGTTGACAGACTTGGGCTATCAATTCAGTTTCTTTAGAATGTGAGCTATTTCTGGGCCTATAGAATGCCTACATCTATTACTGGATAGGTGAGCTCTTCATTGCCATATCTAATTGAGCAATTACAGTGTTCTCATCACTGGATCACTTTCTAGAGTGCAGAGTGTAATTGATAGAAGGCAAATTCAGAACTAGAAATCATCTGGTCACTTTTGAACCTCATGGCATTGTGCATTCATATGGTTCTTCCCATTTTCTTCTGCCAGCACTCTGAACAGTGATCTTCTGAACAATAAAATCAGTTTTCATAAATTCTATTCAATATGTTATCAGAAAACTTACTTTGAACCAAGTTAACCTGGGCTACCTCTTTTTTTAAATTTCTTTTTATTTATTCTTTGTGTATTTCACATCATGTCTCCAGATCCCACCTATCTCCCTCCCCTACCAAAATAAAACAAAATAAAATTTAAAAGAAAAAAGGGGTGGGGAACAAATCTCATTATGGAAGCTGCAGTGTGACACAGTGAGCCGTGCAGTAAAACCATTTACCCATACGTTTTTATATGTATCGCAAAGAATATCATTTTTATATCATTTATATCATTGCAAAGAATCATTGGTCTGTTTCAAGGCCCCTGGTCTCTGGGCCCTCACTGGGACTCTTCCTGGAAATCCTGTTGCTGCCTGGTTTTCATGGAGATCCTGTAGCCCTGGGTCTGCAGGACTGACCCTCCATCCCACCCTGCGCTCCAGCAGATCCACAGATGGGGTGGATGTTGGGTGGGCCAACACATAACCCTGATTCTGGGCCTTGGTGTTGCAAGGTTGGTCAGCCCACCAGCTCTCCCCTGTCTTCACCACTTCCTGGGGTGGGCTCTCCAGCACTGCCTGGGCTACCTCTTACAACACAACTTTTTGGAGGTGTTAGTGAGCTTTTCCAGCAAATTTCCTCATTATCTTTGATACCAATGCTTGCAATATTGGGCATGCTTGAGGGTCTTTTTTTTTTTCTCACCTAGCAGGTACATGTCAGTATTGATTGATTTAAGAAAATTGTCACTGAGCTTCCTAAATAGAAAGACAACTCATAAAGACAAAACTATATTTTCATGTGTTAAACTGACTGTATTTTTTTCTTAAATGGCAAATTAGGAAAAACAGAGAATAAGCAAGTATTTGCTGGTTAATAGGTCAAAGAACTGAACTAAAATGATGGGTTGAGGAGAGAAAAAATAGAATGTAACCTTCATGATCCTTAGTGAATTAAGCTATTTCCAGCTTATTTTTGAACTTGCACGCATTAAAAAAAATCTCTGCTTGCAGCAATAAAAAAATGCAATCTTTGTTCAAAGGGATTTGATAACTATAAAGGTCAGAGAATGGCAGCCCACCCCATATTACTTCTCTTCATCGTACTGGGTGCAATAACAGCTTCAGTCAGATCTTTACCTTGACAGTGAAGCGCTTCTTCTTTGGTGGGCTCCACACGGTACCACTTGAATGAATGAATGCACGCAAAGGCCTTAAAGAGGTCACCAACACATACGCTTTAAGAATCACAGAGAGTTCTGCTCTGAAGACTGCTTCATGTGGGGTAAAGACTGTAGTGTGATTCCTAAGGAGAAAATATAACATAACATAACAATGTATTTAGAATTGAGTATTCAGTGTATGAATGAATGACCTAAAGCTTGGTAAACCCTCTCATCCTCCGTGGAGCCAAGCCTCCCTGTGAGGATTTCCTGAAACAATTGCAGCTGTGGATTATTCTCTCACCACCAGGGGGAGCACGAGCTAAACTATCAGGGTAGAGTTCTCTGCCCTGCAAGACAAAACCAAAAGACAGACCCCCCCCCAAAAAAAACAGTACTTAAGGTTTAAAAATTTCTGAAAATTAAATTAGTCACAGTACTTATGACATCATGTTTGTGGGACTGTGATAGCAGAACTGAATAGATGAATTTGAGTGAGAACCTCCCTGCCCCCCCATAACCCTCTTATTACTTTGGTAAGTTCTGTTTGTGCAAAGACAGTGACCTGTTTAGCAGCAGACAGGTCATCAACATTACTCAAGAATACGTCCCCTATTACTTCACATCTACTAGACAAACACACCATCATTGCTGACAATTAAAGGCCAATTAAAAGACTGAATGTGAAGAAACCAATACGTAATGTTAGTTTCCTGTTTTGTGATAAAACAAACACACTTCAACCATAAATTGTACCAAAATATATAATTATTTGCTTTTCTGTACCCTGTGTACATGTCAAGTATCTAAGCCAATCTATAATATGTAGCTGGTACTTATGGCAATGGTGAAAGTTAAAATATTATGCAGAAGCTACATATGATCTCTCAATAAGTACTATTAAAACATTATCTAATAATTATATAATTAGATGAGGCAAACTCATTTAATACTTGACTGAGATAACTAAAATATCTTTTTCCCTGTGATTTATATAAATCTAAAATTCTTTATCTGGAATCTGTAGAATCTAGGAGGAAAAGACCTTTGGTGAGGAGAGGGAAGAAAAATCTTAAGGAGGAGGAATACTAGGAACAGGTGATATCAAGAGAAAGGGGAGAGATGTGGAGGAGGGATTAAATGGGGGGAGATATGGTAGGGAAGGGCAGGGGAGGAGGTCAGGAGAGGGATAACTAACCTTAAGGATGTTCAGAAAAGCCATTTGAAAATCTACTGTTTTATAAATGTCACATATGTATACTTTTTCCACATAAGAAAATACGAGTTTCCAGAGAATCACCCTAAGCAAAGGATAATGCTCCTCCCAGCAGCTTTAGACAGCAAAATAAAAGGTCCAGTGCAAAGTGTGAGAAACTGACCCTAGAGTTGCTGGTCAAGAGTGACTCAGAGATCGTCCAAATGACACAGACTTGCCCTTGGCTGCCCACCAGAACCTGAGGGTAAGACCCAACTGCTGAAGACAACGCACACTTTGGTTACAGGACATAGATGAATCAAGCCAGGAGGCTTCTGCCTTGCTGGCCAGATTTTGTAGTACTGGAAAGTACTACATGTAGGTTCTTGGGGCAGGCAGAAATCATCAACAGTCCTATTCAGTTGTGAACCCTGTGAACTACAATAGTGATATGGTTGGCAAATATGCCCCTGGCTGTAAGCATGGTATAAATATATGGAGTAAGCAAGCACTTTTTGCTTGAACTTAACAGCATGGCCCACAGGAGGAAATGGATGTTTAGTACTGTAAATCAGGTTAAGACTCTGTCTGGAGCACTCACAGGCCCCAGGGTTAAACCTACTAACATTTTGCTAAATGGACATATTATTAAACTGCTCTTGAATTCTATTCCTATACCTGTAGATTAGTGTGGCTCTCAGATCTCGTCAGAGAAGTTTCTTTGTACAACAGACAGTGATTAATGCAGAAACTCACACCTCATTCAAGAGCAGAAGATATTTGTTAAAGGAGTACTCAGCTACAAACAGAAAATCTATATAGTTCCCACCCCATGGAAAAGGGGGCAGGACTGGAAGACCTGGAGGTCAGGGAGGACCTGACTGAAACAGCTTTGCTCATGAGTTCATAGAGGCTGTATATTCCTTCACTAGATCTGCATAAGATCAAGTCATTCAACAGCTCAAAATGAGCAGGGATCATCTGACAAGCCCCCACTCCTAACTGAGGGGCTGTTGATAGTTGATGGCTTATTGAGGAGTCAGATTCCTTTAAGAGTGTGGCCCCTGATAGGTTGATCAAGCTTCAGTAGATTATGCAGCTCCTTACGCATGTGAGTAGTACAAATTTGACTTGGTGGTGAGAGAGAGCATAAAGTTGAGGTTGGTGACTGATGAATCTGAGATGAGTTATAAGGAAGAGAGGGGAAAGAATAAGGTCACAATACCTTGAACAAAATTCTCAAAGAATTAATACAAATATTGTATTCAAAACACCCTTTCCTGAAAATATCTTGGACAACGTGATACCCTTTCGTAGACTGTAGAGTCATAAAAATTTAATAGCTAAGAAAAATCCATTCAGCCATACTCAAAGACTAAAGCAATATCATGTGGGCATAAAATAGAAGTTAAATTTTTATAGTTTTACATTGCCAAGGTTCTAAATTCAATTTACATTAATATAACTTACCAGCTAAGAGTCCAATTTACCTAACTGTTTATTCTACAGCAGCAGGAATTAGTCTAGGAAAAAGTCAACGATGACATTCCTTTTTTAGACAGAATAACTGAACACTCTTGTGAGTGGGGCCTAGCAATTCATAAAGCTGTAACCTCCCCCCTCTGCCCTACCCCAGCACCCAAACCCTCAGATCTGATTTCTATGGCTTTTTTCCTGCTTCCAACAATATACGCTGAATGGAACATTCAATGTTATCTTACAACTGTTTGCCTTGCCAGTCCCATTGTTTCCACGTGCGTGGCTTGGCTCCTTCTGAGAGGTGATTAGAAACACTCAACTCGGGTTGCACCCCCTGATCCAGGCACACCGAGGGGCTCACTGGAAGTCGCAATTCTGAAAAGAGTCACAAGCAAAATACGGTTATTAGTTTTGGTTCCTCCTGGCATTGCTTCCAAATTAGATCATTCTGTGTCAAATGTGGAAGGTCTAATCCCTCCATTCTGAAGCCAGATTAGAGCTATGAAGTAAGAATGCATGATCGGGGGATGGGAACATGGGTCAGGTTGGGAGGTGGATGGGGAGGAAGAGTACGAAAAGAGAGAACTGGAAGAGGGTCAGTCTGGGGTCAGGTATAAACCTGCTGCAAGGGGTTCTCTCAGAAATCCACAAGGATGATCCCACCAATACTCCTAGCAATAGCAGACATGCACTTTAAACTGGCCATATCCTGTAACCAATGGAGGGATTGGGATACAAACTCAGCCATAACCTTTGACCTGTCTATGAAATATTCTGGGGGAAAGATGGTACAAAGATTGTGGGAGTGGTCTAGCCTGAGACTCATGTCATGAGAGTGAGCTCATCCACGGCATTGCCTGGAGAACCCAGACCCAGAGGCTGAATGGCCCATAGGCCTAGTATAGAGTCAAACACAGTTGGGGAAAAAAAATGTCCATGTAATGATACCTAGTGATACTCTGCTATACTCATAGATTGGGGCCTACGCCAATTGTCACCAGTGATGCTTCATCCAAAAATTAATGGAAACAGATGCACAGACCTATAACCAAAATTAGGCTGAGCTCAGGGAATCCTGCTGAAAAGAAGGAGGAAGAATTATAGGAGCCCGAGGGATTATTGACATCACACACACCACCACCACCACCACCACGGAAACATCTAATCTGGGCTCAAAGGAACTCACAGAGTCTGAACTGGCAACCAGGAAGCCTACAGGAAACCAACCTACATATCTGTGACAATTGTGTAGCTTTTTCTACTTATGGGACTCCTAACAGTGGGAGCAGAAGTTGTTCCTAATGTTTTAGCTGGCTTTGGGGTGCCTATTTCTCATACTGGGGGTTGCCTTGCCTTAACACAACAGGAGGTGGATGGTCCTACCAAAACCTGATATGTCAGTTTGTTGGTATCCAAGGGAGACCTGCCCCTGCCTGAACAGAGATGGAGAAGGAGTAGATTGAGAGGAGGAAGGGGAAAATGAGGTCAGGATGTAAAATAAATACATAAATTTAACTAATAAAAAAGAATGAATGGCCAGAGAAGATTTTGTTTTGGAGTCCTTCACTTTCATTTTTTTTTTTTATTTCTTCTTCTTCTTTAATTTCAGACCAGAAAAAGAAAAACTGTAATAATTGGTTCTCAATTTGCTTGCTCAGAAGGGAAGGTAGATTCCATATTTCTAACCATCGAACCCCAAACTGACCTTTATCCACACTGCTAAGGGTCACTCTGACACTGACAGAAATGTAGCTGTAGGACCTGTCTAGGTGTGAATAGCATTCAGAAAACAAGTTGATTTCCTGACAACATATTGCTTCATATACTTAAGTTGATTATGTCCCATGACCTTGAAAACTTCACAGGGGTCCTAAACTATTTCAGAAAGGTTTAGGTTTAAAAAGGAAAAAAGCAACAATGTCTTATTCCAGAACAGTAACACTGAAATGTTTAAAAAGAGTTTTAAAATGTTTAAAAATAGTTGGATAAACTCAGTAAGAATTCCTGGAAGTTACAGAAAGCTACAAAAAATTTTTAAAAAGTCTTCTTCCATCAAAAGTGACATCAGCTTTTGAAATCCACAGAAGCACAGGGGGTTAGAAGCATTTTATTTCTTGTTCTGAACATAAATGGATACAGCTGAGATAAATACCAGTGTGCCTATACTAACATATATACTAGGTATTTGTTTTTTAAATTATATAACAGAGACATCCTAATGGCCCGTGCTTGGTTTATTTCTCAATTTTATGTAGAATTACCCATACACACTTCTCAGTGGCTTATAGTTCCATTAAATAATATATATGATTAATTAGGACATTCTCTTCTACTGTGCACTACTGTTGAAATATTTTTCCTTTGCTATTTTAACAAGATGGTGATGAACATTTACGCACAACTATTTTGGTGTACCTGCATAGGCCTATTCAAATTCTTCTAGGCATGTAAAATTACCAAGTTAATGGATAAATGAATTGTAAATTTGTTAGGCATTATCAAATTGTTTTTAAAACACTCGTCCTAATTTCCACTCTATCCAAGGATGTAGGACAGTCTTTATTTTCCCTTCCAGGTCACAATGCTTGATTTTTAAGTCAAATAACTTACGCAGCTCTCAAATGGAACAAAGCCTTTAAATTATTTTTCCTCTTGTGCACATTCCATCAATACTAACATAGTCTAATTTAAAACATTTCACACTCTTAAGTAAAAGTCACAGAAGGAAAGCTGTTTGATGTATTCCCATATCTCATTATTTAGCAGTGTGACTTTGTGAGAAAGAGTAGTGCGAACCTATTAGGAAGGCTTCCCTAGTAATGAAGCTTCATGTGCTACAATGACGGAATTGGAATTATTCAAATTGCCTTGGTTTTGAAGTTGACAATGAAAAGCATAGGAGATCATTTCTTTCCTTGGAAATCACAACCTTGAATTGTTTTATTAAGTTTGTGTGTGTGTCATGATATGGTCAAAGAACAGCGTATGGGGGTTGGTTCTCTCCTTCTGCCATGTGTGGGTCCCAGGGACTGACTGCAGGTAGGCAGGCTTGGAAGCGAGTGAGCCATCTCACTGGCCTCAACATTATAACTTTAAAAAGACTGAGATGGGAGCAAGGTATATGGCTCAGTGGTAGAGCATGAATTTAGCATGTACATGACCTGAGTTTCAATCATCTCCTATGGAGGAAGAAAAAATAAAATGTTGACTAAACTCCTCAAACTTGTAAAAAGAAAAAAAAATGTTCTCAAGTAAAATGTCACTAACATGTATATTTGTTAGAAGTTATTACTAGGGAGAATTGTATCTGTGCAGAAGTGCTTGTTTGTAGCTTTCCTTCACATGATGTAAGAGCAGCATCATTGACTCCAATGTCCTTCAGTCATAAGAAGCCCAGCATTTGAAGTCAAAACACAGCTGACTTTGGAGATGCTAGACACAGCCTGTTTTTATCAGGCTAATATCTCAATGGTGTTATTAAGGTAGCACTGGAAAAAAAAAAACAAGAGAAAGAAAAAAATCTGTCCCGCTTTTATGGTTTATTTCAAGTGTTGTAGCTATATATGAAGCTGAAAGTGTTGATGTGAGAATTACCAAGAATACATAAGGGTTTTTCAGTAACCTCTGAAACTGTGATGGAACAACAGAATTTAATACTGATTAAATAAAGTTTAGAGCAATTTTTATTTATACCTATGCTAATAAACTTCAGGCTTCCACTATATTATTTCAGACTTGCTGATGGTTATATTTTATGATTCCCCCCAACTTTTGTAATTAGCTATACCTGAATATCTAAGTTGACTCCTACTTTATTTGAGTATAGGAAAAATAAATAGACATAAACTCCATTAATATGTAGAAAATACAGTTGAACTGCATGGAAATGTTATAACTGATTCTGGACATATTTAATTATCTTGTAGAATCAAATATTTGTTGGGAGGTACTTTCTTAGATCTTTTATTTGACATATCCAGCCAAAGTTCTTTCAGTAAGTCGGTCAACACACTTCCTCCATGTCTTACCCATCTCCCTCCTAATCTCTAGACACATTCAGAAAGGCTAAAATTATAATGCTGAAAGCAGCTTCTGTTTTTGAAGAAACTTAGGAGATGATGAGACCCTGTCACACGGGTAGTCTTTCAAATAACTCCTTAATTCACTGACATGGGACAGTTGCATATTTCAGCAGCAACTAACTGTGAAGTGCTTAACATGCATCCATTATGTTTTCTTGTCCACAGTATGAGGACAGCGTGATTCAGATGTGCTACACTATCTCGTGAGAAGTACTATGCTTTTATTTACTGCCTACTCTTAGCTTATTTCAGAGAGCACCGAAGCCTGTAAGCATGCTAATCACTTGGAGTAAAACTGGACCATTTGTTAGGGGTGACCAAGATGGTCCTTCTCATGCCTTTTAATATTGGGTAGGATGTGTACAGGTGCCTGCTGACTGGGGTGGTATTACATAAACAGAAAGACTGAAGCAGAAGTAAGGAGCCTGGCTTCACATTTATGTTCTTGCCAATCAATACTGAGCTTGTAACACTTACAAGGAGTCTCTTCAGTTCCAGAATATGACTTCCATGAATCATCTAAACTCTTCCAATACACAATACTGACCCACACCAGGTGCTCCAGTCAGCAATGAGACAGTTAACCTTTGCTTGCAAGCAAAAATGTTACCCCAATAAACTAAAAATATTTCCCATGGTTAGTAATTCCTCCTGCTCTATGTAGCATGTAATTATATACATCACAGGTAAAGATTAAAACACTGGAAAACACATGTAAAAGAAAAAATTAGCTGCCAATTTTCTGTGTATTTGATTTGTTTTCCCCATAGCTAGTAATTAATATGAAAGTAATATCAAAAGCATAATTATGTTTCACAAATGTTTGGATGTTGTCTTGCATTTCTTATTAAGAAACTAAATATAGCATTTTATATTTTAAATTTCTAGTGAAGATAAAAGTCCTTGATTAGCAATTAATGACTTCAGATTAGAAGTATAAATAAATATATAGTTGTACAAATACTAATTGCTGCTCCTGACTTAGGGCATTTAAAAGTCTTAATGCTTAACTTGCAGGTATAAAAGCTATGAAAATACACATGCTTCACAAATATGACTTCAGAAATGCAGAAGCTGAAACTGTAGCTAGGAATAACTTCTATTGCAGTCCCCAGGCAAAGATTACACATATTTCCAAGGCAAGAAAGATAAGGAACAAATGCCCCATGGTTCTCTTGTCCTGAGCCTGAGCTCTAGCTAACACCCAAAGCCAAATAAATCACACTGAGACAAGTTGTAAAAGACAGCCTTCTGGAGAAAGACCTAGAGTGAACTGCAGAGGCAAATGGAGATGACCCAATACAAATATCATACTTGGAAAAGAGGAGCATGTTCCAGTCTGCACACCCATATGAACCTGAGTTCACATATAGAAAAAAAATGAAAGAAGAGTAATAGTGTCTCCATCTCCAACAAGATTATTTACACAGTGCAGCAGGTGATGGCTTAGATTGAATAATATCAAATTGTCCTTTGTTGGATCAAAACAATAGAATATTGGTCGAATATCAGCAATGGCCCAATGGTCAACTCATTTTCTCTTTTAACAAAGCATGGTGGATACAGAACTAATGTTTGCTCAATGGGTACCTAGATAACTAAGATCATTTATAAGTCTAGTTGTCTTGATTTTGGATACAAAGTTGTCATTCTTAATGCAAAGTAAATGTGACTTAAGGAGGAGTTCATTGTCAAGAGCCCATTGGCCAAAACTGAAATGCCATCTTGCTGTCAATTTAGCATATTGCATTAATCGTGAGCATGTCATGGTGTCAACCAGCTGCCCTTCTGTTTGTGTGAGACACAATGGCCTTATGAGAAAGTGAGTACAGAGGAGCCGTCTTTAGCCACCACCCCCTAAAGAGCAACTTGAAGAATATTAGCTATCCTTCCACTTCTTCAGAAGAGTAGAAAAGAGGAAGGGACACATCCATAGGTGGGTCAAGTTCATAAAATTAGCAAACCATTTGCCATTGGAGAGGAGGGATTTTGTGAAGGTAGTCTCAGCTCACAGGACCAGAAGCTCTACAAGCAGGGCTCTGCTGTCTTAGTTTGTTTGTTTTTAAATTTTCCCTCTATTGTCTGTCTACTGCTGGACACAAGCTGGCACTAAATGCAGGACCAAATAAATACACGCTTGAGAAGTGAACTAAAGTTTCTTCTCACACAAACCAGCAGACATCCATGTATTGGTCTTAGGGGGTGAACTGGCTGCTTTTGTGTGTCAGCTCGACACTAGCTGGAGTCATCAGAGGAAGGAGCTTCAGTTGAGGAAATGCCTCCATGAGATCCAGCTGTAAGACATTTTCTCAATTAGTGATCAATTGGGCAGAGCCAAGCCCATAGTGAGTGGTGTCATTCCTGGGCTGGTGGTCCTGGGTTCTATAAGAAAGCAGATTGAGAATGCCAGGGGAACTAAGCCAGTAAGCAGCACCCCTCCATGGTCTCTGCATCAGCTCCTGCCTCCAAGATCCCGCCCTGCTTGAGTTTCTGTCCTGACTTCCTCCAATGATGGACTATGATCTAGAAGCATGAGGCAAATAATCCCTTTCCTCCCCAATGTGCTTTTTGATCATGACGTTTTGTCACAATAGAAAACACTCTAAAAAAAAAAAAAAAGAAACACAGAAATAAAAAAGAATAAGCAAGCCAGCATCTGGAAAATTTTACTGAAGTTGTATGCCACTAACCTGATATTGCCTGAACTTATGAGATGTGTTTAAAATGGAGAGAATACTTTTTCCTCTCTACAGCAATGCGAAGTTTTTAACATTGAGATGTATATTATTCATATCAAGATGCTGCAAAATTACCCAGGAAGCATCATTATGGGGACAAAAATCAACAATTCAGAGACTAGTTATCTAAGGCCAAACAGTGTACCAACAGTAAAGAACTGTGGACTGCACTGAGATGCTAGGAAATCGCAGAAAAACTGATTTGCTGATGGCCAAGAGGAAGGTTATGCACAGGGATATCATGGATGGGCTTAACTTCACATTTTACCAAACAGATGGACCTTGGATCTGAGAAGACATAAGTGAAGCTAGTCAACGTGCATATTCTAATTTGTTCAATGTGTTAGTAAATTATCACTAATTTACTATTAGTAAATATTTTCAAGAAATTTACAAATTATATTGTTTATTTATGTTTGTTAATGAAATGGTGTGGTAAAGATCCAATTCCTTAGTGTTTCTAAGTTCAGCATGTTTATCAAATAATAATAATAGGGGTCTTGGGAGATGGCTCAGTGGTTAAGAGAACTAGTTACTCATACAGAGGGTCCATATTTAGTTTCTAGCATCCACATGGTAGCCCTCAACCACTGTACCTCCACTCTGGGGAATCTGATGCCTTCTTCTGACCTCCACAAGCACCAGGCATATACATAGTACATGTATATACATACCTACAGGCAAAATATTCATATGCAAAATAAAGTAGAAATAAGTTTTAAAGGTAGTAATAAAAAACAATCTACTTATAGGAATAGCAACAGAATTAAACACAAAATTCCCTTAAAGTGCTTTGCACAAAATTTGTATATATTAAATGCTCAAAAATCACTAAATTAGGGCTGGAGAGTTGAGTCAACAGTTAAGAGTTGGAACTTCTCTCACAGACAACCTGAGTTGAATTTTTAGCACCAGTAACAGGAAGCACACACACACATACACACACACACACACACACACACAAATTATTTCAAAACATAATAAATAGCTACATTAGTAAAAAATTAAATTATTGTTTCCAAAAATGTCCATAACTTTCAAAACTACAAAGTACAGCTAAAATATTATTTCTTTTTGTCTTATTCCATACTTCCATACTCAGATGCTTTCCATTATTGGTCACTATCAGTCAAAGGCTAGTCTGTTAAGGATTTCACTCTTTCGTGTGATTATTATTTGTTTGGTCTTGTTTCCTCTCTCTCTCTCTCTCTCTATATATATCTCTCTCCAATGCTGGCTCTCTTCAAACTCAATATGTAGACCAGGCTGGCATCAAACTCAAGAGATTTCCCCACCCTACCTCTCAAGTGCTAAGACTGAAGGCATGTGTCACCATGCCTGGTTTTGATTATCTATTTATTTACTTATTTATGTGTATATGATATGTGTATGTGTGTTGTTTATGGTACCCACAGACGTGAGAAGGGGCCACTGGATCCCCTGGTGTTGGAGTGACAGGGTATTGTAAGCTGGTCAACATGGGTTCCTGGGAACTGACTTCAGTCCTCTTTAAGAGCAGTGAGCACTCTCTCAGGACTCATGAGTCTGACTCATCTACTATTTGCCCTTAGCCTCATAGGAGCAAAACAGGAAGTACATATAATAAAGACAACCACGTGTAGTCAACTGATAAAGCATCGCTACTCGTGAGCAGATCATGAAAATGTGCACCCTATTCTTCCCTCGGGTTTAGCCTCTTGTCCTTAGCAAGGAAGGAGATTAGTTCTTGTCCTGTTTAACTGTTTAACTCATTTTAAAAAAATTTTCACTAAGTTCAAATCCTGTATTATATCATGAATGGAGAAAGATTAGAACTGACCTCCTTAGTATATCTGAGTCTACTTCTTTGTGTTTTGTTCCTGCAAACAACACAGACCTAAACAGAACTAACTTTAAATGAGCTCATAGAAAAACTTCCTAGACAAGTGCATGTTTTAATTGGGATTTTGCATAGTCCAAATGCACTGAGTCTTTAACATATCTTTATTTTTCTTTCATGAAAATAGCCTTGTCCAAATGGTCTTTGAGAGAATGAATATAGCAAACAAACTTTTGGTATTATTGGGACATATTTCTGACCTCATTTGGGCAACTCACAGGTAATTTCTCAAGATCTGAAATCAATTTCGTTAGTGTGTGTGTGTGTGTGTGTGTGTGTGTGTGTGTGTGTGTGTGACAGTCATCAGAACTTCCTCTTGCTGTCCTCAGATGTCTTCTTTATGCTAATGTCCCCAAAGAACACACCACAGCACAAATACACACCATCCAACACTTCACTATCATACTGTCTGGGAAGGGCAAAGCACAACATGTACTTGGGTTCAGGAAATTAGATGTAATCCATGTCTGGAGGTAAGTGGAGACAGTATTTGACCTGTAAAAATGACCAGCTCAATGACACAGCAATGTGCTCTAAAGGAGTAGTCATTGTGCAAACTCCTCACCACCTAACCAACCCATCAATCACATGCCTATCAGGCATTCAGCAAATGCAAGCTGTCAGTGCCCTGCTTTCAGTGGAAGTGTCAAAGTCACACAGTTCTACAAAACCAATTTTCCCCATGGACTCCTCTATGTTTTGACCATGACAACATAAGAACCTTGAATTCCGCTCATTTTCCTTGGTAATAAAAGCTGTGTCTAGACTACCACTTCAATTTTCTTGCCCTATGATTTCACTGCAATGACCAAACAGCATGAAAGATTGTTTTATTACTTTATGGCAGCTTAATTTTCCTTTGATGTTTTTTCTACATGAATTTTCCAGAGGACAAGAAATTTTTTAAAAAGGGAAATGCTTGACTACTTCAGCAAGGCCCAAGATGAATAATTTAGTATAAATTAATGAGCATCATTAATAACAATTTGAAACACAGCTTCCAACAAATATTAATACATAAGAGTCCAATAAATATGACAATAAAGTAGATGCCTAAATCCACCTGCTGTAAAAGAAGTTAATCACATTATTAAAGCAAACCATTTCCCTCAGGACACATTTTCTGGAATAAACCATGAAATAGTATTGATTTAATTTGCATCAGAATAATTAATGGCTTACTAGAATCTGCAACAGTAATTATCAATTCTTTTGAAGTGTAGCATAGTCAATCATAATTTAAATGTAAGATATAAACACTGGGAGTAACTATTTAAATGAAACCAGGCATTAACATGGTGCTGAACGTCAAATCCACAGGGCTTTCCACTGTCATTTTTACACCACATTTTAGTATACAAAAGTATACTATTACTTTTAAGTTGCTTCCCTATTTATATACTGTTTGCAAATAAAGATATTATATTTGAGCCAAGTTTTTATAGTATCAAGATTTTCATAATTTATGAATCCCAGGAGAAGATAAAAATACAGAAGATGCAAAGACTCGAAACAGTTAGTTAAATGAAATCTCATGGGTGATAGGGACTTGAACACCAGAAATAGGCCATGAGCATGGAATAGTCAAAAAAAGCAAACATACACAGAATTACTAAACTGTCTAATCCTGAGGTTCCTTCTAGCAATCAACGAGTGGTGTGAATGAAATCTATGGGGGTCAGCATCAAAAAATGAGAGACATTTCTAACAGACCTAAGACAGGAGAACATGAGACAGGACTCAGCCACAGCCTAGCCAGCCTTTCTGAAATGGGGTCTCTTTTTCAATAGTAGCCAGAAAAGAGGATCATTATTAGCCTAGCATTTCTGTTATTTTGCATCTTGTAAATCACTAAGGAATTAACTAAGTTCAGTGATCCAAGAATGGAGGCAACTGCTCCTCCTAAAAAGATGATGAAGAGGCAATCCAGAAATCCAAAGTCTTTCTCTGCTAACCTGAATTGTAACCTCTGATGTTAATATGCTTCTTTTCCATAAAGAATTAAACTAAGTAATAAAGATCTAATAACTATTCTCCAAAAATATGTTTCAAATCTTCCTCACAAACTTTTCATCTCTTATATTGACAAGATAATATATATACTAAATATGTGTGTGTATATATATACACTGATTTATACTATATATACATATACACAGATATATACATATATTGTATATATAGTTTTGAAATCAATATTCATAGATTTGGTACATATAAAGCCTGGTTTTCAGGTTCCATTTTGTCTTTTGTGATACTGGGGTCCCTTGGGTATCCAACACTCTACAACTAAATTACATCCCAGCCTCCTTTGAGACAAAGTCTCTTACTAAGTTGCTTAAATTGGCCTTAAACTCACCCTGTAGAACAGGTTAGCCTTGACTTTGTGATCTTTCTTCCTTTTCAGCAGGCAGGATTGCAGTTGTCACTGCATATTTGCATGCCCCTCATGCTAGGTTTTTTCTTTGCTTGTCAACTTGACACAACCCAGAGTCTTTTGGGAGGAGATAACTTCAACTGAAGCCTTGATCAGACTAGCTTGTAAGTATGTGTGTGGGGCATCGTCTTGATTGCTAATTGATGTAAGAGGGTCCATGGACTGTACCATCTCTGGGCAGGTGGGTCTAAGCTTTTGGTTTTGTTTTTTCAAATGTAGATGAGCACACAACAAGGAACAAGCCAATAGCAGCTTCATTCCATGGTCTCCCTTGAATTCCTACCTCTAGGTTTCTGCTTGAGTTCCTATCCTGACCTGATGGACTGTGACCCAGAAGTGAAAGTTCTATGAACCTTTTTCTTCCCTAAGCTGCCTTTGGTCATTGCGGTTTCCACAGCAACAGAAAATAAAGTAAACTAGAACACCCCTGTACAGCAACCCTAGATGTGAACTTTGCAATAGATTCCAGAAAAAGATATTTGATGTCACTCAATTTAGAAGAAACAGAAAATTCAACATGGCTGTAACAACGGAAAATAAAATTGAGTATGTTTTCTTCTTTTCCTCCTCTAATGAAGGTATCATATTGATTTGGGACCTAAACCTTTATTGTACATCTTGGCTTGATGAACAGAAATCAAATTGATTATTCTATAAAGGGGAGCTGGAAAGGGAAGAGTATACAGTATAAATGAAGAGAGTGCCTGGGCAAACAGTGCTTGGTGAGGTAGAGGGAGTTACCTAGGAAGTAAAATTTTTTTTGTTTTTACTTCCTATAAAATTTTTTGTTGTGTGGTGAGGGCCAGTTAGACAGTTCAATGCACAGAAGTGCTTGTTGCCAAGTATGAAGACCTTGGTTCAATACCTAGACCTCACAAAGTTGAAGCGCATTAACTCTACTGAGTTGTCCTCTGATCAACACGTTTACCTTGGCTTGCCCCTCCCCTAAGTCAATCAATCAATCAATCAGTCAATGAATAAATGTTATGGGTTGAGTAATATTAAATCCCTTTTTAGTATCATTTTTCTCTTCAATCCTGCCACCTTAAAAACATAAGCGAGTTTAAAAAATTCAACTACTCCCCAAGGCCTTTGGAACTAAAGGTGATATTGGAGAGGCTGCTTTACTTTGCTTGCCTATTCAACATAATGCTCAGCTTTCTCAAGGGGTAATTTTGGCCTGCTTCCCCTGCCATACTGACTCAGTCACCTGTGGTTGGTGTAAGCCTCCATAGCCTAAGTGTGCTTGGGGTGTCACTAGTGGGCCAGGAAATTGGATTTAGAGAAAAAAAGTACATGAAATTTCTGTAAGGACTCTTAAGTATAAGAGTGCTTATTCAGTTTCATGGATGTAGAGTGAAAGGTAACAGAAGTTCACGGCTACCATTATCCATCAAGTGATCTGTTCAGAGTTCCTTGCCCAGCCTCCCAGTGGCTCTCCACCTTCCAAATGCTGTGGGTCACCCTTTAATACAGTTTCTCCTGTTATGGTGACCCCCAACCAAAAAATTATTATTGTTGCTACTTCCTAACTGCAATTTTGTTACTGTGATGAATCACAATGTAAATATCTGTATTTTCCGATGATTTTAGGTGACCCCCGTGTAAGGGTCATTTGATCCATGAAGGGTCACGACGATCACGTTAAGAACTGGTGCTGTGGTCCCTGCTAGCTTCTCAGAGAAGGTCGTTCTTTACTCGGCAGTTTGTACCATCCCTCAGTCTAATTTTTCTTTCCCAAATCACTTAAAAAACTGTTAATATATTTTTGACCTTGGAGACTGAGTTGACATTAAGCCATGCATTTTTGACTACAGTTTTTTTTTTTTTTAAATTGATTTGGAACTCTAGAGGTTTCTTGCTTTTCAGTTCCATTTTTCAGCTGTAAGACACCTTCTATATGACTAAGGGTTTTCACCACTAACAGTTTAAAGTAGTGTTTCAATGGCTCCTACACAGTAAAATGCCTATTAAAATCTGTCCAACAGGTAACAGTTCCCGTAATTAAGATCTCAGTATCTTGGCACTGTATCTTTTGCTCTTGGCCTATGTAGATTTACCAATACATTATGTAATTGGAAAATTTTAAATGTCATTTTGTGGGTTATACCTTACATTTTACAGCCCGCTATGAATATAGTTGAAAGGGTTTTTTTTTCCTTTACATGACACATCATTGTGTCAAAAGTGGCTGACCCATGCTGGGTGGAAAGGAAGGATAAAGAAAGTGAAATGTTTGCAAAACATGGAACAGAAGATGAATGAACAGATCCAGTTTACTTAAACACACCATCTCTCTTCTCTCCTTAGTAATTCTATTTAGAGTCAGAGTAAACATTCCTGTGTCTGCAATATTTGGGACACTGGGTTATAAATAGTGATGGCTTCGCACTTGAAAGGTAAATAGAGCCGTGTATCTCAACTCTGTTCTAAAGAAAAAAATTCAAGTGCAGTTGTGACACTGTTGAAATTCAATTAAGCATATCTGATTCCAACCTCAAAAAGGAAAAAAAGAAAGAGGAGACAGAGGGAGGGAGGGAGAGAGAGAGAGAGAGAGAGAGAGAGAGAGAGAGAGAGAGAGAACCTATTTCCCAACTCCCCCTCCCCTCTTAGCATACCTAATCCAACCTCAAAAAGGGGAGAAAGAAAGAGCAGAGAGAGAGAGAGAGAAACAGAAAGAGAGAGAGAGAAAGAAAGAAAGAGAGAACCTATTTCCATTTCCCAACTCCCCTTCCCCTCTTTATAATCTATGGTCAATGAGAGATGGTGGGATGCCATCTGGTCATTATTTACTCAAGCAGTATGGTGTTTGTATGGAATGTGTCTGCTCCAGCATTTCAATATGTGTGGCCTTGACTTGAAGAACTGTGAGTAAGGTCTACCACGGAGGAGTCAGCCTTAAGTTAAAATGAGCTGGGTTCCAAGACAAGTGCCACAAAGCAAGCTGACATGAAGAGGGATGGAGCAGCATTCAAGGCCAGACTTTATATTCCATTGACTACTTCTCCCCAGGCCAGGGGTTCTCAACCTTTCTAATGCTGTGACCTTTTAATGCAGTTCAGATTGTGGTGACCCTTCCCCCCACCATAGAATTACTTTTGCTGCTACTTCATAACTTCACTTTTGCTACTGCAATTGTTGTTATGAATCAGAACATTTTGGGAGCTAGAACTCTTTTGGGGATCATGACCCACAGGTTGAGAAACATTGCTCTAGGGTGTACCTGTGTTTACCTGTATGTGGGTTGTTTACTCATATGCACATATATGAGCCCAGAGGTTGATATTAGGTGTCTTCTCTCATTTTCCACCTTGGTTTTGAGACAAAGTTTTTCTCTGAACCTGGAGCTCACCAGTGACTAGACTGCCTCGCCAGTGTTCCTTTAATTGTCTACTCAACACAACCTAGAGTTACTGGGAAGAGAGAGAGCCTTAATGAAGAAATCAATGAAATTAGACTGGCTTATGGGTGTGCTTTTAGGGGACCTATCTTGATAGCTAGTTGATATAGGAAGACCCAGATCATTCTAAGCCAAATAAACTTTCTCCTCCTGTGTGTTGCTTTTGATCAACAAGCATAGATGTTTTTTGATTTTTACCACAGCAACAGGAGCAAAACTAGACCAGTGTGATGGTTTCAATAAGAAAGACCCTGTAGGCTCATTTGTTTGAGTGCTTAGTCACCAGGGAGTGGACTGTTTGAGAAGGATTAGGAGGTGCGGCCTTGTTGGAGGAAGGATGTCATTGGGGGTTTGATACAAGGTTTCAAAAGCCCACTTCACTCTATATGCCTGTAGAACAGGATATAGCTCTCTCTCAGCTACTTCTCCAGAGTCATGAATGCTGCCATGATGACAGAGGACTAGTCCTCTGAAACAGTAAGCAAGTCCCCAGTTAAATGCTGTCTTTCAAAAGAGTTGCCTTGGTCATAGTGTCTCTGCAGAGCAATAGAACACTGACCAAGACATCTTCTAATCAAGTTATTGACAAAAATCATATTTAAGGCCTTTTAATGTTCTCATTCTACACATATAACATGGAGTATTCCAATTTTTTTAAAAATATATTCCAATTTAAATACATAATTCCAGCCTATTTTCTTAAAACACTACACTGGGAACATATGGTGTAGGTTCATAATTCTAGCATTCAGTAGGCACAGGCAGGAAGTTCGTTGCAAGCTCAAGGCCAACATATTTGGTCTACATATTAAATTCAGGCCAGACAGGGGTACATGGTAAAACCCTGTCTAGAAAACAAACAATAACAACAACAAAAACCTCTACAAGAAAACCATGATCTTCCCTTTATTTTAGACAGAAAATTAAAGCATAGAGAAGGTGAGAAACTCACCCAGATGAGATCTGCACATAAGAAGGCTGGCTCTGAGTGTACACAGGGCTATCCTGCAGCATCTAGTAATCAAGTTAAAACAACCTCCAACTCTAAAAAATATGATTTCCACAAACCATTAATTCTACCAAATCATATATTTCCTATAAAACATAATTTGGCTCCACTCATATCCATCAATACACTGAAGAGAGTAAACTTAGTTCAAGAAACCCCATTTTGTATTCTAGTAGCCATTTTGTACTAAAATAGAGTTCAGTTTCACATCCTGGCAGGTGCTTCCCCAGTTCCAAGAAAGAATGAGCCAAGCCTATCTAAGGACACCTGGATGGTCCACCTCTCAGGCAGTAAAAATCTGCCAGCCACACCACCCAGGTGGGGTCCAGGAATGTTAAGCTGTAAAAAGTCCCTAAGCATATGTTCATCGAGAGCACTCCTGCAGCCTTGACCCCAAGTAACCCTGCCTCTTGGTCTTTGCCTATAAAAAGCTTGTGTAACTTGGGATGCTGGAACTCCTCCCTGCTCTGCACTCATGGGGTGTAAGTGCGGTGCTGCTGAGAACAAGCTCCTAGCCTAGGCTTGTATGGCACTGACAATAAACCTTGCTGTTGTTGCATTCATTTCGGACACCTCTGTCTCCGGTGGTCTCTGTGGGTGATTGAGATTCAGGCATTACAACACCCTCTCACATTTGTGTTTTACAGAGCAGTTTCACAGCACAATCAGTTAATTTTAAAAGCCACCATAGACTTATTTAAAGAAAGCCAGAAAAACAACTTAAATATTCCAAGGCAACAAATTCTGGGACCTTTCTAAGCAGCCCAGGAAGGTGGTGCCACTATACTCCAAAAGCTCAAACCTGAAAGTGGTGTCTGCCCTCTTATAGGACTCACCAATGACCCCAAGTATTGTGACAATAGTATGAAGTAGGCTTTTCATTTGCCTAGTAGAGCTATTCAGAACCTGGGAGTTCAGTCTAGACACGTGAGAAAAGGGGTCACAGAACAGCATGAAGGGTACCCCACAAGGGAGCCTATTAGTCCAAAGTTAAGACTGGACTCCTTGCTCTCCCAAGGCTAGAAATTCTGATCTGCTGCTGAGTTTCCTATTAAAGAAGGAACAACAACAACAATACACACACACACATACACACACACACACACACACACACACACACACGTCTTCTGTAAACACACTTTGCTCTGCTTAATCACAGACACTGATGAGCACTACTTCAAGTGGATTATGTTAGCTGATGACAATAAAAGCAGGATGAGTAGATAAATATTTGTTAGGCCCAGGCATAATAGTTTTGTCTAAATAGATTCTTCTTCAGCTTGGTTATTATAATCAGACAAAAAAATCCAGTATAATGGAATGGTAGAATGATATGGGTCTGAACACAAATGTGTCCACTGCATAAATAATTATATGTGGCTAAAGAAGGACTTGATACAGTCAGTGTCTAATATATAAGTAAAAATTTAAAGGTACCCCTCATTATTATTTTAGGGTAACTTTTCTATAAAATTATCCTAGGATATGAATCTTATAAGGTTCCACCAAATTTTCTTCAAAACAAGCCTCATAATAATATTTACTACTAATTCTACTTGGTGGCTGTGCCTAAATCTTCAACTTAAAGTCTCAATAAATCTATGAAAGAAATGGATACATACATATATATGGTATGTATGTGAGTGTGGAGAGAAACTGAAAGCCTTCTTCAGTTTTTCTCTGCAAAACAGCTTATAGATATCTTGAACAATGTAGAAACAAAATCTTATGTGGTAGCTTGAATGAGAATAGGCCCCATATGCTCATGTATTTGAATGATTGGTCCCCAGTCAGTGAATCATTTTGGGAAGGATTAGGTGATGTGATCCTATTGGAGGTATGTTACTCAGGGTGGGCTCTGAGGTTTCAAAAGCCCATGCTTGTGTGTGCAGGGGTGGGGCAGTGCATCTCTCTCTCTCTCTGTCTTTCTACCATGCCTGTGCTCAGCATGCTGCCGTGCTCATAGCCATGAAGATCATTGAGTAACCTGACATTGTCATCCAGCCCCAAATACATGCTTTATTTTCTAAGTTGCCTGGGTTGCCGTGTCTCCTCACAGCAATAGAACAGTAACTAAGACATCTTATATGCAACATGAACAAATTTATAATAGAGCTTGCCTTACAAAGCACTTTTATAATAACTGCATGAAGAAGGAACGGTTCTATAAAACTGTTTTCAATTTGTAAGTCGAAAAGAGAGGCAAATAGACTCACTGTTCTACCCAGACTCTTAGCAGCTTAGTATCCTAAATGAAGCATCCTCTCTCTGAGCCCAGGACTCCAGGCTTGTGACTCCCTGTGGATTAGAATCCCTGTCACTGTTTAACATTCTCACAGAAAAGATTCAGACAGAAAGGCCCCAACAGTTTCTTTACTTAATCTGAGTGAGTCCTTTGGGGGCAAGGCGACTCCTTGGAATGTTAACATATGCACATGAACTTATTGTGAGCAATCTCCTCAGTTTCCACTGATGCTTTTAGTAAAAATGACGGCTCTACACAATGGAGTACTACTCAGCAGTAAGAAAAAATGATATCCTAAAATTTGCAGGCAAATGGATGGATTTGGAGAATATCCTCCTGAGCGAGGTATCACAAACTCAGAAAGAGAAGCAGGGGATGTACTCACTCATTAGTGGACTCACAAAAAACAAAAAAACAAACAAATAAACAAACAAAAAAAGCAAAGCATGTCCAAGCTGCAAACCACAACCACTAAAGAGCTTGGGATCAGAAACACCTTGGACTGACTCCTTGGATCCCACTCCCCCTAGAGGAACACTTGACTCACTCTTGAGGGAGGGGGCACAAAACTGGATTTGCCAGGAGTGGAGGCTGAACTAAGCAATATTGGGACGTTGGGACCTTGGGACCGCCTGCCCATGATTGGGGGGGGGGGAATGGGGAGATGTAGAGAAGAGAGAATGACCTGATGTAGTGGGAGGTGGAAGGGACCTTGATTAAGGATATACAAGAATAAAAAAATGTGACTTCTTTATTCATAATAATAAAAAAAAGAAGAAGAAGAAGAAGAAGAAGAAAAAATGACCGCTCAGTTCACCACTAGATGGTGCTAGGAGTAGATTTTTCAGACATGATCTCAAAAGTTACTGTAATGAATCACGGTTTGAAAGATGCTTGAGTCTGTGCCTCTCTCAGACAGAAGCATGTCTACCCCATCATTAAAGGGAAAAGCATCTTCCAAAGCCATTCCATTATTCAGTTAATTACATTTCTTCCAGGACAAACGTCCTTTCTAATCATAACTTCAGCTCAAAATGAAAGATTTTGATTCTGTGTAGGAATCTGAATGTGATTCACTTTCTTTATACTTTATGGGAACTTTCATTTTCAGTCTTCAACAAGATTATTCTTCATCGGGATAAGTCAGATTGGGAAAGAGTAAATACCTATTACAATGTATTAGTCTTAATAAATGTGATTATCATACATATGACCTACAATGCAATATTCTAGAAATGAGTCATAACAGAGTGCTGTGCAACAAACAGCTGAGAAATATACGCACTTCAGCTAAGGCCTCACATTAGTGGGCTATTACTTTCTAACGATGATATATTCAAGTTAAGTTAGTGTGCTGGTCTGGAATGCTGAGAAAATAAATGAAGAAATCCTTAACCATGTTTGAAAGCCTCAAACTTATTAACACCATTTTTCTTTCATAAGACTTGCAATATTATTGTCAGCGAATATCTGTCTTTACCACCAGCAAAAGGTTGGGGGAGTGAATGTCTTGAATTTCAACATAGTGTATCTCCAACACTATCAATTCCCCTTCTGTCCCTGTCTTTGTTAGGAAATATTATTGTAAAGTGTGCTGCTTTTTTTTTCCTACTGCTATTATTAGCAATTCAAAGATGTGTTTGATTAAATAAAATTAACCTGCAAGCAGGATGCTGAATCAGCAAGTAGCTGACAGGAGGTGGTAAGGAGAAACCATGTCTAGCAAGAGTTTTTTAAAGGAGTGGGGGCTGTGAGAAGGATGCTGGGTTTTTTGGAAGACTCTAGAAAAGGGAGAAAGTTAACTACTTGCTATTCAGCCTCTCTGAGGGATATGAATGCCATCTCAACCCTCGAATCCTGAGTTCTTTAGATTTAAAGTTTCCCTTAGTTGCTTAAAAAGAGTCATGCCTGAGACAACAGAATCCCTTTTGCTGTGGTCCTTGTGGCCTAATCCCTGCAATCTTTGGTTTTACTTAAGGGGCAGCCACTGTAGATAATATTAATAATCTATGTATGTGTGTAAACAGACACACATACAGAGATCAGAAGTTAATGCCACACATCTTTATCATTTTCCACCATATCTTTTGAAACAGGATTGCTCATTGAACTTGGAGCTTGTCATTTTGTTTAGGCTGCCTACCCACCAAAGTCTGGAGAGCCTATCTTTACCCATCCTAACTATGGGATTACAGGCATATGCTGCTGTGCCTAGCTTTTTACATGAGTACTAAAGATCTGAGTTTATATTGCTGTGGTAAAATACTGTGACTAAAAGCAACTTGAAGAGGACAGGGTTTATCAGGCTTATGCCTCCACATCACTGTTATCACCAAGAAGAGTCAGACAGGAACTCAAACAGGACAGGAACCTGGAGGTAGGAGCTGATGCAGAGGCCATGGAAGAATACCGCTTACTGGCTTGCTCTTCATGGCTTGCTTAGACTGCTTTCTTTTACAACTCAGGACCACTTGCCCAGGGATGGTACTGCCCACAATGTGCTAGGCCCTCCCACATCAACCTTTATCCAAATAAGTGATCCAAAGGCAAATGAGTTACAGATCATAGTAAGTAAGTGTTCTTATGGGTGCTGGGTATTGAAATGCGATCCTGTAGCAGGAAGGTTTTGTCCCACCTGGGCCCCTCTCTCTGGACAAATCTTTCCCACTCTACATCTTTCACTTGTTTATAAAATAATTATTCAGAGGTTTATCTTAATTATGAACTGGTTAACCTATGGCTCAGACTCATTATTAATTAGCTTTTATAAGTTAACAACTCATTTTTTATTAATTTGTATATTGTCACATATTTTGTGGCTTTGTATTCTTTTATTTCTTGTTTTGTTGGTGGCAGCTTGTTGCTTATTTCCCCGACTCCATTCTTTGTCTTTATTGTTGCTTAATAAAACAGAACTAAAGCCACAAAACACTCAACAATACACACTTTAGGATCCTCTGTAAATTTATCTTATTTATCTTAACCTCTGAGTCAACTTTCCAGGCCCAAGATTTCAGATGTTTTCTTTAGCAGAGCAGTGGTGGCTGATGCCTTTAATCCCAGCACTAGGGAAGCAGAGGCACATGGATCTCCGTGAGATCGAGGTCAGCCTCGTCTACAAAGTGAGTTCCAAGAACAGCCAGAACTGTTTCACATAGAAACACTGTCTCAAAAAACCAAAATAAATATAAAAAAAAATTCTGTCCAATGCACAATAGATATGACAAGTGGGCAGAGGGATGATGTAGTTCCCGACTAATAGACCAGCAAGTGGTAGATACTTTTCCTTCTTTTTAAGAAAACAAAGCAGGCTGGAGAGATGGCTCAGTGGTTAAGAGCACTGACTGCTCTTCCAGAGGACTCAGGTTCAATTCCCAGCATCCACATGGCAGCTCACAACTGTCTGTAGTTCTAGTTTCCAGTTCCAGGAAAACACCAAGGCAAATAAATAAATAAAAGTTTTAAAAAAGAAAACAAAGTAAGGCTATATTATCATTTTCTCAAATAATCTTTACTTGATTTTGGCTGTCATTAGTTAATCCATCATTCCTCCTCTGTGGGGCTGTGTGAGTGGTCAGAATATTTTTTTTTTACTTTTTTTCTTTTTCTTTTATTTTCTTTTTATTTTATTATTATGAACAAAGAAGTCACACTTTCTATCCTTGTATATCCTTATTCAAGGTCCCTTCTCCCTCCCACCACATCAGGTCATTCTCTCTTCTCCAAAACTCCCCATCCCCTCTCTGGGCAGGCAGCAGGCAGTCCCAAAGTCCTGCTGTCGCTGTCCCAATATTGCTTAGATCAGTCTCCAGTCCTGGCAGATCCAGTTTTCTCCCCCCAACATCAAGACTGAGTCAGGTGTTCCTCTAGGAGGAGTGGGATCCAAGGAGTCAGTCCAGGGTGTTTCTGATCCCAAGCTGTTCAGTGGTTGTGGCTTGCAGTTTGGCATGCTTTGCTTTTTTCTTGTTTGTTTGTTGGTTTGTTTAGAGTCCACTAATGAGTGAGTACGTCCCCTGTTTATCTTCTGGGTTTGTGATAACTCACTCAGGAGGATATTCTCCAAATCCATCCATTTGCCTGCAAATTTTAGGATATCATTTTTTCTTACTGCTGCATAGTACTCCATTGTGTAGTACCACAGTTTGCTAATCCATTCTTCAGCTGAGGGGCATCTAGGTTGTTTCCAGGTTCTTGCTATTACAATAGCGCTGCTACAAACATAGTTGAGCTAATGCCTTTGGAATGTGACTGTGCATCTTTAGGGTATATACTCCTCCATTGTTGGTGGGAGTGTAAGCTTGTTCAGCCACTTTGGAATGCAGTATAACGGTTTTTCAGAAAACTGAGAATCAATCTCTCCAAGGACCCAGCAATACCACTTCTGGTGTATACCCTAAAGATGCACGGTCAGAATATTTTCATAATTCAATAGTTTCCAGGGACTTCTTCCTTCCTGCAGTGGAATCTAAATCTCTCAGCAATAGATGATTTGGATTGAACTATTTGTCTTGGAAAACTGCACATTTAGAGCAACGTCAGAAAGAAAAGCGAGTTCAGAGGATGTGTGTAAGGACTGGCGTTTAAAGTAATAACTTTGCATGACTCAGAAAGGCGGGCTCCCTGCCAATTTACATATGACAGCTGGGCAGCCTGTGGACAGCATCCAGCTCTGCTTAGATGAAGTAAGAAGTGACATCCTCACTTTAAGATGACTTGCTGTTTTCTGCCTGAAGAGTTCTGTCGACTTTACCATAACTAGTCCATACATATTTATCAAATATAGATGTCTGGTGGTTTTTCCTGTCAAATATGACTTTCTCTTGTGTTCTCTTGTATGTGGATTCAGGGCAATGACCAATAATAATGACCCCGACTCCTTCACTCATATCTTTTTCCCTTAAAATTTACACATTGAAGTCCTTACCAGACACCTAGGAACATGGCTAGATTTGGAAATAAAGCCCATAGGGATATAAGATCAAATAAGATAATATGGATAGCCTCTAAATGCAGCAGTCCTCAACCTTCCTAATGCTGTCACCCTTTGATACAGTTCCTCATGTTATGATGACCCCCAAACATACAATGATTTTTGTCGCTACTTCATAACTGTAATTGTTCTACTGTTATAAATTGTAATATAAATATCTGATATGCAGATGGTCTTAGGCAACCCCTGCGAAAAGGCTGAAACCCACAGGTTAGAAACGCTGCTCTAATGTGATGCGGTGGTGTCAACCTAAGAGGAAATCAGAAGACACTCTGAGGACACAGCAGGAAGGTGCCATCTGCAAACCAAGGAAAAGACTCACAAAGATCCACATGAGCTGACACAGTAATTGTGGACTTCTCTCTAGAAGTAGGAGTAATACATTCCTACAGCTTGAACCAAGCAGTCTGCAGTACTTTGCTTCATAAGTGGTAACAAATTCGCATCTAACAAACCAGTAACAGAAGCTATTCTCTGGGGCATAGTTTTGATCCAGGTGAGCCATTATTTGGGGCTATAAAAGAACCGTATTTCTAAACTAGGAGTAGATGTCAACTATCACCTGAATCATACAGAGAGAGAGAGAGAGAGAGAGAGAGAGAGAGAGAGAGAGAGAGAGAGAGAGAGAGAGCTGTTACTGTGTTCCTAAAAGCAGCTCTACCTTGGACTTAACTAGTTAGGGACCATGTCCTTTGCACTTGTGTTAATCCTTTTAACAGACAACAGACAACATGGCACTAAATTTCAAATCCCACAAGAGTAGAAGTTATGGTAAATGTTAATAATGCACAGGGAAAGGAAACTCCCATTTTCTGGTGTGATGCAGATAACAGAGACATAAAGGATAGGCAGTCTAAAAGAGAGAGACCAGGAAAGCACTCCTGGGACCACCAGGAAAAAAGAAGAAAGGATATAAAAGAAAGCAGTGGAAGGAAGGGCTAAACCTTCATTCATCCAAAGAACTATATTTCTTTCTGTATTAAATGAGATTCTTGAATCTTGCTGCTTCTTATGTGTAGTTTTGTTTTGTTTTTAATGTTTAGATCTAAATAAAAATACCAAAATCCACTGTGACCCTGACAAAGTCTGTTCCTTTCTGGTCTAGGTTTACTGGATGTATCTCCCATAATCTTACTGTTATATGATATATGCATAAAAGGAGCAACAGTCATCCAGAGGGGTAGATTTATTTCCTCTGGCTTGAATACATAATCACTAAAAAGAAACTGTCTGAAGAATTAACCTATGAGAAGAACCAAAGCACCCTTGGAGAGGTACAGAGGGAGGCTTCTTGCCATTGATTTCCTGCTCCATCCATGAGTAGTCAGCCCTTACCCTTCCCTCAAAAGAAACAATGAGAACATAGCTGAAGACAGGACAAATTGTAAGCCAACATCCATCTCCAACTTGCATGCCTGAGGACCAACCAACATAACAAGATGCTCAGCTTGTCATTTTTCATACTGGTAAGGTAATGAGTAAGTCCTGTGAGCATCACCAAGAAGAGGCTTCTATCAAAGGATATTTATTTATAGTTTCCCAGCATATTTGATGACTGCAGTCTAATGCATTTCTAATTCTCCTACTGATGCAAATGTCTTATTAAAAATGGCTACAACTTCAAGGAATGGGACTCTCTGCCCACTTATCTGGTTCTTGCTCTCTGACCCACAGCATCAGATCAATAACTTACAACAAACACAATGAGTAACTGGGCAAGTTGATCTGTACAACTGCAAGCCCCTCTGATGACTGGTATGGCTCTCTTTGTATTCCTCCAACACTATCCACTAACAATACTTCTATTTTTAGTAACCTTTAACATCCCCAAGCAGTGGCAATTATAACACTGTATTGGTTCCTTCCCATGCCTGTGACAAAATTTCTCACAAATGCAACCTAAGGACAGGTTTTCTTTGGCTCACAGTTTAAGAGTACAGTCCATTGGGCAGCAGAGAGTATAAGGTGGCTGGTCACATTGCACCCACAATAAAAAAACCAGAAAGAGACAAATGCTAGTCTCAGATGCCTTCTTCCTTTTCATACAGATGGTCACAGTTTCCAGAAGGTGGAAGCCACATTCAGAGTGGATCTTCCCTGCTTATTAAGCCTTTCTGAAAACATACTCATAGACCTCCTGTCAGGCTAATAATAAAAATTATCCATCTTGTATACACTAGAAACAATGATCTTTTACAACAGGTTATTGCTAAACTAGGATCCCACCTTCAGGGAATCTCAGTCCTTTTATGGAAATGCAAATACAATAAAGACACACTGATCCACTGGAACATTTCACAAGGTATAATAGAAATATAGCTGCAAGAATATGCAAATATATCTCCACAAATTGGCTAGGCCTCACTCTGAAGAGAATCTCAAATCAACACCTATAGTTTAAACTTAAAAACATGCAAATATATAATTGTTCCTAGTGAGTATCACCAAGTCAGTGACTCAAGACATTCATTTTTTTCTTTATCGATCTGTTCGATTATAAAATTAATAAGCTCACCTTGAAAGGAACATGTCCTTGGCCAGTCACTTGGATTTACCCAAGCCTTTCTTGAAAGATAAAGTATTGTTCCAGGCAATTTCTTCATCTAATTTCCCAGCCCAACTAAGGACTAGTAAAATCCTGAGAAGATCCTCTTTCACAAACCACAGCCATGCTATCAGCATCCTCCTTTCCTTTTCTTTTGACTGTAGAGCAATGGACTTCTCTACAATGGAGATTCAAGCACTCCAGTTCAGTTCCACTTGCCTTCACATGGATAGCATTCTTGTGATTCTTGTGAGTTCTAGTAGTTTAGTGTTGTGGTCTGACTGAAAATGCCTCCTATAGATTCATAGATAGTGCCATTTTTTAAAAAAACATTAGGACATGTAAGTGTGTTAGAGTAGGTGTGGCCTTGTTGAAAGAAATGTGTCACCGGGAGTGGGCTTTGATGTGTCAGAAGCTCAACCCACACTCAGTGTCTCTTTCTTTCTTTCCTCCTGTTGTCTACTAATCCAGATGCAGAACACTCAGCTCCTTCTCCAGAAGCATGTCTGTCTGCGTGCCGCCATACTTTCTGCCATGATGATAATAAACTAAAACTCAGAAACTGTACACCAGTCCCAACTGAATGTTTTTCCTTATAAGAGTTACCATGGTGTCTTCACAGCAAAATAACACTAAGTCATTTGTTTTGACCTGAGTTCTCAAATATTTTAGAGGGTAACTTAATAATGAAAGAGGTTGTTTCATGGGTGATGATCAACTTAAATGGTGGTGGTTGCAGATGATTTTAAATTGCAGAAGTAATGTGATATTTTTCCATTTTTGTAATGAGATGAAGACATTCTCAGAATAGATACAGCACATCCAGGTGACTTTCTCTTGTGCTTTTTGTGTAGGAACAAAGAACACCTGGTTATAGGAGTTGTAAGTTTGGTGGCCTAAGGACAGGTGTGAAAGAGCAATAAAATGTTACAGGGAGCTGTGAGGATGTCCTTCTGGTGACTGACAGTGATCCAGATGAGATAGAAAAAGATTATGAGAAAAAAACCTATACATACTTAAAAGTTGAAAACTTGAAAGTACCAGGAATACTCAGATAGATGCTATCTACATTCCAGCATCCACATCTAGACTCAGTGAGTCCTGAAATGAAGAAACCTGAAAGGCTGTGTGATTCCAAGGTACAAAGTTAATTAGAGCTTTCAAATGATAACTCTGCTGATGTAAGTCATCAAGGAGAGCCAGGGACATATAAATAATATGAAGGTCATCACAGAGAGCTGGAAACCGAGGATGATGATCACTGGGATATCTGCCTATGCCGATGTCAGAATTCACAAGAAAAACAAGCCAGCAGTTCTTGTAAATTAAGTCAGGGATAACTTTCTTATGCAGTATTGTGTATAACATTGATTGACAGCCAGAAGAAAGAGTAACAAGAGACTTGAAAATCCCTCCTCCCAACAGCAGAATTAGGTTTTAGTGCAAAACCCAACTTTGTCAATTTTGGGAGTAGCAGAGTTAAGTTTTAGAGGTAAATGGAAGCTGAACTCACTAAGAACTTGGGGAAATGTAAAGATATGGTAGGGCAGAGGGAGCAGAGGGGTGTGTGGAAGAAGAGACAAAGTTGGTTGAGACCATTGGAGGGAGTCCAGTGATCTCTGATTTTACATGGATATGATTAATGAAGGGACTTCCGGCATTGAAGTTCTGCTCAGAGACACGGGGACTTTGCAGTTTCCTGTCATTACCTCTTTCCCTCTGCAGACAGAATCCTGAAGAGGTATCAGTTGTCTGACTTTGCAAATGTATGCATTTGTTAGGCAAATGCTAGACCCTTGGAAGCATTTGGCTGTATGAATGCTGCTCTAGGTAACCTCTCCCTCCCCCCTCTCGAGATCAGAGCACTGGAGAGACAGTTGTCTGGCATTTAATACATGGACTTCCATACACAGACCTAGCAGGCTTGTTCTACCTCTTTATGGCAGGGCAGGATAAAATTTCTCTTGCTATAAGGTAAATACTGGGCTGGACACACAACATGAGAGTTTTGACCTGGTCACTATAGAGATGGAGAAAAGTAGATAATTCCTATAAGTTTTGAGTAGGTGGGGCAGGGAAGAACTGAATGAAAATTGAAATGTACACCTAGAGATTCCACCATCTAGAGATTCACCGAGTTTGTGAACTTCTTTTATGAAATTGCAAATGTATCTAAGAGAGATGACTGGAGTAAGGATGTAATTTAGTATGAATTCGTTCCATTAGATTACTTTCTGCTATCCCCTTGCTCAAGTCATACTAAAGAAGGAAGAATTTTACCTGAAGGGGATGTCTTTCCTTAGGAATGTAACCACACGGAGCACAAAAAGCATGGGGTTTGGAAGTTAGAAATGCAACTAGACCAGCGGTTCTCACCCTTCCTGATGCTGTGACTGTTCAATACAGTTCTTCATGTTGTGGTAACCCCCAACCATAAAATTATTTTCACTGCTACTTCATAGCTGTAATTTTGCTACTGTCATAAACAATAATATAATATCTATTTTTCCATTGTGCAAAGTCATTCATTTGACACTCCCCCCCCCACCAAGGGTCACGACCCCCTGGTTGAGAACTGTTGATGTAGAAGCTCAAAGAAAACACAGAAGAGTCAATTCGAGAAGACAAACCTTGGAAATATTAGACCTAGAATATATTTCATACATTCAATGCTAAAAATAACTTCAATTATATTCATATTAATAATATATCTCATATTTGATAATCAATAATTAGAATTTTATAGAGCAGTATTCTGTTTGAATGTAGCAAATGTATTAAATTTTATTTGTTATAGTTTTTTTTCTTCCTTCTTTATAAACAACTGACATGTTAAAAAAAGCAATAAGAATGTGGGGATGTGGGTCCTAAAATGACCTAAATGTTATCATTGAGTGGACATCTTGGTCTCTTTTAAAAGTTCATACAAAAACCAGAGCTCTGACTTAAGATACAAATTACATGAGTGAATAATACTCAAAACAAACAGAAACCCTGGCACACTCCTTACCAGGGATCCTGGGATGGTGGTGCTGCACTAAAAATAATAAAAACAACTTACAATCCTGCAGAATAGTCCTCTTCTGTGAATGTTTTTGTAGTTCAAATATGGGAAAGCAATTTCTTTTATCAAAAAAAAGCAAACCTCATAAAAGGCAAAAACAATAAGTTGAGCCAACTAAATACTATAAAAACTTTCCCCCCACAAAAGGCAAAGTATTAAATGGCAAGACAAAAATAAATCTTTTCGCTAGCTGAAAAACTTTCCATGGTGTGTGCTCTCCCAAATGAGTCTCAAGTCTAAGGTCAGGGAGATGCTGTCTGGGAAAAGGAACACACCCTTTTGTTGTCTCTGAGCAGACTTCTGCTTCTGGCTAGAACTCTGCCCTCTTTCAATTGTCTGGGTTCCAAATACATCCACCCATATGTTCATCAGTCTTCTCAGTATCTTGATATCTGTGTATTTTTTAAGAAAAAGCACATCAAGTCTCTGTGGAATCATGGGATCTTACAACATTACTGACAAATTCCAAATTCAATATTCTTACAGACCAATTAACAGAAGCAAAACTATATTATACTAGTTGCCCAGGACTGAATACTGAACCCGCTTCAGTATAAGAGCTTGTCATAGATCTCTGAAATTGATGGAGACACTTGTCCATGCATCTTTCATATTTTGGCACATTTTACAGACACATTAATAATTTTTCGAAAATATTTATATAATAGATGGATAGTCTTGGAAGATAGAAGATGACACCTTCAGGAAAGACAAAAAAGTTTTGTTTCGTGTCTAAGGTAGCCCAGGCTGTCCTTTGCTCCCTAAGCAACTTCCTATCTTCCAGCCTCCACCTCTAGGATTACAGGCAAGCACAAACCTGCTTGTGTTTCTGCAATGGTGGGGATAAAACTTAAGTTTCATGACTGGAAGTGAGCTCTCTACAAACCGTATAAGTCTAAAGTTCCTTCCCTGAAATGCAAATCATGGATTTAAAGGTGTCAATCAGTCATATGAAGGTTTGGAGAACAGATACAGACCCCGGGCATTGCTCATGTTTTTACTGTTGCAAATACCAACTTCATTTCTTTCTGACATAGGCTTCTGTACCATCTGGCAATATCCATAAAAGTGTAGTATGTGTCCTGTGAGCTGAGAAGTAGGGCAAATCTCACACCTATCAGTTTTTCCCAGAAACATAAAATTCTTGTCATAATCAATCATCAAAAAAGAAAAAAGATGGAGCAATGTAAGACTACTGCTCCATTTTTCAAAAATAGGATAGTCTAGCCACCATTTATTAAGTATATGTATTAGGTATAATACACAGCAAGATTTATTTTTAAATTAAATGTTTATATATATATGCACATATAATCCATTTGATTTTAAAAACTGAATTTTGAAATAGACTCCATTACCACACTTGAAGATTTGAAAACAAAAACATAAGCAAAAAAATCCATAAAATTAAGTAATTCATATTGCTAACTAAATGGTAAAGCTAAAAACCTCTGGTTTCAAACTTTTGTTAGCATCTAGCAATCCACAATCCACAATAGTGTAGGCTATTTTGGCCTTAAATAGAATATATTATATAGCATTATATTTAATTTTGTTTTTCTGTATTTGTTTTTCCTCCAAAAATAATAGCTGCTAATTGAGCACTAAAATATTGTAAACACTCTGCTAAATATTTCATATGCATCATTTTTATTATCATACTCATTTCTGTTGATCAAATTTGGTTTTAGACAACTTTGCACATGTAATATATAGCAACCCCTGCCACATACCTCCCTATCACTCTGTCAGTTCCTTTTTCTCCCTGACAAGACAAATATTTACTCCACTGTGTAAATGTTTATTAACATTGTTTGTGACCCACTGAGATTAATCAGTATATTGTGTGCCCCATAGGTTTTATACTGACTTCAGCAGTTCAGTGGGCTCAGCAGTGGGTCAAGGTTTCATGAGCATTACCTTACTTTCATGATTTTCTCTGAGACAGTGTGTAACCAGACTAGCTGGCCTCAAACTAACTCACCATTGTGCTTTGTTTCCTATAGGGCTATACACCACTGTCCTCAGCCCATTTCACCCCTTGAATAGCCCCATAAAGTAAATACTAAGGTGTTATTATCCACTCAGTACTCACTATTATATATTCAACATTCACAGAAAACCAATCAGTTTCAGCCTGAAAATAAGTTCATATTATATTTTGTGTATTGATAGAAAAAGTACCATAAAGCTACTGTTCATAAGATTCAAATCAGAAAATAACGTTGCAGGTATTTGTTTTTAAAGCTAGACACTTAAGATTATCTTTAGCTCAAGAAAGATAACATTGATAGTAAAAGGGTTCCACAAACTATCTTGTTATCACAGAGATAAACAGAAAATGAGATGCGCATGACAGAGAGAGAGAGAAAGAGAGAGAGAGAGAGAGAGAGAGAGAGAGAGAAAGGTTACATATTTCTAGAATTGGTGATGTTTTTCAGAGTAATGTCATTTTCAAACTTAGGAAGGAAGAAACTGCTTTCTAATTTTATAGAAGCAAGGAAAAATAACAGAGTATCTTGAGAAATGTGTGTGTGTGTGTGCACATGTGCGCATGCACATTAAAAATAGCTCATTCAACAAACAGTCTTCACTGTTATGCTACCCTTCTGTTTTCCATGATCTAAAAGGCTTTTGTGTAGACGAATTCAGATTGTAATGAAAGAGAGTCAGAGCTGAATATCGGGGAAAGGCTAAAATATCAGAGAGAGGAAGCACCACAGTCAAATCTCATCCAGCTGTCTTCCAATTTAGTCAGCCTCACACCTGGTCGCTTCTGCCTCTGCAGGTTTCCTATGAGGCCAAATACTCTTCTCACCAGCTGTCTCCCATCCAGGTTAGGATTAAGGGCAGTAACTACCCTATTTGGTAGCCAGCCTTGAACTCACAGAAACACAGAAAGTTCTGTCTCTGGAGTTATGGCATTAAGGGCATAGGTCACCCGTCTCAGGCTTTTCCTGTGCTGAGATTGAAGGTGTGTGTCATTGAATCCCAGCTGCTTGTCCTTGTACTCAAGGATCAAGAAATTCCTGAGCTGTGTGACTAGGTTTTGACTGTGTGTGTTGTCTCTGGATATTTCACGTTTTATTAAAAATGTAACATATCACTACACTTTTGTTGGAAACCAACCATTCTTACATGTAAATCACAGTGAGAAAATAACAAGACATGTTAAAGCCTGGAAGCTATGCTTAAAATGCAGAGAATTTCAGGTGGAGGTTGTCTTCACTAAAGGAATTCTGGTGTTTATTAATATTTAGTGGTAGAAATAATTGTCTAACTTAGCCCAGAAAAGCATTATTTTTTGCTTATTATTTATTCAAGTGTTTATATGTATTACAGGGGTGTGTGCATGTACATGCATGGATGTATATGGAGGAGACAGGTCAACATTAAGTGTCTTCCTCCATCATTCTTTATCTTATTTTTGAGACAGGGCTTCTAATTGAACCTGCAGCTTCCTGGATTGGTAAGACATAGATGCTGGAAATCAAACTCAGGGATGCAAACTCAGGTATGAGACAACAGTCTGCTGCCTCAGTCATCTCCAAATATGTTATTTTGTTTTTATAAAATAACAAGCTAGCTGGAGATGCAGCTAAATGGTAGAGTGCTGTCTGGGCATGCCAAGGCTCTGGTTCAGTTCCTACCTCTACGAGTGGGAGAGGATCAAATGCAGTGAGGTGAGGACTTCAAGTCAGGGGTGATGGCACACACCTAAAACCTGAAGCACGTGGGAGTTAGAGGCAGGGGATGGGAAATTCAAGGACAATACTGGCTATTAAGGGAATGTGAGGCCAGGTTGAGTTATTCAGGCTTCAGCTTAAAAATAAATAAATAGATAGATACTTAATGAGCCAGAGACTATGCAGTCAGCCATAATTGTGCTGGAAAACAACACCTATAGAACAAAATTCACTAACTATTTCCTGTGGAAATATATTTTAAATTTACAAAAATAATTACTGGTTTGCTTTAATTTTAATCCCCAGCTAGTGGAGAGGAGACTGCCCTCAGCATGGTGGGGCATGCCTACAAGGCTGATGCTTGACTGGGAGGCAAAACACCACTGAAAAGCCATGTATTTTTGACTCTATCAAGGCAAAAATTAATAAATGTAGAAATGAATTCATGCAGATCTAAATTTTAATTATGTAATAAAACACTCCTAAGGGCACAAGCATTTTAATGGGTTTTAAACAAGACATTTGAGGCACTCTCACTAAGGCCTTCTAAGGTAGGCTATGATCTTATCTGGGAAGATCCATTTCATCTCTCAAGGCTTTTGACATCTTTCCCACTGAGGGAACTGTATAGGACCTGGAGGAAGTGATTTTTCTTCCAAATTCCTGATACTATGAAAATAGAACTTCATTAAATATTCTGCCTTAAACACAGTGAGCAGATTTTAGGTAGGGAAAGCAAAAAGTTTACTTCCTGTTGCTGTGATAAAATGCCCTGACCAAGAGCATCTCAGGAGGGAAGGTTTGTTTCACCTCACAGTTTTTAGTTCACAGTAAAGGAAATTCATGGCAAGAACTCAAGAGAGGAACTGAGGCAGAAGCCACAGAGGAATGCTCCCACTGGCTTCCTCTCCATGTTCAGGCTGTTTTCTTATCTAAACCAGAACCACCTAGCCCTGGTGTTGGCACCAGCTAACAGTAGTCTGGGCCACATCAAACACTAAGGAAGAAAACGTCCACAGTTTTGCCTACAACAGAACAAACTGCTGCAGATACTTTCCAGCTGCACTTTCCTCTTCCCAGATGACCCTGACCTGTGTCAGGTTGACAACTCAAGATAAAACAAAACAAAAATAACTAACACAATGACATAATCATAAACTCTTTTTAAAAATTCACGTTATATGTAACTGAGAACTACAACAACAATCATTTTTAAACTAAGGCATAATTGTTTTGAAAAGAAGCAGGTGAGACAAATGGAAATTGACAAAGGAGTTGATGGAAAAGGGAGCTGGGGGTGATGCTTTGCAACCTTGTTATTTGTGGCATATACAGAAGCTTCCAGATGTTCAGTATCTCATGTATCAAGAAGAAAAACTAAAGGTTACCTGGAAATCTTCGGATCATTTGGCACAAGCCTTCTTTTCTGCAAAGCTGAGACTGTATTTCTGGTAATACATTTATCTGAAAGGAATGAAAAGATTCTAGTGATTTAAGGGTTCACAAATGAACGATGAGATGAGGCAAGAAAGAGAGAGAGGAGAAGAACAAGCTGTAGGTATCTATCGTCTGCTGCATCCACCTCCAACCGTAAAAAGTGAGCACTTGAATCAGCAATGACAAAGTTGTTGATTTGATTACAGAAAATAGAAATTTGCCCTCAGAAATCTTCAAAATTGTTTGAGAATAACTTGGGAAACCTTTTTATTTCACAGCTATCATATTTGCTAGAAATAAAGGGTGGACTTATGTTAAACATAGCTTCACAGCTGCACATAGCAAAAATATCACACTAAAGGACTAGAAAGCTAAGCAAGTGATGTTCCAGAGACCACAGTGACTTGGACACTTAGTTCTTCAGTGCTAAGCCTCACACATGCTCTTTATAATAAAAGACATTGTTTCATCCACTTAAAGAATATAAACCACTCTATAGCAACTTTAGTTCTCTCCTTTTATGACTTTACAGTTTGATTAACTAGATACATGAAGTACATCCCCAACTAAAACCATATATGGTAAAACCTTGTTAAAGTTAGAGAGAGAGAGAGAAGGGGTAGGGTGGGGGGGAGATCTGCTTATATCAGCTTGAAGATCAGATTTATTCCTGAGGCATTATTGATTACTTTCAAATTGATTCACTCTCTCCCAATAAAGTATTGTAGTTTCTTCTACATGCCCTGCTGGCATAACTAGATAAAATTCATCCGTGTTGGACAAAACAGGGGAAGGAGATGCAGAGCAGTCACAGCTCTGCACCTGACAGAATGCTAACCTTGAGTCCCGTTTGCTTGCTTGGTTTCAGTTTCTTCATTTGTGCAATAAAGCATGTAGTTCCACTTTGATTCTATAAGAAGCTGTAGCTTTTTCCTAATGATTCATTTAAAGTGCTTTGGTGTGGTCTGATGAAATCTTCCCTGACACATGGAATCATATTAACTTATTAATTTATTTGACAAACTCTTTGTTGCCCAAGGATGGCTTCAGGAAGAACAAGCTGAAGACCCAGCTCAGATCCTGTAATGAAACTGATTCTGGGCATAGGCATGGACAGCATTCCTAAATACTGCATTCTGTGCAGTCTTCAGGATGCCAACATCTACCATTTTGCTCTAGAAATTGAGAAAAGCTATCACTGTGGGATACTTACAGTTTTGGGATTGTCTATATTTCTCAAATTCAAAATTGGGTAATTTTAGAGACTAAAGTGTAAGGAAATAAAGACTCTTCTAATGCCCTGGTTCACCAGTTTAGAATTCTTAAGACAAACTGGAGGAACAGTCAGAGGACTGCAAATGCTTCAAAAGGCAATAAAACAAAATAAAAATTGCTAACAATCTAATAGAAACTTCAGTGAAGGAAGGATTCAGAAATGAACAAGCACTAGAGAAGCAGTGTTGAAGAACATGGACTAGCACCGGTCCACTCTAATCGTCTAAGGGGCTCAAAGCGCATGAGCTGCTGTTATGGAATCTGAGAGAGCTGGCTCTACCTTCCTCTCCTACCCAATCAGGAGGCAACAGAAGCCACTTGATTCAAAGGATTTGTAGCTGAATAAGTGGCTACTACCAAGGCAGAGGATGCCAGCACAGACTTCAGACAGAGAGTGGGTGCTGTGTCATCACACAAGTGCATGATCAGAATGACATCATGCAAAGACTATCCCTCTCAAAGGAAGCCAAAACAGCCAATGTTCAACACTTCTAGCTTCTATTTTTTCTATCCCTCACTTAAGGACACTTCCTGTACTCTTTCCTCTAGGGCATGGCTTCAGTCTTCACACCTGCAGCCAACCTAACTGTGGTGGTACGTGGCCATGATGGCACTTGACACTAAAACTGTCATCTCCTTCAGCTCTGAAAGTGAACACAAAACTGAAAAGTGAAACTGGCCAACTAGGCAAAAGAAGTGACATTTAAGTACTACGCACCATACAGTCATTGCAAATCAATTATGTCACATAATTGACTGTTGAAGCTACCAATGCTATCATATTCTAGTGAATTTTGTCTTAACGTATCTTACAAAATAAAGAACTTGCATCATTATCGAGTGGAATATTGTCAATGGAGTTCTATCTGGATTGTCAGACTTATGTGATGAGTTTCTCCAGTATAACATTGCAACAACGATTTTAATAACATTTACTTTTTATTGCTTGTTTTAATGTGTGTATGTGTGTGTGTATGTGTTCATGTGTGTGCAGGTGCCTATTGGGGGAACAACATATGTATGTCCATGTATGCGGGGGTGGGGGGTGGGGGGGTGGAAGAGTTAATTTGACTATCATCTTTGGGAATGCCATTTACCTTCTTTGACACAAAGTATCTCATTGGCCAGTAGCTCACTGATTAAGCAAGACTGGCTGCCCAATGGACCCCAGTGCTTACGTTACAAGGACATGCCACTATATCATGTGGGAGCCAGGAGTCAAGCTGGCTCTCCCATTTGCTGCTTAAGTGCTTTGCTGATTAAAATATTCCTCAGCCACTTAATAGCCTTCATTTTTTAAAAGAACAGTTTGGAGTTTACCACAAAATTGAGCAGAAGTCATAAGATTTCTCAGATACTTCAGTGCTTCCTCACATACCTGTCCTTGACCAATATCAGTGCCACAAAGTAGGTATCATATTTGCTATAATTAATATACCATTAACACTCAAAAATCATTTTAATAAGACTTTTACTCTTGCTTGTGAATATGTATATGTGTGCACTCATGCACGTGTGTGTATTCATAGTAACATGAGTGAGTACATGTGTCTACATCTTATAAGATGTTAAAAGACCTCTATACTTTTGCATATATGATATATATGGATATATATATATAGTGAGAGAGGTAAAGATAGAGAAATTGCTACTTTTCTTTTCTTCACATGAAATTCCTTTCACAAGATTATAAAGTATATATAAAATGGTAACATTCACTACTTGGATAATTCTTAAAGATACAACTGGGAAGACAGAAATATGCATTTTAAATAATTTCCATTCCCAAATATACTTCCATATATATTCCTTTACACCTACATAAACTTATTCTGTAATAAATATGTCTAAGTTGTTTCTATTGCAAATTATCATGAGCAAAAGTAGAAGTCAGGTTTGGGGGGCAACTCAATAGATAATCAGAGATCAGATCCCCAACACCTGTGTGAGAGGCTGTAGCTATTTGTTTTATTTTTTAACTCTTTGGGGGGGGCCACCACCCAGCTCCCAATAAATCATACACAGAGCCTTATTCTTAATTATAAATGCCTGGCTTTAGGTTGGCTTGTTTCTTGCCAGCTTTTCTTAAATTATCCTGTCTACCTTTTGCCTCTGGGCTTTTCTTTCCCTACTTTGTATATCTTACTTTCACTCTTACTTACACTCCATGGCTGACCATTTAGCTCAGTAGCTAGCCCCTGGGTCCTCCTATCCCTTCTATTGCCTTGCTATTGCCTGTTCAGTTTTTCATTAAACCATCAGGTGTTTTAGACAGGCACAATGAAACAGCTTCACGGAGTTAAACAAATACTTCAGTGCTCAGATACCTCAGTGCTTCCTCACATACCTGTCCCTGACCAATATCAGTGCCACAAAATAGATATCATATTTGCTATAATTAATATACCATTAACACTCAAAAATCATTTTAAAAAGACTTTTACTCTTGCTTGTGAATATGTATATGTGTGCACTCATGCACGTGTGTGTATTCATATTAACATGAGTGAGTACATGTGTCTACATAAACAAAAGTGACACAGCTTAAAATAATATTCTACAACAAGAGGTGCTGCAGCTTTCTTGTAATCTCAGCACTGCGGAAGCAGGGACAGGATTCCTGGGGCAAGATGGTGAACTAGACTATCTGAAATTAGAGAGCTCTGCATTTATTCAGTGATTTTTCATAATACATAAAAAAGACCAACTGAAAGAATCGCCAAACATCAACTTCTAGTCTCCATAGGCATGCAGAGACACACGTACACATACATATGCTCACATGTTAACATTCATAATACACATATAGATATATACCCACCAAAAGAACAAGTAAAAGTCTGACTTCTTTTGAGGCATTTTTTTCATTCAAAAAAGCAAAATCATTATATGAATCATAAGTATTTGGAAAGTATTTATAAATTTAAAAAGTCTTTACAACATTATTAACTAATTAAGGAGGATAAACATTTAAACTGGAAATATTTAAAATGAATAAAAAGTAGATGGAGATTTTTTTCTGATCATTTTTAAATGGTCCATTTTAAAAAGGAGAGTGACATGAGCACCACCCTGGAGCTTACAGAATATCCTTTCTGCTCATTTTACCTATACAAATGACTATGGCTCTTATTCTTTCAGGATTTAGGCCTCTCCCAAGGTTGTTAAAGGTCATCAACAAGGAAATAATTAGTGTCAGAAATCTTGGAGACCCAGCTAGTCAAAGAAAGAAAAGTCTTTCTCTTCTGTCTTCCAGACATAATCACCATTCCATTAAATTAACAAGGAAATGTCTTGCATACTTTGCAATAGGAACCATGTCAGGAGGTCTTAGTAATCCAGATATTGAAATCAGCATCTGTTTTTAGTGACTGCTAATACCACAAGCATTCAATGCTAGGAATGAATCTCTTTGCTTCTGAAACATTAGCACCTTTTAACTTCAGATGAGAAGAACTCCGGTTAAGGACTGCAGAGTTACCCCATACAGTTGGCTTCTCTTCATGGAATCACAGGTATAAACCCACATTTAAATCCATGTCACTATCTTCCCAGATATTCATTCATTCTCTGCTACAAATCTTATGGTTATATTCACCAGTCAGTGAAGTTGCAGTTTTAATTTATAACCTTAATATGATCAGGTGCCCTTGTTCATTCCAAAGTGATTGACAATTCAGCCACAACCTCCAACAAATGAGAAAAGAACTCTATTTTGAATATTCTGTATACACAAACAGGTTCATAAGGTTTCAAATTACTCATTCTTGCCGAGTGAAATTATCTACATGTGTGTCATTGAGAATTTGTGTATTCTTTACAAATACTCATGGGGTTGGGCTATCAGGACCCTGCCTGAAGACCTAATGTGAAAGTTTCTCTGATTGAGAAAACAGGCATTGGCTGTCAGACTTCCTGAATGTGAATCCTTATTATTCCTTTTACTAGCTAAGAAGCCTTAGAAAACTATTTGTCTGTATCTCCGCTGCTATCCCCTCTGCTGTTAAGACAGTACACCAGTACATATGAAAATGCTCCGAATGGTGACTGTGTACAGTAAAACCACACAAGTGTTCCCTACTGTTAGTTCATCTCTATCACCACACAATCTTCTGCTTACATCTCCCCACACCCTCTGCCGCTCAGCTAGCCTGATTCACCCTCACTGGGCTGGCTCATTTCAATAACTTGCTTCCTTCCTTTGCTCATTGCTTCTGAAGAACTTATTTCAATACAGCTGCCAGAGCGAAGCCTGTAAAGATGCCCTTGCTCCTCTACTCAAAACCTTCCATCAATGCACCACTTCACCAAGAACAAAATCTGTGGTCCTTACAAGGCTCTCCATGCCACTGCATGTAAGTCCTCACTCCAAGAACGTTGGTACCTTCTGCTCCTGCTGCACTAACTTTCCTCCGGTCATATGGGAATCCTTGTGTTTTTAATATGTACAAGACAGGCTAGAGAGACTGCTAAGCATCTCCAGAGGACCTAAGTACAATTTCCAGCACCCACATGTTGGCTCTGTAACTCCAGTCCTAAAAGATCTGACTCCCTCTCTAGATTCTGCCGGTACTGCATGCATATGGTACACAGATATCCATGCAGAAAAACACACAAATGTGTTGGTGTGAATGAGAATGGTTCCAATAGGCTAATTTGAATGTTTGGTCTCTCATCAGTGGACTGTTTGGAGAATTATTAGGATGTGTGGCCTTGTTGTAGGAGGTATGTTGCTGACACTGATGTTTCAAAAGCCCACTCCAGACCTAGTCTCACTCTCCCTGCCTCCAGCAGTTAGCTCCCAGCACCATGCCTGTCTGCCTGATGCCTTGCTTTCTGCCATGATGGTCATTGATGGGCTCATCCTCCGAAACTGTAAGCAAGCCCCAAATTAAATGCTTTCTTTTGTAAATTGGCTTAGTCATGGTGTCTCTTCACAGCAATAGAAAAATAACCAAGACACCCACACATTAAACAAACTGAAAACAATTAAAAAAAAACTCACAAACAAATACAAGACAACCTCCTCTTACCTGATGCTTATTTCTCCTTTCCTTTATGTTTGTAATTTTTACCCCCAAGCCACTAACACCAGGATCTCAGGATCTTCCAGGGTGGAATCAATTGTCATTTTGGTGGAGGAGGGTTGAGATGGGGTTTCTCTGTGTAGCCCTGGCTATCCTGAAACTCACTCTGTAGACCAGACTAGCTTCTAACTCAGAGATTTGTCTGCCTCTACTTCCTTAGTATTAGGGTCAAAGATGTGAGTGACCACGCTCGGCTCAAATGTCACTTTCTTGATGGAACCTACTCTACTCATCTAAAGTTGAACAGTTAATTTTTCTCTCTTTAATTTTTATTATTTATTATCTCATGTATCTCTTTGTAATTTCTAGAGATAATAAATGAATGATGTGGCAAAATCAAAAATAAGACAACACATTCAGCAAGGGAATTAACTGGAGGTGGTGGCTTCCATCCTAATAAATGATTTAGTTTAAATTTAGTGTAAAAAATAATCTTTAAAGGCAAAAATTCTCCCACTTAAGACTTTAGTTCTTTAAATAAAAGAAAACTCAGACATCACACATTGATAGAAATAGATCTTTCATATAGAAGATTCACACATAAAAAATCATAGAAGGAATGGGGCAACAGAAAATTACCATTAAAATGGATAATACTTAATACTAATAACTAGTAAGATCTATGACTAGATATTAAAATTGGTTTCCCAAAAGTCTCCAGAAAAGCCAGATATTTGCATAGCCTCAAAGTATCACATCCCAAATTTTTACAAGGCAAAAGGAAAAGGAGTAGGTCCACACTAGGGAGAGGCAGCAGATGCTACCTGTGCCAGATAGCATGGGAAACAAGACCAAGGAATGTTTCACGTCTCTTTCCAAAGCCACAAAAGATCTAAGCTCTTCTTAGTCTCTGTTCAGTTGTGCTGACAAAACAGCATGGCCAAGGATCTTATAAAAAAGTTTACAGTTTCAGAAGGTGAGTTCATGATCTGTGTGTTGGGGAGCATGGCAGCAGGTGGGCAGGCATGGCACTGAACAGTAGTCATAGCTTACATACTGATCCTCAGTGCAAGTGGCCTTTGAAACCTCAAAGCCCATTCACAGTGACAGATTTCTCCCAACATGGCCACGCCTTCTGTTTTTCTTAAGCAGTTCCACAAACTGGGAGCCAAGTATTCAAAGATATGTGCCCAAGTGGACCATTCTCATTCAAACAACTGCAGTGGCATTCTTTCAAAATCTCCATAATTTTGAGAGAAAATGTCAAACGAATCCAGTCCAGGAACATTCTACTAAATACTTAACCACTTTTCTTCAGAAGTGCCTGTTCCATTAAGGAAAAGAGGCTGAGAAACACTCAGACTGGGCGAGACAACAGAAAGAAGTTGAAATTGCATCTAACACAGGTGTCAGATTGGATCCTAGAACAGAGAAATGACATGGTTTTTTTTTTTTCTTTTTTAATCTAAGTACTGCCTATAATTCTGTGAATAGTTTGAATTGATACTAATTTGTCATTTTTGATAAATGCATCATGTTTGTATATTTTGCTTAAACTTATAGCAAGGTGAGTAAAGGGTACATGGGGAAATGTTATACTAATTCCAAATTTTCTGCATGTCTAAAACTATTCTTGAAATTTAAAAATACAAAGTTGTAACCTCAGCATACTAGACACTGCACTTTGTAACTATACCACCAACACACACACACACACACACACACACACACACACACACACACACATACACACACCTGCTATTCTTCTTAGTTCTGCCTTGTTACTAAGTTTCCTATGACTTTCATGAGAATTTAAAGCTGGTGTCTAACATCTTCATATTTTAGTAAAAGACACCAAAGGCTACAGGGATTAAATGTGACTAAAACCATTTAGATGACATATAATAGAGCAGGGGACCTTGGTCCTGGGGTACCTTAAGCTTTCTCAGCTTTGACATTATCAGTACATTGGGCTTCATTACTTAGTTGTGGACATTACCCATTGTTTAGCAACATCCTTGGTTTTGACCAATAGGTGATCATAGCACATTTTTCTCCTGGTTGTGACAAACCAAAAATGTCTCTAGATATTGTCAGGAAGATAAAGTCTCTTCTTAATGAAAAAAAATCACAGAGATTGAGAGGATTGAGAAAGGACATTCCAGGAAGGGAGAAGGAGAGGGAGAAGAAATGTATGTGAGCAAAACCAAGAGAAAGGTATATGACAAAATCCAGCATAGGTGTTTAGAGAAAGATAATTAGTTCATCATTTAGTATTGGAGTAGAGCTAAGTGAAGGTGAGAGGAAATACTATGGGGCGGGCTCTGGGCACAGAGAACCTCTGACAGAGAATCCTGTAAGTACTCACTGTTCTGGTCTCCAGACTTCCCCTCCTGCTGTGCCCAGAAGGCTAATTTTTATGGATGGTATCACAGAGATTCTTGCTTCTTGACTAACTGTTGTGTTGGGACAATGGAGCAACTGAAGAGGAACTGGAGGGGGCCAGAAGAGACCAGTTTCTTATCCTCTCTGCAGGCTCATGGTAGGGTGCAACTACTTTCCATTTGGTTAGTGGGATGTCTTGGCTCCAGCTCTCAGCAGCTGCACCCTTCCTTCTATATACCTTTCTTGTGACCAGGAGTGGACTCTTGCTAGTTCTTAGGGGCCCTTTTTCCTATTATTGTTTCTTTCACTCTGTCCAGTCTTCTGTTTGGCTCTTTTATTAGTTTCTCTGCAGTTTACCCTTCCGAGGATGCTGATGCTGAGACACAAAGATGCAGACTAAGTAGGGATTATATGCTTTAGCACTATAGTACATTGTGTCTAGGAAAGAAGAGGGAAGGCTTAAGGATGAATGACATATTTCATCTAAGAGGTAAATGAGTAGTTATTCATCCTTATAACTGACTGGACACATCACTATGGAGCTTGAGTTTGAGGCATCCAAGACATGTGGACGGGCATGTGCAAGCCTGGGGCCTGGGAGAGTGTTATGAAGGTTAGGTGCAGACTCAAAAATCTTCAACTAAAAATGGTAGTTGAAATTTGGGTAGTAGTATTAGAGAGAAAATGTGGTGAAAACAGAAGTGGAATGGCTGTGGTTACAGGTATTGTAAGGACCTGGATTCATTCTGGGGGCAGGGCCCAGGTCTGTGAGTGAACTTCCACAGCAGCCAATAGATTCAAAGGTTGGATTCCCACCAGAAAACTCCAATGGCTGCTGCACCTTACCCCTTTGTCCAATCCTGGAACATCAAAGTATGTTGCATCTTGATTACGTAGGTTTTTCTTAAAAAACTCCCACCCGTTGGGGCAACGCTCTCTTACCCACTTCTGCTGTGCAGAGCTAGGTGATCGACCTGGGTTCTCATTCTCTGTAGGTAGCAATAAAATCCCCACTCATAGCAACATGTCCAGTCTCCCTCATCGAAATCCTTACACATGGGCATATGTTATATATGTATAATAGAGATGTGTAATATATATATGTATATATTATAATATATACCATGTATATATTATATATATGTATAATATATATATGTATAATAGAGATCCCAAGCCAATGAAAGAAAAGAAAGAAGGAGACGGGAAGGGGAGGGAATGAACGGGGAAGGGAGGTGGTGAAGAGGGAGGAGGAGGAAAGGGAAGGAGGAATAAAAAGAAGTGATTTACAGATGTACAAAGGTCTGAACACTAAGGCAGGAGTGGAGGGGGGTGCTGAGACAGAAAGACTTTTTTAAGTTCTTGGCCAAGGTTAGACTACATAGTGAGTTGTCTTGGCTTTGTAAAAATAAAAACCTAACAGACAAACAAAAAACAACCCAAAAGAATGTACTCAGTCTAAAAGCAGAAGAAGTAAAGAATTATCAGAAAAAAAATTAGAAGAAAAATGAAATTGTTTAGACCTTCCCTGACGCTCTCTGTTGTCTCATCAGGGTAGGCTGCTGAAACTTCAATTAGGAGATAGAAACCTCCGTGATCTGGGTGCTTTCCTCATAGACTTGCTAAAAAGATCAACAATATGTAGCTTGTCTAGTATAATGACTAGAGCATTGGGTAACTTTTCATTCCATCTCCACTTATGACCCTTCACACAGAGTAGACTGTAAATACTGGATTTCAATTTTAGGTTGAGAAAGTTTATTTATTACGGTTTTTGCAATTTAATATGGTGTTCTAGTTTTGTTTCTGTTACTGTGATAAAACTTTCCAATGGACAGAAACTTTGGGAGCAAAGTGTTCATTTCAGTTTACACCTTCAGGTCACTTCCCTTGGGAAATCAGGGTGGGGACTCAAGCTGGGCAGGAGCTTGAAGCAGAAACCATCAGTAACAGTGCTGCTTGCTGTTTCTCTCTCTGGTTAGATCGTGGGCTTGTGCTCAGCTAGTTTTCTAATATAACTCACGACCACCTGCCTCGGGATTCTTCAGCCTATAGCCTATAGGGCTAGAACCTCCTAAATAAATTAATATTCAAAATAATCCCTTGTAGACATGCACACAGGCCAATCTGACCCACATAACCCTGCTCTCAACGTTTTTCTCTTAGATGACTCTAGGCCAATTCACCATGGCAACTGAAGCTGACTTGGATGTATGCTAAGTTTTAAAAAGTCAGTACAATAATATAGAAAATATTTTTTTAAAAAACTCTAAGTCAATGAATTGAAGATACTCAGTGTCCATTAAACTACATAATTCTAAGTAAAATTTGTGTCTTACTGAGTGAAAAAAACTATAAAGTTCAAACTGGGGCAAATCATATTGAAAACAAAAACAAAATCCAGTTCTAGTTACAAGCTGAATAATAAGAACTGGTACTACATGTTGTATCTTCAGTTTCCCCCAGAGACTCATGGGTCAAAGGGTTAGTCACCGGCTTGTTTGTTATTGGGACCTGGAGAAATCTTTGGGAAGTGTGGCCTCACTAGAGGAAGTTAGACCATTGGGGACAAGCTGTTAAAGGAGATATTGAAACTCTGGTCATTTCCTTCCTCGGTCTCCTGGATACCACAAGGTGAACACTTTCCTTCACTGCACACTCCCTTTCATGACGTATGGCCTCAGCACAAGCACAAGTCAGCAAGGCCAACTGATCATGCTCTTAAACTCTGAAACTGTGGGTCAAAGGTCCATCTTCCCTTATTATATGCGTGTTTGTCCTAGGCATTTATTTTTTACATGACAGAAAGTTGACTAACTCATTTTGAAACTTTCCCCCAAAGATATAGAGGTCCCAATTATAAGAATTTAAAAAAATCATAGATGAACCAAGAACTCTCACTTTTAATAATATCCATAGGATTAATAACATGTTTATACTTGAATAGCATTTACCTTTTGATGTAGACTGAGTCGACACATGTGCTCCCTGAGTATGCAGGGTTTCCCACCAGCTTTCCTGGAATGCAGGCAAATGAACAGATCCCAGGAGTTCAAATCACCTAAAGACATTAGCAACATTTAGCTCCTTCTAGTAAGAAGTGGGATTATTTAAATGCTAAAACACAAGCAATACTGTTTATAGCAAAATGCTAACACTCAGAACAACCAAAATTCAACTTTGTCTAATTCAAAAGCTTTTTGTTTAACACTGTAGTCTAAGAAAATTTAGGTATAGAATATCTATAAAATTTCCTTGAAAAACTAAAATTAGTATATACATCTATATAATGGTCTTTTTAAAAAGTTCATAAGACTTTTTACAAAAGAATATGCTAGGCAGAAAGTAAAATTAAAAAATTTCAAAGGTCTCATGAAAATTAAATGTGTGGTCTAGTTACAGATACTGAAGTGGAGTTGAAAATTCAGAACCCAACATGAACTGAATCACCTAATACTTCAGTTTTACCAAGGACAAAATCCTTTGACAATAAGTCATATGAGCCTGCCACAATAACTTGCCAACTTAGAAGACTGAATTATGGCTCAAACGTCACCATTTATGTATGGGCAGACATGAATTAATTTTTATTTATTCTTCTCTGTGTGTTTGTATGAGTGTGGTATATGTGTGCATGGTATATGTACACAAGTGTGTGTGTGTGTGTGTGTGTGTGTGTGTGTGTGTGTGTGTGTGTTCCTACTCCATCACATTGCATTTTATTCCTTTAAGACAGGGTCTCACACTGAAAGGTCCCTGTGGTTCTCCGGTCACTTCCAACATAGCACTGCTTTACAAGCATGGGTGGCTACCTCCCACTTCCTTTTATTAAAGAGAGTGGGTGTTGGGCTTATCAGAACTCAGGCCCTTTCCTTTGGGTGTTACATATTTTTATGACGGAGCCATTTCTCCAGGCTACCCATTTATTCCTTTCTTCCATCTTTTTTTTTTTTTAAGTGAACATTCCCTAAATAGAATTGGTACTTTAAAAATATTTCTGAATGGAGAACCCCTGATGGAAGTAGTAAATACATCACTTCTCAGAAACAAACAAAAACAACCAGAAGAACCATATTTCAATTGTTAATGATACAGGTAATAAAAAAGCAAGTCCATCCAGATGGCCAAGATGGAGTGGGACACAAAAAAACAAACAAGCATAACTTGAGAAATTTTTCCAACTTTTTGTTTGGAAAATTGGCTTTAAAAATATTTTTTTCTGTGCATATTATTCTCCTTTGTTAATCATGAGCAAAACATAGACGTCACCAATGATGGCTTCTAAAGAATTTAGGGAAGCCAGCAGCTTGCTTAAAATCCCCTGCTTCTTCTTGTTTTTCCCAGGAGAATTTCTCCTGTAGAAGTGTAATACTTCCAAGGAAAGGCAGAACATATGAAGGAACTAATAAGGGAGAAGATATAATTAGCAGTGAAATTTCACTCTTTGCCAACCAAGCACTTTGCATTTGACCAGCCCCATGCAGTCTGGACTGCTTTATGGTTTGGGCTGTCTTTCTGCCAGGAGGGAAAACTTCCTGGCAAACAAATCGATCTAAACAACTGCAGTCAAGCTCTCATCCCACAGTTGGGCTGTTGCCTTGTTCATGAAGACACTGAAAGCAGCACAGCAGTTCAAAGGGGCAGGGGTGAGTTTAGCAGAGGAGCTGGAACAAAGAATCTTACCCATGCAATAGCAAGCAAGCCTCAGGCTTGGGAGATGGGAGACACTGTCTGTATACACCCTCACTTTGAAGCTGATTTCAGACCAGTTCCTGGAGCTAAAACCGAATACAGTGCAAAGCTTCTAATCCTCTATTTTGAACAGGCAGTGGGCTTTGTCAGCCAACATCTTTTAATATGAATTCAAAGAGAAATATAATGCGTTTTTTTTATCATGTCATGTCTAGTTCAGGAAATAGTGAAACCCTAGAAAAAAAGCCTCCTGTCATAAGATCCCCAAATAAATATTTTAAGAAGATAAGGATTTGCAAAGAGAGTGAGATTGCATATTAAGAACTGCATTGTTTGGTTCTTAAAACCACAGTGTATTTTGAATTCCTCTGAAGTGTGCCTCCTTTCACGTTGGCAAGCACACACACAACTTTTAGAGTTGGCAGAAAGACACACACATTTCAGTCATAAAGGTTTAAAATTGAGAAATACATCTAAATAATTTAAAGAAATTCATTAAGAACTTTCAATGAGCACCCTGGGTATATGAAAGAAAATAAGAAAGGAAAAAAAAAAAAAAAACCCAAACCAGGCAGTAAGTGCCCTCAGCAATCTATCTGAGGAATCTACAACATTGAAAAGATTTGAGGATAACTTATAAAACATCACACAGTCTCTCGGCATTCATAAGGTGACCCTTCATCCCTCAAAAATATTCAATTAATATTTTAACTTAAAATTAATAATTCAAAAAAGGCTCATAGTCCTTCAATGTTCTCTTAAAATAAAGTATCAGAGAAATTTCAAGAAATGTCTTAATAGAAGTCTTCCCTAATTATTGCTACAAACACCTAAACAGCACTGATTGTTTCTGTTCAAAATTCCTTTCCTTAGCTAAATTTTATGCCAACCTCCCAAACCTCCAAGGTGAAATATTTAGTAATATTTTCACTTGCTCTACGTTTAGAAGTCAACTCCCCTGCGCCCCGCCCAATTCTTGTTACCCTCTCCAATTTTTCAAAGCAAAGCTTTATTTGTGTTAGGATACAATACATGTTCAAATGTGGCCACAGATATTCAAGAGCCATGTTTCACTTTGACTACAGAGCAGAGGATATTTATTCACTAGCTAAATACACCACTTCTCCAAATTAGGTATGGAGCAGTTAAGGTATAGATTTATACTTAGTAAAATTTTAAAATTTTTAAACTAGTGCAACATTTGGGGACTTTGGGGACCACCATCCACTAAAGGACAGTATAAGCTACTAGCAGACACAGGCACAGCATCGCCAGCAGAGCTCACAATTACGTCCAGCCCTTGAATGAACTGTGTTTGTCCAGGATGGTAGGTAGATACTTGACAATTGCAATTGTCAACAGAATCACATTTTAAAAACCAGATTTCAACTACTTTTGTAAACCCTAGTAACACTAGGTCTACATCTTGCAAGACATCAAAGACCTCAGGAAGGAGGTGCCTAGGAATTCTCCACAGGGCCCTAAGGCTGACTTCCTCTACATCTAGTATCAGTGCTTTTAGGCCTGCTGTAAAATGCTGGTTGTCCATATTCCATTAGTCATCTGACAAAATTATGCTCATGTTTTAACTTTTAATGAATTAAATATGTTCATTAGCTAAGTTGGCTTTGTTGAAAGGTCATAGGGAAATTGGTATTTGGTCGGTTTGGTAGAGAGATGTCTGGATATCCCTTTGATGTCTAGATCTAGTGCATCTGCCGCAAGGATGAGAGTGCTTATTCTAATGCCAATTTCATTTTGTTGCTTGTATTAAAGTAGGTAAAGAATGACCTTGGTCTTTCTTCCTCCCAGAGCCTGGAAACATTAAGGGAGATCTACAGCTGCATTTTTGTTGTGGCTCTTTTCTTGAGATTGGGGCTGAACTTGCTCACAAGCCACTCCATCCTAGGAGAGAACAATCACTTCCCAGTTTTGCTTCTGCATACATGCCTACCTGGGAGCTGTTTTTCAGTGTTAACAGGCTCAGTGTAAACTCTGTTTAGGCAACAGGCAAACATTACAACCCTGTTAGTTATCTTTCTTGATATGTTTCTTCCACATCTAGAGAGAACTGAGAAGTCAAATGTAGGTTTGAGTTAAAATAAAAAACACACAATAAAGTCCTTGGTGAATTTGATGGTTCCTTGAGTTGCTAGCTTCAAGTTGTTAGAAAAGGTAGATTCTAAGAAAAAAGAAAAGAAAAGGTAGATTCTATGTGGTTTAGAATTCTGGAATTTGGGCTCCAAACCCACAATAAATATATAAGTTACAGTAGTGTGGTGGTTTAATGAGAATGGCCCTCATATGTTTAAATATATAGTTACCCGTTGGTGTAACTTTTTGGGAAGGATTAGGGGGTGTATCCTTATTGATGGAGGTGTTTCACTGTGGGCAGGCTCTGAGGTTTGAAAAGACTGTGCCATTCCCAGTGTCTTCTTTCTGCCTCATAGTTGTGTCTCAAGAAGTGAGCTCTCAGGTGTTCCTGCCACCATGCTTTTGCTCTTGCACCGCAGATGCTAACATTCTGAAATAGTAAGTCCAGTTAATTGCTTTCTCTTATAAAGAAAAGGTCTTGGTTATGGTGTTTTGTCATAGCAACAGAAAAGTAGCCAAGAAATATAGTAATAAATAAAGATACAAACAGCAAAAATTTCTTCTAAGATTTCTTTTTTTATTATTATTCTCTCTCTCTCTCTCTCTCTCTCTGTGTGGGTGTGTGTGTGTGTGGGTGTGTGTGTACACATATGCATGCATGCAGATGCCCTCAAAAGCCAGAAGAGGGTGTGAGACCCCCAGGAGATAAATTACAGCTCTATGTACACTGTCCAACATGGGTTCTGGGAACCAAACTCTAGTTTCTACAAGAGTAGCAAGCAACTTAACTGCTGAGCCATCTTTTTAGTCTCAACAGCTAGAATTTCTTAAGGACTCTGTTATTTTAAGTATTTGTGCTAACCAATTTTTCACCAAGGTCTCTACCCTGGATATGGAGGTTCTAAAAGAAACAGAAGGATTAGGAAATTTGCCCAGTATCTTCATCTAGTTAATGGACTTGAGTACTGGAAGTCTAGGTCTAAAGGTCATTAATGATTGACATCATTAGCCAATCAAAACACAGGGAAGCAACAGAGAAACATAGCTTCAGATGCCACATACCTATTCATTTATGTAGTGCTTATAACAAGGAGTGTACATACATTAGAAGCAAAGACACACACACACATCAGGCAAATAAAACAATAACAAAATACTTATCTAGCTTTGGTTCTTTTTAGCTACCTAGTACATCAGTTTCCTTCTAGAAACTTAGAGGAAAAAGTGACTGTAGCAGGTCTAATCGGGCACCCCTAATTCTCACAGGGCACTACTCAGCATTATTAGCAATGCCACTGATAACTGACGTGTGTAGAATCTTACCTCTATGAAAGGAACTGGTGCCCAATCACACATGTATTCAGAAGTTACTAGTAATGACTTGGCTTCCACCTAGTTTCAAAAATAAATCTCTAAATGTTCCTTAGACTATTTTTTAGGTGACTAAGATTCTTTTCCCATCACAATGAAACCAGAGCCTTATGAGTTAGACTAGCCAAGGTCTTAAATAGAGAGGTCATAGGGTAAAATTCTAGAAAAAACAGGATGTGCATGTCCCATGCTCCAGCTCAATAGTACAAAAACATGAACACTTTGCAGGCAATTCCTCCCAGCTAGCATGTTGCTGACTACACTAGTCACTACCACACAGGGTTTGCCATGGCAGATGAAGTTATCATACAATTTGAGAAGAAGGTGTGGAGGTCCATAATTATTAATTCACACATATGTAAACACTGAGTATATTTTACTGTCCTCTCTAGGCTTGCTCAGAAAGCAGCTCACATCTCAATTAAAAAAAAAAAAACAATTTTTAAATTTTATTTATTTATTTATTTATTTTTAGTTTTTAAACAAGCATCTACCCCAAGGAATGAGGCTATCTTCAGAACATTTCCGTCTCCCACAGGCAGGCTGCCATGAAAAGCAAACAATTATTTCCTGGTTCACAAATAACTTCCCTGGCTGATAAAATACTGCCAGATCAGTAATATAACCGAGAGCAGAAAGCACTGTGAGATGGTGCCCTTTCTACTAACACCGTTCATGAAGAAACCACTTATTCTCAAGGAGAAAGAACTCTACAGACTGGAAACAACAAGCAAAATCCCAAATAATACTACATCTATTCCTGTTCTACTTCCTCCATAACATTCACCATCTCCTGTTACATTGTCACTTATTATCTGTCTTTCCCCATTTGTTAGTATTGTTAGTCTGTTTGGCTTGGTTTTGTTTGAATTGATTTGGCTTTTCTGAGACAAAATTCTTACTATGTAGCTCTGGTTGGTTTTGAACTCTGATCTTTTGCCTCAGCCTCCCAAGTGCTGGTTTTACAGACATATATCATTTCTCCCAGGATTTCCCCCTGATCTGAATATGAACTCAGGAGAGCAGAGGCTGCATTTATTTTATTCATTGTTATAATCACCATACCTATCTAGTGTAATTTAAAAACACATGCTATGTATTTAACTGAATGTGTGCCACTGGGAAGTAATTAGAATTCAATCAAAACCCAACCTATTCCCTGGGTTCAATCTCAAGCAAGGCAAAAATAAAGTAAAAAATAAAATAAAAAGCAAAGAGAGGCCCAGGGAGAAAGATAGCTGAGCAGATACAGTACTTACTGATCATGCTATGTTTGGTTCCCTAACATCCACATAAAAGCCAGGCTCAGTGGCACTCACCTATAACCTCAAGGGTTTAGGAAGGAAACACAGGCAAACCCCTGGGGCTAATTAGACAGCCAGATTATACAAATGGGTGAGTCCTGGGATCACAAAGAGACTCTATTTCAAAAAATAAGATAGAGTCTTGAGAAAGATACCTAATATTGAACTCTGACCTTTTAAATGCATGCATGAACACACACTGTGATGCACATACTACAGAAACCTGCATGGACACTCACACCCACATATACTATACACAAAAGAAGAAAAGGAAGACAGGCAGGTAAGTAGGCATGAAGGAAGAATAGAAGGGGAGGAGGAGGAGAGAGAGAAGAAGGGATGGAGGGAGGAAAGGAAGAGAGAGGAAGGAAGAAAGGAGAAAAGCTAACATTTTGAAAAATGGAAAAATTCTAAGAAAGACTCTGAAAAAAAGTGTTTTGAAAAACATGTTAATAAATATTTTGGTTCTTAGCTACTATGGGTTGAAGAAAAAAAATGAAAAATGAAAGTGTTAACCAACTTCCAAATGCCTTAAATGTAAAAAACTCTTCTATGAACACTCAGGAAAACAGCCTTAAAATCTATGTCTTGGAAGGCAGAATTATCCCTGAGTGGTCTACAAAGTGGTTCTCAACCTATAGGTCATGTTGTGAGGTAATCTTTTTGCACACTGTGAAGATGTGTCTTTGCCAACATGCCTTCTGGTTGGTTTAATAACGAGCTGAATGTCCAATAGCTAGGCAGGAAAAGATAGGCTAGATTTCTGGGAGAAGGGAAGGAGGAGAAATCTAGGTGAGGAGATTTTGCCAGCAGATTTGGAGCAAGTCAGACATGCTGTTCTAAGGAAAGGTAAAAGCTATGTGGCAGAACATAGATTAATAGAAACAGGTTAATTTGAGTTATAAGACCTGATTGGAACAAGCCTAAGCTAAAGGCCAAGCTTTCATAATTTATAATAATTACCCATGTCACTGAGGACTGATGGTTCAGAAAAGTCCAAGAAGAACACTTGCTACAGGGTCACAACCCTTTGAAATGTGAAGCAACAAGGGTCATATAAGACAATAGAAAAATACAGACATTTACATTACAATTCATAATAGTAGCATAATTACAGTTATGAAGAAGGAACCAAAACAATTTTATGATTGGGGGTTACTGCAACATGAGGAACTGTGTTACAGGGTCTCAGCATCAGGAAGGCTGAGAAGCACTGTACTAGGATACCAGAGCCCAGCCTCATTCACTCATTCGCACTATTGGGTTATAATATTACCTAAGGACATGACTAGAATACTTTGTAAAGTTGGTTTTCCTTTAGGGTTAAGTATTAAAGATATCAGATTTAGTTCAGTGCATTCTTCCTGGCCATTCGTTTGCATTTGTTTCCTTTCTTTCCTCTGTGCTGGGGCCAAACTGGGTTTGCTGCATGTGGAAACAAGTGTTTCACCTCTGCACTGCACTCCCAGCCCAAGATGGCTGCCTCTTATATATTTACATTGTTTCTTTATAACATGTTAAACTAACTCACCATTCTTTCTGAAATGTTCTTCTTTTTATAACTAAGTTATAAAACTCTTGCTAAATAACCAAATCTTACTTTCTTTGTTCTATCTTGGTCACGGCATTACACTCAGGCTCATTTAAAATTTGTTGATAAATTAGAGACTACACTTTATCCTGTCTCAATATTGATCATGATCAAATATCTATATCTTTTCTCCAATCTCTCAAGTTTCATAAACCAATTCTCTATTCTACACACTCAACCTAATTTATCTGCAGATCAGTAATATGTCTTCCATAATTAACTTTATTCAGTGCCATTCTACAGAGAAGAGCTATTATTCATCTTACAGTCTCTAACACAGACTTTGTACATAATTGTAGATGTTTCTGGGTTAATGATTTCAGCATTTAGCATTAATCTTAAGTCAGGCATTTGAACAGGAGTTTGTTATCCTTAGCAAATAGTATAATATGATCATAAAATCTAATCTATTACCTCTTTACCTCAGGAGACTGGCCAGAGGTGTTTGCTCTGGTACTGTGTATCTCTTCAGAGCAGATGACAGAACCTCTGTGTCTAAGAACAGGATTCCCTCCCCACAGCTGTGAATCTTCCTCAGATATTTACCCTGTGAGAAGCTGTGAGTAAGACCATGGAGACTGTTTCTGTAAACAGTCTGGCCTTCTAGAATTCTTCATAAGCACAGTAAAGTAACATTATTTATATATTCTACTATGTAGAAATTTAACACAAAAAGGTGAGTTTACACTTAGGAAATAAACTCCTTAGGAAATAGTTGCTTCAGAAAGTTTGATATTGTTCCTTCCAGAATGTTTTACTATGTCTGGGCCATTTGTTAATCTCCCTTTGAGCTATAATTGGTGGCATGCATGAGTGTGTAAACTTTTAGTGGTTTTCACACTATGTTCTGTCTGAGAGAAAACTCTTTGTCAAAATTTTAGACATTGAAGATGCTTGCCTTCTGTGGGATTATGCTTTACACACTGTAAATATTTGTCACTGTAAATATTGGTATATTTCATCAAGATAAAAGTGAACATTTTGAACCAGAAGCAGGAAGCAGAGAGAGCTTACTCAAAATGGCACAAGTCCTTTGAAGTCTCAAAGCGTACTCCATTGACATGCTTCTTCCTGCAAGTTCACACCTTTTAATCTTCCTCATACAGCCACCAATTTGGGACTAAGTAAACAAATGTGCAAGACTAGTGAGGGACTAAGTGAGCCAGTAGGATGGCCTTAGCAACACTCCATATTGATTGGACATCCCCTTGATGGGATGGGATGATGCTTTTTCTCTTTGGCCATTCTTCCTCAAACTAAGTAGCCAATCTGTTACTTAAGCAAATTCGATTAACGGGGTTAATAGAATCAAAATAGAGTCAAAAGAGCTTACCTGTTCACAAAACAGTCAAGGTAATAAAGAAGGGTGGGGAATTCTAAGAAAGACTTATAGCCACAGAAGCAGTGGAAATGAATGTCATGTATTCTGGGTGGGATCTTATAACAGAAAAGGCACATTTGACTAAAACTATGAAAATTTAAAAACTAAGGCTCATGCTGTTTAAAAAGTCTGAGGAATAAAATCTCCAGAGAAAATAAGCAGGTAATTGCTAAGTGTGGCAGAAACTGTTTTAGTTAGGCAGAATCCCACATATGCTATTGAAAAAGTGAGAGGTAGACATGGGACAGGTAGATTGGGCATAGACCATGAAAGCAGTAGGTCAATTCTTGTCCTTGGCCAGAAGCTGAGAATGTCCTTAGCAGTAACTAGACTAGAGGGCAGGGATGTTAGAAGGGAGTGGAAGGCTCCCCTTTCTTTTTTCCTAAGTGAGCACTGCTGCATGTAAAGATGTCTTGTATTAAACACCTTTGGAACTAGATCTCCAGATTTTCATGGAGGGAATGTGTTATATCTTTTTCTCATTTTCAGCCCATCTCTGAAATGAATTTGAAGTCTCAACTCTTGAGGGAATATTGCAATAGTCTTAGTGGCTATTGATGGTGTGTATCAGAGTTCTGTGAAAAAATCTCCCATGCAAAGTTCTTTCTGGTTAAAAGGATAGTATTACATCAAGCATGGTTGCTGTGGTACTATGTTTTTGGACTATAAATATTGGTTTAATAAAACGTTGATTGGTCAAGTAGCTAGACAGGAAGTAGAGACAAGACAAACAGACTAGGAGACTTCTGGGAAGCATAAAAGCAGAGCAACAGAAAACATCAAGACACAGAGGAATTAGGATGAAAATTCTGCTCTGAGAAATAGTACCAAGCCATGTGGCTTAATATAAATAGCAATATATGGGTTAAAGTATAAAATAATAAGCCTGAATCATAGACCAATCAACTTATAATTAATAAAATCTTGTATGTGTTTATTTGGGACTAATTATGTATCTTGATAGTCCTAGACACTACAAATGGGATCCACAATAACCATTGGCACACTGATGCATTTTCTACACATAAGAAGTCCCAGTAGTCCTTGAGAAATGACAAGATTGAAAATGGGTCTTTGGGAATTGAGGCTTTTTCTTAACATGTCCTTATTCATTCTTTACATGCAGTACCATTTCACTCTAACTTTAATTTTTCTGTTTATTCTTTCTGAATCACTTTAGTTATTGTTTCTCTCCCAGTGCATTTTAAATTCCCGTTTGAATTTTCTTACGTTTCAGAGGATGTTTTCATTTACACTCTATAATATATACTGTGCTTAGTAAGTACAACTTGGTGTTCATGGTCTCCTATTTAAAAAAAAAAAAAAGCACATATCCCTTCTCTCAGCATCATTATCATCCAAGGTATAGGACTCCTTCCCTCCCTCCCACTCAGAAGCAGGTCATCTCCAGCTGGTCCTTCCTTCCCTTCCCACTTGCTTAAATTCCATCAATTCAAGATTAAATTTCTTAATTATTTTCTGGGCCTTACAAATCCTATCCCAGTGTTGGGATCTGTGCAAAGTTCACCCACTACTGACCATTTTTTTCTTCTCCTATAGCACTTCCTTGTTGCTGCCAGAGATTTCTTACCAACACACTGATCTTATCACCACCAGAGTAAAACACACCCAAGCCCCTGCACATCTGCCCCAACCAGGCTCAAACCTTCTTTCCATAGGCTCCACTGTGCTTACATTTCCACTCTGGCTTTTGTCTACCACACCACATGCTGGCCCCTGAAGCATTTACAGACTCAGAATCCTCTCACATGCTGCTGAATGTTCTGAATAATGTTACCATTATTTGCTTAAGAAGTCATTTCTTTCCTTTAAAACTTTTCTGGGGACAACTCCCTATGTATTCCAGGCTGATCTTGAACTCTTATGTACTTCAGACTGGCTTTAAATCAATTATGTGGTATAGAGGTGCCTTGACTTTGCAGTGCTCTGTCTCAGCTTCCTGAGTGTTGGGATGCGCCAAGGTGCCCAGCTCAAGACATAATGCTTCACACAGTGTTTAACTTACGATACCCTCCTCTTTTCCCACATCCAGAATTCACCATTTTATTTTTCTGATTATTTGAAATATTAGTGGGAATGTAAATCCTTAGGACTAAAGTCAGATGAGAATCTGTCAATTACAAGATATTCAGATGGTTTATATTCACATGCAAACTTGAGAAACACTGACTTACAGCTTTGGCCAGTAATTCTTTGAAAGGTCTTACTTGCCTTTCATGTGTTTTTCTGCTACCCACAGCAATTACAGGGACCTACAAGGCTCTTTTAATAAATAATCGTGTGTTGAATAAAGCATGAATATTTAGTGTAAGTTATAAGATGTACACACACCTGACTATGGTGATGTCCTCTTCCTAGCTATAAGGCTAAAATGTTAAACTGGGTTTTATTACTTCAGTATTTGACATGCTTTTTGTGACAGACACTCATTCTAAATTCCACAGAACAGCGGAATGGGTTTTAGTGTATAATTAGCATTGAGACATTTCCTTTAACCAAATATAATTCCTTCCTGCTCTATTTAAAGTTATTTTACACTACTTCTTTAAGAAGCAATGAATAGAACCTAGTCATATGTTTCAACACGGTACAATAATTCCCTGGGGGCTGTGAGTGCTCTGAGAGGGAGGTAGGAGTCATTGATTCCTAATTACTTCCAGGAATAATTCTATATTGATTCAGCACAGGTGAGAAGTAAGGTTTGAGAAGATATAATTCAAAAGCGTGGCAAAAAGAGCCAAGTGTGTCTCGATGGCTTATTACTAAATGCTGTAAGAATTATGGGTGTCTAGTATCTCTTATCCAGACACACTTATTTCTAATTGTCTTTGGAGGTTTCACTTAACCAATCATAATACTACTGTGAAATTTAAAGGGGAAAGTTCTATCTTCTATTTTCAAATCAAGTACTAAATAACGTAATAAGCATGCTCAAGGTCATTTCAAAGAGGTTGGGGGAAGCATAAGTCTGAGCAATAAAATGCAACTTTTACGAACATCTTAGGATTAAATAGTTCCTATTTGATATGTCTAGATTCCTGTCTTCAGATTTGCTAAGAATGTTTTAGAGTATATACTTATTTGCAAGTAGATATAGAGAGATGGAAATTTTAGACCTAAGCAGTGAACATTGAGTAAACAAGATAAGACGGTTTCTGTGTCTTATCAGCTACTACTGAGGCTTCAGAACAGAAAGACACAAGGGCAACCTGAAATATACAATATATATTTTCCTCAACTCTTGCTCCTGCCCTTCACATACCTTCAGAAGGGCTTTGGCTTCTGAAGGAGGAGGAAACCCAAAAGCCATTCACTGGGGCTTTAAATTTGCAAGAGACAGGGGACTTCAGCTAAAATACATCCATATCTCCTTACACTAGGAGCAGCAACAGGTTATTGGCATGGCAAGGGGACTTGCTTTCACAGGTGACATTGTGGGTGCTGAAATATGATGGAGAAAAGTATATTCCCATGAGTCAGGAGCAGCAGATCCCAAGGGTAGGTGCTACCTGGACACTATCCCAAAATTCTTGGCATCCAAAAATGGATGTTAAACTAGGAAGGTGAGGAAGGAATGAACAAGGCTATCGCCTAAGACAAGTTTTACACACTTCACATTTTTTCCGAAACTGGCGATACTCCCATTAGCTAAGAGTATATCAGAAGTGTTTCCTGAGTCTAATAATTCTGTCATCTTTGAGATCCAGAATGTTCAGCTCAACACAAAACTATGCCAAGTACTATTAAAGTGGATTATTCCTACTCATTAAGGAGCACATTATATCCAAAATATTTTAACAGAATTTTGCTAAGTCATAGCTTCACATGGTGCTTAGCATTAACTCTCTACCTTTACAAGTATGCTTAGATTCTAATATACTGTTTCTCCCTAAGCATTTGTTACTAAATATTTCTGTAGCAAACTATTTCTCTAATTGGTTTCTATTGAAAATAATTTTCTTATTTTATCAACACTTAATTTTAATAGTTATGCATAAATTTTACAAATGATGTTTTAACTTCTGCTACATTGGTCTTCCTAGAATACATCCGTTTGCTTCAAAAGTATAAGTATTTTAAATTTTTTAGATAGGACAGATTGCTGTCTCAAAACATTATATTCCACATTTCTATGGATAATGTGTAAAAAATGCTTTTCTCAGAATTCCCATCAGACCATAGTGCCAGTTTTGAATTTGCATATGCCACAAATATAGAAAGGCACGACATAATTTGAATTGTTTTTTCTGACACTTTGGGAATTTCAGGGTCTCTTCTTTTTTTTACTTTGACATTTAGGTTTGCTTTCCTATGAATATCCAAATACTAAAATACTAATTATAAAAATCTTACTAGTTTCAAAAGTGGTACTGAGAATGTAATATTGCTTAAATGCTATATAAATAATAGTCATAAAAGTAAAAATATGTGTCTTTTAAAAATCACAGGTAAGAATCTAAACCTCTAGGAAACCAATACTATAAGTAAGTAGTAGTAAAATAGGAATCCACCAGCTCAATATTTCCTTATTACTAGTCCAATATCCAAAATTCAATACAAATGAATATTATACAAAAAACATATCTTGTAGTAATAAAACATTTAAAGGTATATTATATCCATTTAATAAACTAAAATAAAGGGTATGGTTACTTTCTGTATAGCTTCAGGGAAGAGTATGAATTAATATTTTAAATTTTTTAAAAATTATGTGAAGATGTGTGTGTGTGTGTGTGTGTGTGTGTGTGTGTGTGTGTGTGTGTTTCTGAATAAGAATGCAGAGCCCTCAGTTGCCAGAAGAGAGCATCAAAGCTGAAGTTATAGGTGTTTGTGAACTGTCTAATGTGAGTGCTAGGAACTGAACTTGAGTCTTCTCTAAAAAAGTATGCTTCCATAATCTAACTACTGAGCTATTTCTCTTGATTAAAAGCTGAGGTTGAAAGAGAGAGAGAAAGAGAGAGAGAGAGAGAGAGAGAGAGAGAGGCGGCGGGGGTGGGGGTGGGGGGAGAGACAGAGACTTTGGAAGCCACTTCATTTTCCAGTATGAGCTATATTGCTTTGGAGGTATGGGTGCCCGTAGCAGCTACTTTTATTGTTTTATTAATAAATAATGCTCAGGAGTCAGAGGGTATAAATCTACAGAGCTATGGAGAAATGACCCTGTTCTCCATTTTTCCAAATTGAAAAGTCTTCGAATCTTTCCAAGCCCCTTGTGATTTCTTCCTTTATCTTTCTATCCTTGCCTGGTGTGGCCAACAAACTCCATGGTTTATTCTTGCTAGCTAAACTTGAACTCCATCCTTTGAATCAAGGTTTAACTCCATTAGCGGTCTCAGAGCAATGGTACAAACAAATCTCTTCTAATATTTCCTGTTGTGGAATATTTGTACACTGTGTAAAGGTCCATCTATTGCTGTAATTGATGTAATAAAAAATTAAATGACCAATAGCTTTTTTTTTTCTGAGGAAAGGAGGAAAGAGAAGCATTTAGGCACAGAGGAAATGCCAGGAGATGCAGAATAAGCCCAACATATAAAATAAGAAAAGGTCAAAAGCCACACATTGTTGGCTTGCAGGACAGAGAAAGACTGGTCATACATAGTGCTCAATGTGGAGTATGTATTCCATGCAAGTCCTAAAAAAGCTAAAAACAAACAAACAAACATGCAAACATGGAGTAAGATGTGGCTAGTCCTGCAGTCTCTGAGGTGGATCATATCTAAAGACAAGGTTCAGGCTACTGCCTGCCGGCTTGAGCATGTGTAGAGCCCCTTGGCATGTTTAAGACTTGGATCACATGATCAGAGAAGGCTGCAGGTGCACAGTAAAGCAGTCCAGACTAAGAAAACCTTTAAACTGATACAATAAAACATGGATATTAAGACTAATTAAATAATTTTTTTAAAAAAATAAGTAATATGGAATAAATAAGCCATGTAAGAATGGAAAGTATTTTAACATGGACTTTGGACCTTTTATTGTGCTTTACTAATTTTAAATTTTTTGAATGCTAATGAATAGAGAACCACAGCTGCTGAGAGACACTGAATTATAAAAAGGACTGCTGAATTACACCAGTCTATATACTTTAGGGTTGTCTTGGCTCCAAAATAAAAGTTCCAAAAGTGGAATGTGTTGTATTTGAGGAGAAGTTATATCTTTGAAAAGTTATGGTTCCATTCAGAATTAATAAAGATCATATTTGACCAGAGGAGAACTCCTGAGGATCTTACTACAGACATGAAGGAGGAAGCCAGGAGAGACTACAGGACAAGTGATGTGCATGCATGGGAACAACTCTGAGACTGGATGAGACATGATTAAGCTTTTTAGCTACAGAATCCTCATGACTTAATATTATGTGCCATGTTTTCATGTGGCATGGATACAGGTTTGGATATACAGTCCAAACATTATAAAGTTAACAGATGTCTCTTTCTTGCTCAAATATAAGATAAAAACATCTATAGCTGACTTGTACACAATGCACATTCCATACTTCTGCTAATCAGATATATATGCTATTTTTAAAAGTTTATGTCATTTTTAAAAAAAAGAAACAAACACCAATAAAGACAAGATAAGTATCCCAGGTGATCCAGCCTCTCAAAGTGCCTCTGTTGCAGTTACCTCAAAACACTTCATCCAAAACAACTTTAAATCTGCTAGCTGAGATGGTCCAGCCTCACAAGGCTATTCAGTCAAGACTTCAGATAAGCTCTGGACTTTGCCATCAAACAGAGACTAAACAAAAATAAATATAGCTAGTTCTCCTAGGACTTGACCATTATCCCAATTTTCTCAGTGTCCCTTAAAGATGCTATCACTCCCAGACAAGAGGAAGCAGTCTAGAGAACATAGTACCCACATTCTCAACAGGTATGTTGGTTGGTTTTTATACATTCAGAAGCTTATAGATGCTTGTCATCATTTAGGGAAGTTGGTTACAAATTGTTACTGGTCATGGTAAGGGAAAAACTCAACAAGAGAGGTTTTATTTAAGAATCTCTTTCTGAAAAGAAAAAGGGGTATAGGAATGAAAGAACAAAAGGGTAGATTACTAAATCTACTTTAAACTAAAATGTAACTATTAATCCCAAATATTTTATATTGATTATATTGTAAATATAACACTGCAAAATATTGTAATATTGTAAACATAAATAACATTATAATATTGTAAATATGATAACATATTGATACAAATTTAAGGTTATTTTTGTTAGAAAGTACTTGCTATATGTTTCTACTTTTGTTTAATATATTTTGTACATTAATACAAATTTAAGGTTATTTTTGTTATACTATAACTATATATTATATATTATATATATATTTATGTTTCTACTTTTGTTTGAGGTATTGTATCTATGCAGCTAATTTAACAATGTAATGTAAACTTCTAGTCCTTGAAAGTTATTATTACAAACTATTTAGGATAATTAAGAAATATAGGTTAGTAGTTAGTCATCTAACATTCAAATCTGTGGCCACGTCAGGCATGTTTTCAGTGTCAAATAGAGATATATTTTAGATAGACAAATTATCTTCAAATACTTCTTAGACCTACAGGATATGACATTTAAGATGTTTTAATAAGCTAAGGCTTTTCATGACAGTAAGTCATGTCTGCTCATGGCAGCAACAATTTACTTCAAAAAAGGATGATGGTCATCAAAGAATCTCCATATGAAGTTTGCTTTTAGTGAAATTGCCCTTGTCTTGGCTGCTGACAGTATGCTGTCTAAATTGAACATGCAGGACACAATGAAAGATAATTACCAAACTTTGCCATGACAAGGTAAGACAGTCCTTCAGACATCCCTTCTTCGCAAGACAGTCTGTCAAGTATTCTAGTCTTATAGGTTGAAGATGGATACCCCAACTTTGCAGATGAACTTTGGGGTGACTGTCCAGACAGCTAGATGTCTCTGTCATTTCTATAGTTTTGGAAGTTGTTTTCTCTGCAATTTCTGTTTACTCAGGTAATATTATATCCTTCTTGGACCTATGATGGGGTTGAAGACAAAATGATAAAGAAGAAAGATAGAAAAACTGTATCGATAGCAGTGGTTCCTGTTATAACCAAAGGCTGTGCAGATACCCTGTTTCTGAGCTGAGACCTTTGGCCATGTTGGTGCCTGAGGGTCATGCTGCTGCCAAGGCTGTATAGATTGGGGTATCCTGCACTGCCACCCAGAGCCATGAAGTCTGATCCCAAGCTACGGCCAGGGGCCATGGCCCTACTGCAGTCAGGATCTGTGCGGTTGTTTATGGCTCCTGTTACCATAAAAGGCTGTGAGACTGCCTGGGGTCTGGATAACCAGATTTATTTCTATAAGACAAGCAAAAAATAGCTTTTATCATGTTATTTTCATGCTGGGTAATTTATGAATTAGTTATTTCAGGCATAGCACAGACTATTATCTTGCTGATGAATCTAGTGTGCTATTTTTCCTCATGGTGGATAAGTGCTGAATAAGCATCCCTGAATACACAAATCACTCTCAAAGTATGCATTCAGCGTTTCTGACACGGTGGCGATGTGTATGTGTATGACACAGTGGTTATATGAATAAGACATGCTGACAACTCACAGTAGCCAAATACTTTCTGTAGTGACATCAACAGGACCAGAATGTAGCATTGCCAGAAATTCAGGAATCCAAATTCTTAACCTGCCTCCCATCCCCACTGAGCCAGATCCTCTAAGAGTTGGACTCACAGTCTGCCATTGAGCAAGACTTCCAGACAGTTGCAATGCGTGCCAAGTCTGAGAATCATAACACTAGCAAATAAGCAGGTACTACAGTGGATCTCTGCCAACATATGTTCTTAGCAAACATGCAGACAGGGATTCCCTTTGCTTTCTGATGATTGATATGTGGTGCTAGCCAATGGAGATGCAAACCTGCCCTACCAAAGACCTCTCTATCCTTAATGCCCTTAGTCACTGCTTGATCATTCTGATACAGAAGTAGAATGCTAACAAGATTTTTTTTTTAAGTTCCAAGAGTTCTCTGTTGAAATGGGAATATTTTGTCTCATAAATAATAAGATTCATATATGCCTTTCATATTTTTTCTCCATAAAAGAATTGAAAGTTGTTATGGTTATAGAAATAGTTCTATTATCTTGTTGGTATACTTTGTTTCTTGGAAAACAAAAATATCTGTAGAAGTTGCAACAGGGTTCCAGAGAGCCTTCACTAGGTAAGGAGTGAGTTCCAATCTTCAGTTAGTTATTTGTAGATGGGTCACTAAACACAGCAGGATTTGTTCTGTCATGTGGCTAAGTAACATCAGTGTCAATGACTTTACCTTAAATTGTACATAAAATAGTTACTTCATCAATACACATGTGGGCTTTATTCTTTCAATTGTATACACACTAAGTTCATGCAAGGTGCTACACTATACAGAAAACCACGTAAGTGGGTAAAAAATATTCTACAGAAGAAAAGATAAGATATACATGTGAGAATATTTTTAAAATAGCACAAAATATTCTCTAGGCATTGGATATGAATAAATGAACATGAGGAAGTCTCAGATAATTGGTTTGCTATTTCCAATTTGTAGAACACTTATGGAAAAATTAATATATTTTCATAGAGCTTAAAAAATTGCATAAAGAAAATTTATGATGTGTATGTTCTACAAAAGTTTGTGTATTGAAATCCTGGTCCTAATTATAGTGGGGAGAAGTAGTTTGAAATATTTATAAAGTGGGATGCTATAGGAAGTCGTTAGGTCAACTAGAAGCCAGTCTTTAGAAAGGATATGGGAGTCTGTCTCTCACTAGATTCTTGTTTTAGTATGTGACTCTCCTACTGGAAACGAACCAACAAACCAAAACCAACCAACAACAAAAAACCATAGATTTATACAAGAAAGAACCCTAAGAAACAAAATTTTGATCAGCAATGCTATGTAGAAAGGTTTGAAATGTGAGCTCGCAAATTGCTATAGTTCACCATACTAAATACATGCTAATGTCATTATAGAAACCATTTTTAAAAAATGATAATATCTACCTCAATTTCCTTCTCATAAAATTCTTATTTAATTTCTTCCAGTGAGACCTGGACATTGGTTTAAAATATTTTAATTTTCTTAAGTTATTCAAAGGTGTAGGCAGGCTGGCTGCATTGCATCCTGGCATAGAAATTGCTGTATGCCACGTTAGAAATTATTGGGTTTACTTTATTTTACAAACAAAGAGGGATACACACAGAATCAAAGCAATTGCAGGATGGTATAGTGATAAGTTATGTATTTAATAAAACCTGGAATATCAAGAGATCAACCCACAGTCAAAAACTAGGCAGACATAGCTCCAGGAGTTCTGGATCTGAGTACAAGGCCAAACATCTGGACTTCAATAGCACACACATTTAATCCCAACAGAGGGAAAGCCAAGAGTGGAGACCTATTCCCTAAATTCCAGAGACAGAGATCTTTCTGTGTTTCTGTTAGCTCAAGGCTGACTACCAAATAGAGTAGCTCATGCCTTTAATCCTAACCTGGATGGGATACAGCTGGGCAAAGAGGGTATTTAAGGCAGACTTGGGAAAACAGCAGCAATTAGAAGTGACCAGGAGGGAACCTGAGGAAGTTGGAAGATAGTAGGGTAAGACTTGACTGTGGTGTTTCTTCTCTTTGATATTTCAGCCTTTTCCCAATATCTGGCTCTGAGTCTCTTTCAATACAACCAGAATTCGAGCTACAGGACAGTGAAGCCTGGTAGAGATACAGGGACCAATGACACATGTATGCTATAGAGGAAGGACTGATATAATGTGTAGACCCTAAGATGTAGATGAAATATAAAACTAAGTACAGGAAAATGTCAGACAAGAACAGTAGATAACAGTGACAAATAGTCCATTTTGTGTAACACATGCCCAGGCAAGGTATCAAATAAATAATATCTGACAGGCCCCTAGAACTGTTTGCCTCCTAAAATTCTGCCTGTAGAAGGCAGATTAAGATTTAACATTATTTAAGGATAGTATTCAATAACTAAACTATTGTGCTTAAAAAGTAGAAAAAAATAATGATGGGATATCAAGACAAGGAGCAAAAAAGATGGTCCAGATGTCCTGGAGAATACTTATATTTGGAGAAAGAACACAAAGAAGCTGGTGTTTAAAAGATGGAAACAGTGTAACTTTCTGTTATGGTCTCTGTTTTGTCCAAAAAGATGTCCCTTGGATGAGGGAGGGGAGCTACAGTTACTTATTTGTCTAAGTGTAAATATTGAGAATGTAGCTAGGAATTATACTGGTTTAGGAAAGTGGCAGTAATAGGTTCTCCTCTAAGATTCATGACCTCATTATTCACAGGTAGTAGGCTGTTTATAGTACAGGTGGTATTTCTCTCCCTTTTAGTAGGCTTAAGTCCAATTAGACACTGTTGGTTACTGTCAAAACAGAAGTGCCACTATTGCACTGTGAGGGACATCTTGTTGTGCTGGTCACTATTGTGGTTCACAGGTATGACAGGTAGGCTCATAAATACTATAGATTATTGATTTATTTTCTCCCTTGGCAGCTTGCATAGGTCCTTCTAGGACTTTGAAAGCTAACCCTTGTTGGTTTGCACTTGAGATCACACACACACACACACACACACACACACACACACACACACACACACACACACAAAACCAGGGCAACATGAGAGTTTATTCAGGATAGTTGCCAGACAAGTACAGGGACAGAAAAGAGAGAAACTTCCACATGGTGGACTCCTTTAAGACAATGAGTTGGCACAGATTTACTGTAGCCATGCCTAGGGGCGTGCCCTCCAGTGGTGGTGTGGTCTGCTGACACCATATTGGCTTTACCACATGGCCTGCCGCTACATGCCAGGAATTCTTATCTCACCCAATGCCATATTGGGCTCACCATGTGGTGTGCCAGGAATCCTTACAGTCCTAAGGGAGAAGAACTAAGGAGGTCAGTTTCATCTTGAATCCTCTGGGTCCTGTGTCTGATGTATGAGATGTCTTCAACAGTGGAACTTACTTTCAATTTTTTTGGAAAGTAACCAAGAGAAACATCAGTAACCTACATTGTTTTGGGAGTCTCTTGGTTAGTCTCCTGACTAAGGTTTAAATGCAGAGAACAACTGACCATGAGGTGTCCAACCCTAACTGTTACAGAGCTCCTACATCTCAGTATGGTTCAGAGAACATCTTAGAAGAATGGTCCAGAAGACTGAAAGATCCAGAGAGACAGGAAGTCCAGGTGAGATTGTATCTTATAGATATGACAAGAAAGCCATACCCATGAAATCTCAACAATATGGCTGCCTAAATAAAAGGCAAACAAAAACAGCGTTAACTGATTGGCAATATGGCTAGGAAAAAATCACATGGGGTACCAAACCTGGATGATGAGTGCAAATAGAGTGAAAATTAGTGTTCTGCAGGTGTGAGACCCTAATTGGTTATCCAGTGTCAAATGGTCAGCCATAAAAACATATACATATAAGCAACACTAACACACACACACACACACACACACAAGGAAGAAATAAACTAAGGCAGCATGAAAGCGTCAAAGAGAAAAAAGTCAATAAAGTTAAATACAATGTCTGCCAGCTAACCCTTCCCAAAGGCCAAAAATGGTCTTTGATCCGTCATAGTTCACCAGATTTAACATTTCTTGGACAAGATTATGAGAACTGAGAAATTGTCTCAGTTGAATTTGTAGCAATACTTAATTTTATAATTTAAAAATAATTATATGAATTTTAACATACACTTATATCATACACTCAGATCTATCCTCATACCAAAAATAACACATAAAGGCAGTGTTCAGATTTTATATCAACACAATTTTTTGATGAAATTTGAAAGCATGCTTTCTGGTGGTGAGTGTGGTAAAAAACAAACAAACAAACAAACAAACAAACAAACAAAAAACAGCTCAGGTGCTGAGCCTGAGAGGGACAACCAAGGAGAAGACACCACTTGCCCACAGCTCTTTCCTATACTGCGGGTTGTACAGCAACAGAGACTCTCTCTAGTGCACTTCAACTAGAAAAGATGAAAGCCTTAAAAGGACACCAAGGAGAGATCTTAATCTGAGGAAGGGAGCCAAAAAGGAGAATGATTTACTCAGTCTAAACAGTTTTATTATACTGAGATTAGAAAGTTAAAGTGCTACAAATATTAACAGGTAGCCCCGGGAATATGATAGGATGTTGCCAAACTCCTAAAATGAAAAAAAAAAAAATGCTTCAAGTATTTCAGGCATCTAATCACTAATGAGGTGATTAGAGAAGCCTCTTTAGTGAAATGGCACACACTATGAAATCCCAGTGTTCTCCTCAGCTAATGCATAAACACTGTTCCTTGAAAGATCCCAGATGAGAATCTGTTTTTCTTTCTGGGAGTCTTTCCTCAATCTAAATACATACTATTTATTTTTGTAAATTACATCTGTCATTTAAAGCAGTTCAGTCTAGAGCAAGAACAAACAAAATATTTAATTTCTTCATTCTAAAGCACTATGAAAAAATAATGCCTTGAAATAAATTATTTATAAAAAGGTCAATGTTGCATCTTAAAAAAATAAAAAAATAAAACAAAAAACCCTGTAGATAAAGGGGAAGTACATTGAACAAAATAATTTAAAGAAAATATCTTCAAAGTATTATTAAATAGTTCCCAGCTTTGGATATTCACATACTCAATCTGGTTTCTATGAAGATCAAACAATTGCAAAGAAGTAACGCTTGAGGGGAAACACAGCGGCTTCAGTAAACATCTGGTTGTGATTTTTCTTTTCAAGAGTGAATTCACTTAAGGAAGCACTTTTATTTTGACTTGTGCTTTTACAAGAAGAGAAAGGGAAAGATAGGCACTGGCTTTTGTTTCCTTTGCACCGCAGTGGAGGGTAAAGGCAGCATAAGAACAGGAGGTCACTGAGAAAGATTGTTTTGCAAAATTAAAGTAAATTGAACTCCAGTTAATATAAACAAGTCAATGCAGTTAAGGTTATGTAAACAATTTCTTGTGCTTCACTTAAAGAACAAATTCTGTTTAGTTGTAAGTACATCAGTACTTCCATATGCACTGAGGAAAATAACAATAAACCCGGGCACACAATTACTGAGTGTCATAATACAATAAAGTAGAATGGCATAGCTTTATAAGTTTCTTTGATTTAATTTCTGTCTTTTTTTTTTGCTCCGATCTGATTAGTGAAAGCTCAGAAGCACTTCCGATACAATCCTGAGCCCATTACTCACATAATAAAAAACGGATGTGAGATGTGTTCTGGGTGGAACATCGACCAGGCAAAACACACTGCATCTTTTTAAATGTGACCTTTACTCATTTGTCTTCCTGCTAAATAGTTATACAGCAAATTAAACCAAGAGAACAGCAGGGTGCACGTGGGGGATGGGGAAGGAAAGGGAATAAGAATTTCATTAAACTCCCAAGTTTTTAGTTCTCAATGGAAGCACCTGCCGTCCATATGCACAAACACCCAAAGGAGACCAGCTCCAAACTGGAGCCAGACCAGAGAATTTCCATCGCTCCTTTCCATCATTTTTCTCTTCTGTCCATATTACAAGGGATTGAAGCTAAGATTAAAGAAAGGTGACCTGATAACACAGTTTTCTCTTGTTCTCTCTCTCTCTCTCTCTCTCTCTCTCTCTCTCTCTCTCTCTGTGTGTGTGTGTGTGTGTGTGTGTGTGTGTGGGTGTTATTGCATCATAAGCTGGAAGATGCGCATTTGCTCGTCTTCCTATACAATACAGTAACTCAACTGTATCATAGATTTGCTTCTGTTCCCCCAAAACTTTCTGACTGTGAGAGATGGACTTTTCCATTAAGACAATTCTGACTGGGTTAAGGATGCTCACTCATCCTTAGTCTAGAATAACTACAAGTAAGCCTTGCATTACAGCCTTTCATTAACAATAGGAATGTGAAAACATTGGTTCAGCTGCAGGAAAGCCTCCCAGAAAGTCTTTGTGATTGGAATACTCTATTTTTCCCCGATTCTTGCTGCAGTCTGATTTCTGCTGCAACTGGGAAAATATGTCTTCTCCAAAGACCCATAAATAATTCTGGCTTGACAAAACAATATATTCTGCCAGACTATTTTGAACATATTACTTGGAATCAACCCTGAAAGCAGGTCAATAACTTTGAAAAAAATATCTATTCACTTTTAGTCCACTGTACCTTTCTGTGAATTAAGACTTTGATTACTAAACAGTACCTGGATTGTATGAAAGTGAGGGATTCGATGGTGCCTTTCTCTTTTGCTTGAGAGAAAAATGTGTTATGAAAATTCTAGCTCATAAAACATGTCTTTTGCAAGGAAAGTATTAGAACAACACACAATGAGTCCTTTACGTTACACCAGGAGAGAACTGAAAAGAATAATGTCCCCAGACAGGCCCTGGGGACAATATGGAAGTTTAGATCACTTATTCATGTTGCTTTCTAGGTTCACAAAATTAAATGCTCACTTTTATGTTCTCTTCACTGGAAAACACTTTAGGCAATGCCATTTGCTGCCTTGTTTTACAGAATAGTAAGTGTTCAGAGAATTAACCATCATATCTAAATATGTGGCCTCTATAAACACCCAGGCCTCTCTGCTTTAGTTTATATTGTCCATTTAATTTATATTTGTCCATCCAAAATTTTGGTGCCTGCATCTAAGTATTTTTGAATTCATCTGGCCTCTCCAAAAAAATAACAGGTAAAGATGACAAGAGACCCTTAAAAACTCCCTGCCCAAAGATTACAGTAGTTTTAAATCTGGACTTAGATAGCACATACACTACAGGCTCTAAGAACTGCCATTGTGACATTTGTGCTCTTTGTCATAACACCAGATTAGTCATGGGTAGAATATCAGCATTCTCCTAAGGTTATATAAGAATAAAAAGCTAAGCCAAGCATGAAGGCATATGCCTATAATACCAGGAAACTTCTGGGCCCGCCTAAGCTGTATATGAGACCATATCTAAAAAAATCAAAATAAATATTATTTTACAACCTAAATTGTAAGAAAAATTTCATGAGATACCCAGTCTTAAAGCCTAAAGATTAATGCACTTTTTAAAATCTTTTGTTTCTATAGTCAATACATATTTACCTCTATATGGAAAGAATAATATTAAGTGATAAGCAGAAAGCCTAATTTATGAACTTGAAGAGTTTCCAGGCTGTATTAAGTTTAGGGTGTTCTAAGAAAATGTGTCTAAACTTCATGTTTACAATGCAGACTATCTCATGAGAACATGAAAATGGAGGGTTTTCAAGGTAAAGAACATCTATACTGTTCAGTTAATTAGCCCTCAGTGACACCCTTATGATGTGGCTACATTTTAAATCTACTTTCTCATAGAGGAACATCACATTTTTCTCTCTGTGATTAGAGCATACAATATTATCTACCATTCCTAGAGACTTACTATGTACTAGTCTCAAAGCATCAATTTGAATATGAGGAAAATGATGTTCTGAGAGATTAAATTGCCCAAGGTTAACTGTACATTAAGAATGTGAAGACAAGCCTAGGAACCACAATTTTGCTTCTGTCTTACTCTAAAGCTTACATTTTTGATTGCTAGAGTCCCTCACTCCTCCAGAGAAGCAAGTTTGGTGTTAAGCTCTTAGAACTTGGGATAGTTAATATTAATTATCAAGTAGATAGCATGTAGAATCATCTGTGGGGCAAGCCTATGAGTTTGCCTGTGAGAAATTATTTTTCCTGTATTAAGTGAACTGATGTGGGAAGATTTGAGCACTATGGATGGTGCCATTTCCTGGCTGGGATCCTAGACTCTGCAAGTGAAGGAAGAGAGCTGAGCAGCAGCAACAGCAGCCTACCATCTCTGCTTCCTGGTAATGGCTGCCATGTGAGCAGCTGCTTCAAGCTTCCACTACCTGATTCCCCTGCAATAGCAGAGCATTCCAGGACTGATGAGTGAAGACCAGTGCTCCTCCCACAGGCTGCTTCAGTGGAAGTATTTATCACAGCAATAACAGAAAAAAAGGAAGCCAGTACCTGCAGATAATTTAAATTTCAGCTACCTTTTAGGTTCAGTTGCAATGCAAACAGTAAAGAAAAATTTGAGTAACCTTTCCACCATGAAGGTTTCAGATGAAGATTAGAATAAGATGTGAAATTAAGCTCTGCAGAGGCCCTTCTTTCTATACAAACTTGAGAAACAGTTGCTGAGAAGTAACCACTCAACAAACCTTTCAAACTTAGACAAAAATCTGAACACACACACACATACACAATTCATTCTGAAATATGTATGTGACTATTTTGAAAGAACAAGGGAATGTAACTCAAAATATTTAACAGTCTGGGTGTGGTGGCTCATGCCTATAACCACAGCACTCAGGAGGCTTAAGAGGATTGTTCCAACACTGAAAAGGTAGTGAAAGGAAAAAAGGAAGGAAGAAGGGAAGGAAGCAAAAGATGAAAGGTGGACAGGAAACAGAGGAGGAAGTAGTTTTCTTTATTTACTATAGTTTTTTTATTTTTGCAAAGGTATTTATTAAAAAGTAATATATACTTGTTTTTTGGGTTTTTTTTTAGGACAAAGGCATTTATTATTTTTATTACTCTTTTCAAAGACATAAAATGATAGCAAACTACAACACTGGAGAACTTATTGGAATAGATATGCTTGAAGAGCCAAGAGCAAATGTTGAAGAAAGCCCTCCAGTATTTGCACAGCAACATCAAGAAATTTAGCACTGAGTTACACAGATTTTTGTTGCTGTTAATATATATATATATATATATATATACACATACATACATACACACACACACACACACGGAAACAGACTTAAAGGGAGAAAAGTTTATTTTGGCTTGTGGTATCATGGTCCATGGTTGCTTGGCCCTGTGCCTCTGAGGTTATAACAAGACAAAGCATTGTGGCAAAGAGGGCAGAGGAGTAGAGCCACCCACTTTATGGTAGTGAGTGGGTAGACACAAGGTACATCCACATTTGTACACATCCAGTGATCTGCTTCCTCCAATTTTGCTAGACTTCCTAGTTTCCATGGATTCTAATAACACTATTAACTCAATTCCTGAAAGACCAATCTATCAACATTGCATTAGAGAATGAACCTCCAATACATAAATTTGGGGGTGACATTCCATGCCCCAATGTAGTCAAGCTCTTTAACTCAGATGTGGCAGCTCAGCCTAAAGACATACCCCCCAAAAAAACCAAAAAGGTTAAGTAGATCATAATAAAGTTCCTCAAAGTGCAAAATTCAAGAAAACCAGACAACAATCTGGAATGAAGCAAGAAAATGACATAAACAGGCAAGCAATGACATTACTTGTTGGCACCAGTGCTCTCCCCATTGCTGTCCTGGTGTCTTTTGATTGATTTTAGTTTGAAGTCTACTTTGTTGGATATTAGGATAGCAACACCAGCTTGTTTCTTGGGGCCAATTGATTGAAAAGTCTTTTCCCAACCCTTTACTCTGAGCCTGTGTTTGTCTTTGGAGTTGAGGTGTGTTTCTTGTAGGCAGCAGAAGGTTGGGTTTTGTTTTTGTATCCATCGTGTTGTGGCATGTCTTAAGGTGAGTTAAGTCTATTGATGTTAAGGGATATTAATGACCACTGATTGTTACTTCCTGTTATTTTTGGTGAGAGTTTATGTGTATTTCCTTTCTTAGGGTTTTTCTTCTGTGGGATTATCGATTGTTTGTGGTTTCATAGGTGTATCTGGGTTTCTTAGATTGGAGTTTTTCCTCAAGTACTTTCTATAGTACTGGATTTGTGGATAGGTATTACAAATACTGAGCTGTGCTTATCATGGTACCTCCTGCAGCTTCTCATTGCAATGGCTATACTGTCATGGGATATCATAGCTCTTTTTAGAGGCTTCTGTAGAAACCAATATATGAAATTTATTTTGCAACATGAATGTTTCCACAGCCCTTGATTCACTGCATTACTGTTGTCTATTTAATATTCATATATATATGTATACATATATACATATATATATATATATTACTGTGTCTTGTGGGAAGCTGGAAGAATTAGTCATAGCATTTGTTTCTTCCTTCCTGAGAGTAAAGCTGTCAGTTGTTGCTCTAGATCTTTGGAGGTTTAACAGCAAAGCTAAGCCCACATTACTGGAGCCAAGAAGGAATATCCAATGTAGATCCTAATCTTCTTTCTCCATTTTGGTAGTTGTGTTATTATATGCTTTATTGCAATCCATTGAATTATTTCTGAATGAAGTGTGTTGCAGCATAAAAAGCAAATCACTTCAAACTTAGGTTCCATTTTGTAAGCTTGTTACTGGATCAAGCTACATCCTTTTTTCTATTCATATACATCAGTCAAAAATTTTTTCCATAAAGGTATGATAATATAAATTTTAGGGTCCAGTGCTCATTGCAACTAGTCAACTCTATTGTAGCCAATTCTTTTTAAAACAAAAGAGTGTGAGTGTGTTCCTTTAAAGTTTTATTTGCACAAACAGGCACTGGACCAGATTTGGCCAACCTTAGCAAATAAGGGCTTTCCTTTTTTGTATTTCCTCAGAAAGCATTCCATAGAAAATCCATCGTGTGATTATGTAAAGAAAACATAATTGTTATTTCCATTCTGTGGCTTTGAGATCAGGTTTTGTCTGTAACACAGAGAATGGAAAAATATAAGATAAGATTTGAAAGCTGAAAAGAGGCTACATATACATTGGTCTTCGAGTACACACGAATAATTCTGATCCACTATAAAAACTGCTCTGAGTTCTGACTTGAGCTACATTTTATTTAAACTTCACATAAGGAGTAGGGTTTAAAACTTTTAGAAAACACCTATTCTCTTTTAGGCCACCGCACTAAACAGCACTGGCATGGTAGGGGAGAGTCAATGGATAGCCCTTTGCTCTTTGTCTTAGAGAATTATTTGTTCCCCTGAATGCAAAGACATATGTTCTATGTTTCAAAAGCAAGGGATTGGAAGGCCATAAAAGTATGTTTTCAATCTGTGACATTTTGTAGGCTTAGCTCTAAAAGGACCACTGTCCTTGTACTGTTCTCAAAACCAGTATAAAGATGAAATAATGATTATAAACACCTATAGTGTTAAATTGTAAGCAATGCAATGGTACAGCAGCAAGTAAGCTTTCGTGTAGTTTCCTTACTAAAATTAATCCTGACAATTGTTGCTCCTTGAGCCAATCATCTACCCCTTAGATCAGTGTCCCCTAACATGGCTGCACATACAAATCACACATCTATGTTCTTAGCATATACAATTTGGGCTCCACTCCAGAACTATGAATGAGATAAAATGTTAACAGGACTTTCATTTGCTTCTTCTCAAATGGAGATAGAAAAATGATTAAGTCCATTTCATATGCTACTTAGAAGTAAATATTACAACTGCTTTTAACAGAGGCCCAGAATTGAAATGAGTTACACTTGTATGAATATGGAAGAACCCATAATCTTTCCCAGTGGAGCCATTAACTTATCTTAGGTCTCTACCATGAAATTAACTCTCAGAGAAGGAGGATACATAATGTTCATATCATAATTTAGGAACTGAAATTGCCAACTTCTCCTCTCAAGTGGTATTTAATAAGAAATAGAATTTAAAAGCAAACAAATAAAATATAAAACCCAAGGGCCAGACTGAGTAGTTAAGAGCACTGGCTGCTGTCCCAAAGGATGAAGATTCTATCCCCAGAATACACATAGAGCTCACAACTGCCTGTAACTCCAGTTCCAAGGACCTGACATATCTTCTGGCCTGTAAGGGTAACATTCACAAAAGTGGTATACACACACACACACACACACACACACACACACACACACAGAGGCAAAAAACCAAAACAACAACAAAAATACCACTACCACTGATAAAAAAAAAAAATGAAGTTAATTTATCAGTACAGATGACTACACTTAAGAGTAGACTGGTTTTATTTTTATTATCCTACAAAGGCTCTTAAAAATGGCTCTAAGCTAGGAAAAGGCACAAAAGAAGAAGTCACTAGGCTGACTGGGGTGGTCAGAAGAAAAGAGAAGAGTAGGTAAAAATAATTGTGTTCCTTATAAAGGAAAATAGGTCTCATACTTATTTTCCCTTGTACACGAATGCATTTTATCAACACTTCAACCTTGCCCCTTTGCCCTCTGCAGCATTGGTGGGGGGCATCTACTTTGGTTTTAATGTCACATTTTCAGATTTCAAGTTAGTACCAGGAAGAAAGTGAAATGACAAAATAAAAGGCATACAGGTCAGGGCTCCAGGTCCTTCTGAGGAGTTTCTCCTTCTCAGCTGCTCAACCTGGGGGGCATAAGTTCACACACATCAATGCAGCTTCCTTCTCTGCGGATGCACACGAGGTAAAATAACAAGGCAGTAAACCATATGTCAGCCAAGGAAACATGAGAATTACATTTCGAAAAAGTATTTCTGTAGTATGTACAATTCAAACATAGCTTTATAGGTTAAATGGGTTGTCATATAAAATAATCTGTGATTTGTTTTTTAATTCCATATACAATTAGAATCATAGGGCTGTTTTATATCAGGTATTCTCTCCACAGGGCTCCACAGTGAAAAAATTAAAAATCAAATCTACAAACTAAAATCAATTTCCATACTTCACATATTATGAAATTGATCCTATTGCTAGAGGCAATAGGTAACAGTAAAAGAATGCCAAACTGAGCTGGGAAGATGTCTTTAAAGCTGTTGGAATGTGGGAAAAAGAATTGAATCATCATCTATATGACAAATGCTAGTGACACTACACAGTTATCGCTGGTCATCTGGCCCAGCAGCTCCTTCAGCTGCCAGATTCTATTGCTTCAAGCTGCCTTTGCACTTTCATACTGCTTGGAAGCTGCAAAGTAATCCTCCCTATTCTGTGTCAAACTGACCCACAAACCCCAGGAGAAAGAGGTGATGCAATCCATCTGTTTTGCAGCTAGAACAATTTAAAATTGAATTGAAGGTGAAACGCACAGATAATCCACGTCGTATTCACACTAAGTTAGGGGCAGCAACAAGATGTAGCAGAATATAAGGATTTTTATATCACAGTAGCATGTCACCAGGAACACTTAGTGTGACATTGGGAATGCTGGTCACACAGTCAGTGAGCAGTGGTAACAAAATCACCCCACCCAGTGCAGGCTGAGAGAGATGCTAATCATCTTTTATATTTCCAATATCCAATTCCTATCCTAATGAAGTTTCAATGACAACACTTCCAAAGTGCTCTGCATCTTGAGCTTGCTCCTTTGTAATAGAACCAAGCCCAACAAAACCACAAAAAAGTTCACCAACTTTGTTCTCAGCTCTCATCAACATTCTAGGGCATTTGTATTCCTTCATGTTTTTCTTATTTGTAGGTAGAGATCTACTGGTTTAGATTTCTAAGCCCCTCTAACAGGACAGAGACCAGTATGCTGCATCACAGAGGCCTGACTTACAAACAATACTCTCAACACCCTAAGATTGTCTTCCTTCTCATCAAACGATCTTCATGGATTCTATCGCCTAAGAGCTTCATGATAGAGACCATGTATCATCCACCCTTCTCAGAAACATCTTTCCAATTTTCTTTCACCAACACAGGCCTGCAAAGGGATACCACACTGAATGAGAAGCAAGCTTGTTACTTTGTTACAAGAGTTTTGGGGCACCATAATTGGACTATTCTACCCCAAAGAAAATGACCATTGAAAATATTAACAACAACCAAAAACCCAAAAGTTATTTAAAATTGGTTATTTTTTCTTTCTTATGGAAAAAAGGAAAATAGATGTACACACAACCTTTCCATATTTGAAGTCTCACTTTCATAAACTCTACTTTGACAAATTTTTTAGTTCTCAAATGTGTATTGAAAATGAACCTTTTATTGTTGTTATTATTCCCTGAATAATGCCCTATGCATAATAACAATGTGTACTATATTTATGTTGTATTTGGTATTATAAATGACCTAAAAATGATTCAAAATATGTGTGTAGAGGGGTTATTTGCAAAGACTACACTATTTCATAAAAAGAATTTTGGTATCTGCAGGGAGTCCTGGAGTCAATCCTCTATGGGCACTGAGGGATGACTATATTGTGTCATTGTAAAAAAGAAAATGTGACTAGCTTATGCTGGATGCATAGTCTGCATCATTGTATCTCCCATGAGTTCAGTGCAGGATAATGAGCCACATGAGACTACAGCATCGGAGGGACAAAAAGCAACACAGGAAACGAGAGTGGGGCTCAGGACCTCCCATCCATCCTTCCCTCATATTATCATGGTCCATTTCTCCCCAGAATGACACAGTTTCCTTTCCTGGAATATGAAGAGAGTTCATGTTCTTAATTTTAGCCAGACAGTTATACAGAGTATTGAATGAGGCCATTAGTATCAGAGTATAGTGTGGGAACTGCCCTGTTTTCAGCTGTGGGAGAGGTAGAAGCTGTTACACGTTTTGTTCTCTCAGTGTTCTTCATGTACTCAATTTTCTTTCAAATAATTTATTTAACCACTTGTCTCTTATTTTTCTCTTCAAATGATAGGAATAAAAATACTTGATGGCTAATGGCATGTATAATAAATGTCCTTACCACTTTCATATTTAGAACCATCTGTGAATCCCATTTCAAATGGCTTTGCAAAACAATTTCCAGCACATTCTACTTGCCATCAAATGAAGTGGCAATTTTCTTAAAATATGGAGCAGTTCAGTGCTAGGCAGAATATGTATTCAGACACATAAACATAAACATTTTTAATGCAGCATTTAAATATGAACTATGTGACTCCAAAATGCCACCAAAATATAAACAGAATAATTTCAAGAATAAAGAGATCTGACTAAAAAAAATTGAGAAAAGGTAATAAAAAAGAAACAAAGAAGCTGAATGTGTATGATATGAGATATTTGATTATGGATAAAATCTTGTCTTGTGAAGCAGTTTGAGAGGAGGAAAATTAGTAGCATATTCTAGAACCTGTCCATACGTCAAGTAACTTTGAGAGTTACTTATTATTCTGACCTTGGTCCAACAGCTCCAGACCTAGGCCAGCACCAAGTCTTTCTTCAACGGTGACAACACTGTAGCCATGCTTATCAAGGAGATGCTGGTATGTCTGAAACTCTGCTCGACTGTACGAAGGAGGCCTGAAGAGGATGGCCCTTCTACTGCGACTGCCAAAGTGTGTCTCAATAGCTTCTTCAATCTAAGAAAGGAAAGAAAGCATAAAATCCAAGGTGAAAAGGTAATACATTCCCATTGAAGGGCATTGTCAACACATGCCAAGGCCATTCACAAAGTTATCCTTCCCATTTCCTCTAGAAATAAAACACAGCAAATTTCTATTCGCTGACAAGGACGATGACAATCTCAGGCAAGCACTGAAGGTCAACTGAGTAGCTCTCACTGTTATAGAACGATGAATGTTTAAAAACACAGAACTAACTCCTCATGGGAAACTGCTGCCTAAAAAGACAGGGAAGCTGAAACCATAAATTAACAGTAATGACTATTATTAAAGGGGTCTCAACTATACTACCTTTAAATCAGATTTAGGCAAATATGACATAGGACATAGACTTAGGAAGGACAGGGACACTGTCGAAAAGTCTTACAGCTGAAAGGCTGTCAGTGTTGTCTGTGATGACAAAGACTGATTGCCCATTTGACAGGATCTAGAATCACATGATATACAGACCCCTGGGTGCTGCTAAATTGCCTTAGCTGAGGCAGAAAGCCTCACCCAACACTGCTAGCATCATTCATTCCATTGGCCATGACTTTTGAACTGTGTATAAGGGAAAAACAAGCTGAGCAATAGCATTCATTTTTCTCTATAGCCTATGGCTACACACAGGATGACCTGCTATTTCATGCCCCTGCTGCCATGCTTTCCCAGCCAGGATGAACTGTACCGCCAAACTGTAAACCAAAATAAGTTGATTTTGTCTTGTATATTGTTGCAGTGATTGCAAAAATGACTACCACTCTGCTATTTTTCTCAAATACAATATCTCAAAGCTTGTAGGCACCTTTATGAGCTAGGAGGAGTTTTAAGTGTATGCCAACAGGAGCTGCTGAGTCCTAACAGTTCCGAGTTCCTTCCACGGTAGCTGATTGCTAGCCCAAATACAGATTCTTCTTCCTCACTACAGGGCTTAGGTTATTCCATGAATAAAGGGAGTTTTTGAATATACAAATAGAAAATGGCAGAAATTTAATCTCATTTATATATCTTAATGACAAATACTGAGTATTTTTCTGAAACTCCAAAGTGAGCATTGCTAAAGTGAATGTGGCTTATTGTTGAAAGGGACAAGATTGGACAATGATCAGGCAAGAGATATAAGAGACCTGAGATGAGGCAGCAAAGGTGGGGTGCTGGAAAGAAGGGGAAATCACTTTGAATGGTGAGCTGTCCACTTAGGGGATTAGAAGCATAAGATGCTCATGATTTTCAGTACCTAATTTTTAACAGTATTTTTCTTCAGCAGATTAGGTTGAGTTCACTTCGTTTTTTCAAGAGATTTTTTTTTATTTTTGTGTATGCATATGTGTGGCTATGTGCACTTATGTGTGGTGCCCTGGGAGACCAGGAAAGAGCATCAGGAGGGCTAGAGCTGGAGAGTCAGGGGTTGAGAGCCATTTGAGGTCAGTCAATCTCTGGTCCTCTGCAAGAACAGCAGTCTCTATTAACCACTGAGGCATCTCTTCAGTCCCCAAATCCACTTCTTTATCAAGTGCCACAAGATTGTGAGAAGCTGCCTTTCATTGCTTGTCACATAACCCAATTATTTCTATAGCTTGTTTCCATCTTGCTCTTTATATACCATATAAAGGCTTTGTGCCTATAATGTCTTTATCATCTGATCCATCCATCAAATTTTACATCATGCCAAAACTTTCAATCACTATCTATCTTGGAAATTTTTAATTGTGATACATATTTATATCAGGGTTTTATTTAGGGTTTTTATTGATGTGATGAAACACCATGACCAAATCAACTTGGGGAACAGATGATTTATTTGGCTTATGTTTTAATATTACTGTTCATCATCCACAGATGTCAGAACAAGAAGGAACTCCAATAGGGAAGAAACTTGGAGTCAGAAACTAATGCAGAGGCTGGGGCGGGGGGTGTTCTGCATAATGGGTGCTCCTTATGGTTTGCTCAGCTTGCTTTATTATAGAGCCCAGAACCACATGCTCAGGGATGGCACCACCCACATGAATCACTAATTAAGAAAATGCCCTTAAGTGTAGCCCACTCTTATGAAATACATTTCTCAGTTGAGGATTGCTCCTCTCAGGTGACTATACTTTGTATCAAATTGGCATAAAACTATCCATCACAATCAGTATTTATGAAAGGATCTTACATTTCTCCCCAATATCAGCTCCTTTTGAACCAGGCTCACCTTGTTGGTTTATGCCATACACTTAACAAGTGAGAATATTTCAATTAATGGATTGTGGTGCAGAATCAAATCTTTAAAAATATCCATGGGAAGAAGAAATACACATACTCAATTGTAGCACTCAGGAGGTTGAGACAAGGTAATCAAGAGTTCAAGAGCAGCCAAAGGACACAATGAGGCTGTCCAAGCAGAAAAAGAATGTGAAGACAGGAGGAGGAGCAGGAGGAAGAGGAGGAGGAGGGGGAGAAAGAGGAGGAGGAGGGGACACTGATAACTTAGCTGCAAACTAATGCTGTCTGCAAATGTATAAACCAAGTCCTAGTGAAGTACAGAATACAAACTTGTCACCTAGTTTTTCTGGCACTACCTATGTGACATTATCTTTCCCAAGAGTGCTACAAAGGTGAAAGAGTTATGATATAAAGTACTTAGAGACATGCTTTCCATATAGCAGGTACTGTGTCTATGCCTTTAAAATAATATTGCATCATAAAGAGTAAGGAGCCAAGAATATGTTCTGAGTTTGAGTTATGTGTGAAATATGCAAGTGTGATGAGTGTAGCCCAAAGCAACAGAACACAATCACCTCTGTGCATGGTACTTTGCTACAAAAACAGAACAACAACAAAAAAAAACATACTTAAGCAGTGATTCCTCCATGCTAAAGAACATTGTATTTTATGGATGAAGAAATTATCTGTCCTATTTTGCTTTCTATTACTGTAATAAAACCAGCTTGGAGAAGAAAGAATTTGGATTACAGACTACAATCCATCCCTGGGGGAAATCACAGCAGACACTCAAGATAGGAACCTAGATGCAGTAACTACAATGGAGATCATGAAAGGACACTGCTTACGGAGTATCCCTTCATTATCAGTGTCTACAGTGTACTGAGCTCTTCACATCAGCCATTAATCAAGAAAATGTTCCCACAGATTTCTTTACAGGCCAATCTGATGGAAGCATCATCTTGCTCAAAATTGCCAATTCCAAAATAACTCTAGTTTGTGTCCAGCTGACAAAAACTAACCAGGACACCATTTAAACTCCAAGAATTTATCTGCACATTGGGACATGATTCCCGAGAAACTATAGCTGAGTGATAAACTGATAAGGAGTGTCTGAAACTGACCATGGGCTGTGTTGTTCAGTAGACATGGGATTATAGGGAATGTGTGGCCTTCACCAGCCAAAGTAAACAAACAGGAGTCTGGGAGAAAGGGAAAGACAGATGCTTCCAAATCTATCAGTGACATTCAGCTGAAATCAAAGGATCTAGAATTTCCCTTCTTGCACTATTTTTTTTCCTAACCACAGGATGTTTCTCTCTATTTCAGTGGGCTCAAAGACAGCAGTGATTGGACATGAGCAGAGAATATCTTAAAATCTTCAGTTATTTTAATTGTGAAATCTAACACTTCTCTTTTTCACACCAGTAATATCAAATGAAGCAAGAGTTATGTAACTTTTACCAGCACATCTTATTACTGGACACATTTTCAATAATGTAGAAATATTGACTACGTTTTATGATAACCTTGATAATGTGACCTAAAATTCTAATTCACTTCCAAGACTATAGTAAATAAAGGAAGTAAGATTGTCAGTAATAATGTGTTGCAGTATTCTGTAGTATAAACTGTTCCTGTCCTTGTAATATTTATAACACACTGTATCAGCAGAGTGGCTCAAAACCAAAGGGCACGGACAGTTTTAGCTGGTCCAATGACAGGTGCACATGCTACGTAAGTGAATCACAAACTGTGCAAACAATTAGTCAACTGCCCAAACAAATGCAGGATTATCAATTTCAAGAATCAGCACTTTGGGAAATAAGAACTTGTGATTACACATTCAGTTTCAAAGGCGTATCTTCAGTGGAATCATGCATTTAGACACTGTTCTCCACTACAGTTTACCTCCAGGCTCACAATCCTGCTCACCAGAATTATTTGCCTCTCTTTCTTATTGAGAGATTTGCAAAGTTCTTCCTCAGAAATCACTCCGCTAGACTACCTGAGAGCCTTTTTATAGATGAAAACATTATTTTTACTGGAAAGACTTCAGAATCTGAAATCTTTATGTCACCTTAGGTAAAGTGAGGGTGGGTTATCGTAATAAAGTACTGAGAATGTTTGACAGAGCAATGGAGAGCCAAAGAAGAGATAGATTGATCATCAAATTCATCAGAATTCATGGGCTTGAATTCTGGCTCTGCTGTTTGCTTGCTTTACATACTGGGTAAGATTTGTCATGTGTCCACACTTGTGGGTTCTCATGTATATAGGTAAAAGAACAAATCCTATCTTATGTGCTTGTATTGGAAAGAGAATAGAATGAGGTTTTAATATAAAAATGTCCAATAACACAATCTTCTAACACTAAATAATGCTAAAACATACGTAAATTTGAATTGTAATATTGTATTGTAGTTATCCCTTTATATTAGGGATTCTTTAAGTTGATAAAGTTTGGTTTCTGTCATAAAAAGTGTTTTAGTGATAAACTATATATCCATATGCTTGCTATCTTTTCTTTTATAAAGGTCATCCATTTTTATTCAAATCAAAGTCTGCTTTTATTAAATTATTATGTGTACTTTTTTCTTTTTATTGAAAACTTTTTTATAGAATATATTCTGATTGCAGGTTCCCCTCTCCCAACTCCTCCCAGATCCTCTCCACATCTCCATATCCATTCCCTTTTGTTCTTCCTCTCTATAGAAAACAAACAAAAATCCAAACAAACCAGACAAAAAAATGGAAAAAACACAGAAACATAAACAAAATGCATAAAAATTCAAAATCAGAAATCGTAACATAGAAGCAAAAGTGCAGTAAGCCAAAACTTCCCAAGCCAAAGTAACATGAGTCAAAGGTCTACAAAGATACCACTGAGTCAGGATTGGGTTGGCCTTCGACTCCCAGCCATAGAACTTGTCTTTAAATGTGGTTTATATACTCATTAAGACTGCAATGGTGAATACTAACTTTTCCTTTGCTAGCCAATGCCAATTGCAGATGACTTCTTGATTGGGGTAGGAGCCCAAGTCCACTTCTCCCATCTACGCTGGGTCTCCTTCTCGCCTGAACTTGTGCAGGCCCTGTTCTTGCTGCTGCAGATATCACAGGTGCAGTAGTCCTGTTGGGCCTGGAGAACATTGTTTCCCTGTAGTGATCTATCACCTCTGGCTCTTTCAATATTTCTACCTCCTCTTCTGCATAGCTTCCTGAGTTCTGAGGAAAGGATTTGGATAGAGATGCCCCATTTGGGACTGAATGCCTCCAAGATCTCACTTTCTGCACATCATCTAGTTGTATCTTTCTGTGTTAGTTCTCATCTACTATAAGAAGAAGTGTCTTCTTTGATCATGGATAAGCAAGACACTGAACTATGGATATAGCATAATATTGTTAGGACTCATTTTATTACTATGTTCCTTTAGCATAATCATTTGATTTTCCTACAGGCCCATGATCTATCCAGTCTTAGGTTCTTGGCCATCCAAGCAAACAGCCCAAGTTTTATCTCATGAAGTAGGCTTTAAATTCAACAAGAGAGTGATTTGTCACCCACACAACTTTTGTGATATGTGTACGTCTTTATGTGTATATGTGTTTTCCTGCATGTGTGTTTGTACCACATGTATACCTGGTTGTGGATGCCAGAAAAGGGAATTAAATCCCCTGAAATTGGAATTGCAGGTAGTTTCCATCTGCCATGTGTGTACTTGGAACAAAATCCAGGCCTTCTCTAAGGCTAGCATATGGTCTTAACTACTGCTGTCCAGCCTCTTGCATATTGGTTTTAAAAACAATTATGCACTATTGAAACAGGAGGATCAGAAGAGATTCCTGTTTCTACTTCAGTGTTTCTTTCCTAGAAATAACTTCTTCTTTCTGCTCTTCATTCCTCTCTTTTTTCTCTTCTTCCTATCAATGCTGCTTTTTGAATCTTTATTCTTTGAAATTTTAATACATGTATACGTTGTATTTTGATCATATCCATTCCTTTGGCTTGCTCCAGCTTTCTCCACATCCTCCTCACAACTTCATATTCTTTCTTCTGCTTTTACTTTATAACTCTGAGAATGAAATTAAATCTGCCTGTATGTCTATAAGTACAGAGCTGCCCTGTGGAGTGTAGGCAGTCTACTAGACACCACACCCTTTGACATTCCCTCCATGAGTATTCATAAGCTGTCAGTAATTATCAGCTAGGGATGAGTCTTCATAAGCCCCTCTCTCACCCATGCTTGATCAGGCAGCCACAGCTTCTGGGGTTCGTGAGTGTAACAACCAGCATATCTTATTTTGCAAGAGTCTCCCCCTGATCCTTGGCTCTTACAACTTTTCCACACCCTATTCTGCAATGTTCTCTGAGACTTTCCAGGAAGAAATGATATAGCTGTCCTATTTAGGGATGAGCATCCCTCAGGCCTTTTTCTCCGCACTTGGTATAGTTGTGAGGCTCTATGTTAACCATCTTGTATTACAATAAGCAGTTTCTCTGATGAGGGCTGAGAGCTGCACTAACCTACATAAGGATTTACACTTATAAGGATATAAGAATAAATACTTATAAAGTAGTTTGATGCTATGATCTTTTAGCAGAATAATGGTAGTAGTTTCTCCCCTAGAGTGCAATAGGCCACTATCTGTAATATCCTCAAAATGTCTGGTTATGTATTATGTTCATGCAGGCCTCTGTACATCAGAAGAGAAAGAAGTTTGTGTCTGGAGTACTCCCTTTTGTTTTCCCAGCCTATGGACAATATTTGGTACAAAAGGTGCTATAACAAACATGGTTTGTATGGATTCATCTTTAATTTTATTATGTTGGCAATGAAAGTAGTTAAAATTTGTATTGAGGAACATATTCTAATAGGATTTTGTATATAGCAATAATAGCAAAACTGAGTTTGTGTTTGAAAAACACAATTTACAGTAAAATACTGAGTAAAGAAAACACTCTTAATGTGCTGTATTTCTCAGTTACCCCAAAATTTTTCACCTGGACTCTCACAAACCCACAAAACACAGTTCTTTAAAATATTGTAGGGCCAGAAAATAAAACTTGCACATTTTTCACACAATGAGAAGATTTTTTTTGGTGAATTTATTGAAGTAACTATATTTATGAGAACTTTTGATGCTTAAATACAAATCATATCAAAAGCTTTGGATGCTTGTCAGAGATGACTAAAAGTTAAATTGCCTTTTTGATCCAGGCTTTTGGCATTTTAAAAATATCACAGAGTTCTATCACAGTGAATTATGTTTTAATTTTTCCACTATAAGAATAAAATAAATTCTTTTTTCCCTTTGGGGAAATGTACACTTATTTAAGAGCATGTAGGTAATAAAATGAAGGGATTTTCCAGGACACATATCAAACATATTTTTACTTAAAAATCTAATTGCAAGACAGCAATAACCCCGGGAGGTTTCCTGGGCTTGCTAGAAAAGCTTTCTCAGAGTGTCTCCCGACAGAAGACGGCTCAGGGGTAGTAGCACTGGATGAACAGGCCTGAAAACCTCAGTTTGGTTTCCAGAACCCATGGAAGGAAAGAACTGACTCAACAAAGTTGTCCTCTGACCTACACATACACACTCCAAGCATGCACATACCGCCCCCATCATACACATACTAATAATAAATAAGTGAAGCTTAACAGTGTCACCTTGTAAATGAAATATCAGTTACTCTCTCCACATCTTACATCAGATCCAAGTGAATCTCAAGCTGATGGCCACATTTTTCAGAGCAAAGATCATTTGATTATATTCCTAAATTGTGTCCTGGTTTTTTGTTTTGTTTTTAAAGACATAAGTTATTTTGGAGAAAAGAGTTATTTTGACTTAAGTATTTAGTATAAAGTCAACTGGCTTCGTTGTTTTTAAGATAGTAAAGCAGAACACTGTGGTGGGAGCTAGTATAGCAATAAAGCAGCTTTACCCCATAGAGGCAAGTAACCCATAGGACACCAAAGAGGGCCTCTCCTTTCTCAGAACTAAGAGCCCATCCTGGAGAACACACAGAATTAACCAGTTCTAACCACACCAAAGTCTGGCAGGGCCAGGACAGAAGAAGCCTAGGAAACAGATCTGCTCCCCTGCTATTTTTGCCATTCATCTGCCACTCACTCACCTCTTCCATATTTTTCAAGCATGGCAGAGTCATGGTGCTAGATTCTGGGGAAGGCAATAGCAAAAGGCTTAGCGAAGGTCCAAGCCTTGCTGAGTGAGTTAGTTCAGCAGTAAGTATTTGACAGAGTTAAGCAATGTGACTCCAATGGAAACAGTGATTCTGGTCACCCCTCTTGGGGTCACCCCTTGTGTTGAATGTGGCATATGAAAGAAGACAGACAATTAGCCAAAGAAGAGAGAAGATGAGAAAAGAAAGCAAAAGGCTCTTGAAGGTCAGTACCATGGTCATTCTTCATAGTTAGAGCCAAACAGAGTCATCTAAGAAATAGCTGGAAATGGTGAGTTTTTAGAAAAGAGCAATGAAGTATCACCACAGGCTTGTTAAGAAGCCAAGAGGAAATGAAACTCAAGATGATGAAAGTCACTCCATGCTGATTTTATAGGCAGGTTTGACTGCAGTAAATTTTGATCCCTTCCTCTGAAAGACACAACATGGGAGGAGGGGGATGGGAGGGGGAGATGAGGGAACAGGCAGAGGAAAGGTGTTTCTTGTTTTAGTGGTTTTGGGGAGCATGAGTGTCTGAATAGGATTCTAGAAGGTCAGAATCTAAATGACAAGATTTTCTAAAACCTAGAAGATATCCTCAAGTCAAACAGAAAAGGGACTTTAAAACTGTGTAAGTGGGTCAGTATCTCTAGTGACTCAGCAAGAAGAGATGAGTGAGACCTTTACTGGGGTGGCATCCAACCACAGGGGTAGCCTTGGAAACAACTGTGAGACTGAGCTCTTGGCTCTACTCTTTGGAGCTAGACTTGGTGTAGTAGAGGCAGGGGAGGCAGCCACAGCATAGTCAAATCCTATTTGAGGGATGGCTTTGAGGACATTCAGTATAACAGCCAAGTATGTATGAACCTACTAGTTAGAATGAAGGAGAGAGATGGGAGAAAAGGCAGAGAACAGTAGACACCACTGGAAAAATCCAAGCCATCTGCACGAATACTTGTTGACAAGTGACGCAAGTTGTATGTGTCCTTGCAGAAGATCTGAAATAGTAGCGTCTAGACAACATGGTAGGATGTCTGCTTGCCAGTAAAGATTTTATATCTATAAAACATTAAGTCTGCTATCTGCAGGTCATGTCTAAAGGTTTTCCAGGTTACTCTACCCAAACCTTTGGAGCCACGTGGTGCCTTCCTGCAGGGGGGCACACCATACAGTTGCTGTAGAAGAAAGAGAGAGGAGCAAGCTGTAAGATAAAAGGAAAAATGAGAGACTGGAACAGCTAGCTTCTCTGCCCTCAGACTTCAGCAAGTACACACCATGCTGTGGGAGGAGGCCTCCTCATATCCATGCCCACTCATTCCTCCTGCAGGATAACCTCATAGACAGCATGCAGTTTAGAGACTAGAGAAGCTCAAAAGGAATCCAAGAACACAAGAATAGCAGTTTCCCCTGGAGTCCTTCCTTCCCTGGGGATCCAGCTTGCCTGCCCTGCTCTCCTCATCGCATCTGTTCACACAAAGACTGGCTCTCTGTTTTAGGCAACACCAGAGAACCTACCCCATCTCCCTTCTTCGCTTTTCCCAAATTCCTACTTCCTCGCTCTCTTGCTCTCTTCTCTCTCTGTGTTTTGAAAGTAATAGAAAGCCTGTTTCCAGCCTCCTTTGGAAGGTATTCTTTAGGCTAATCAGAGACTCCCTCCCTGCCTTGAGATGCCACCCACTATGCACAGCTGTGGGCCATCAGTTTTTTTGCTTACTATAACTCTGCAGACATAACAAAGCCCCATCTGAGAAGATAAAAACACAGCAATAGCTGGGAGGTGCTGGTCAGATAGCTTCCTTCAGGATGGCTTTAGGAAACGATCAAAACTGAAATGAGAACAGGAGGGAATGCGCCTGGTTTATTTGTAGCTACTCTGTACTGTGGAGCCAATGAAAACCATTCCTCTCCTGAGCATCCCACTTCAATCTCTTTGTCTTCCATCTTCTTCTTCTACACCCTCATCCCTTCCCCAAGCTACTCCTCCGAACTCCAACAAAGCTTAGCAAAAGTAGGAAGTTGTTTTCTTTACAACTCAAGCCCTGGTCACACCAGCTTATGTCTGAATAAAAACTCTCCATGTGACTTGGCAGATATTTTTTGTCCTCTGAGCATCCTTAGTATCAGAGCTTCTTACAGAGCATTGTCCATAATAAAGAAAAACTGGATCTGACAATCTACCCTTGGGGATAACAAGGCACGGACAAGGAACGACCTTGTTCTTTTGAAATATGTTAAAATAATAACAAGTCTCTGTCCCCTGGTGCCTAAACAAGAAGTTAATTCAGCAACCCAGCCTTAAAATAGCAAGTCCTTACAAAGTGAACGGAACTGGAAGGAAATGCACTGGGGTAATTACCACAATATCAGTACCTAAGCACCATGCAGTGGCCAGATATCCTCACAGATGCCTGGCGCTCCAAATCTGAGCTGGAGGCTTTTCTAGCAACATTAAAGGCCTGCTGAATTGCAAATCCTCCCTCTCATTCCCAGACCCCATTCATCACCATCTCTGCAGGCTGTGCCTGAGGCTCCTCACTTATCCACCCTCAGCACTACACCTACAATTTATCTGGAAGCTTCCAAAATACACAGTCCTTCACAAATGTAGAACTTTATTAAATAAATGTCTTATGAAGAGGTTGTAGATAAAGGTCCTCTTGAAATAGTAAAAAATTTAATAAATTTTTAATAAATAAAAATTAATAAAAGTTTTACAGGCTTTGAGACTATGAATTTATTGAGGTTCTGTCAAATTACAAGCAGAACAGGAAAGGGAAAGTGTTTCCATACTAATGGTGCCAAGGCATCAAAAAACAATCACAGAATCACATTAGTCTCTAATTTTAAAAACTGGTCATACTAAGAGTATTGTTTGGAAAAGTATCTTTTTAAATATCTCACATACTTAATGAGCATACTTCTTAGATTTATAGGCTAGACAAAAAAAATGAGCAATTCAACATTCATTGTATGTAAATATACTTTAATTTTCAGTTTTGTACTAATGTCTTGTAGGTAAATTCACACATCGGGATGCCAAAAGCCATCCACTGAACATTACATTTTCTGCTGTGGCTTAGAAGTGATGGTTACTACTGGACAGGGTGCAGACCTTCCCATAGTCTCCATCCATTTAGTCCCCAGATGCCACGATGTCAGTGTTCATTTCAGCCTTCTTCCTCGCCCTCCTACATTCCCAATGACAAAGCTTGCTGTCTGTGTTCCCACTCCCGGTCCTGTTTATGTCCCCAACTGCTTGCTCTCCTCTCTGCATGTCACCTCTGCTGTGGGTCACCATGAAAACAGGCATGCCAGCCAGTCTGGAATCTGTTCTCCTCTGGGCAGAGTCCAGCCTAAGGAAGCACCTGCTGGATATGAGTGTAGAATTCACGTGCTGACTTAGGGGTTGAGAGATTTTTCTGTTCACTGTCTAGCCAGTTCTCGTATTTATACCCCTGGAGAGAGGAGTAGGGATTCCATAGCCTACACTTATTATCTTTGATCCAAACCATACATATATTGCATCTCTGGCTGTTCCTGTTTTCCCTTAGTATCCATAGCCAGTTATCTGGATTCTCTCCCCAAATCCATGGCTCCATGCACTGCACAGATGGGTAAGGATGCATAATAGGCACACTCCATGCAGGTGTCCCTGTATCTCTAGGGCAGCTGAAGTCAGCTCTAGTTCTTGTTGAATATCAGGCGTTGCTAGAAGAAAGGGGCATGTACATGAAACCCCAGAGAAGCCTTTATCTCGTCCATACGGGAGCTGAAGTAGTAAGAAAAATGGGAGAGGGCATGCTTAGTATCCAAGAGCCATGTCCCACATGGAAGAAGTTACTGGTTTTTCCTTAAGTACACATGTGTGTATCTTATCATTTGTTCTGTGTTCTTGCTTCTTTTGAGTGTCCACTTGGCTGTTCATTCCCTGGGCTCCTTATCTGTATTGAGCGTTTAAAGACTATAACTTTGCCTCGCCTTTGCAGATCACTCCGAGTAACACTTTCCATCTCCTTACCCATTGCTGCTCATATTACCAGATGCTGCAGATGGTCATCTAAGAAAGACTTCAAGTGTCTAAATTACAAACCCATTCTATAAGGGATAAGACTCTAGCTCCTTGCTCCTAGAATCAAAACTTGGTAATAAATGACAATATCCAAAGATACTAGAACATGGCCCATAGTGCATGAGTACCTATTATATCAAGAGCAGCTGATGAAGGCAGATGCACTGATCCACAACTAAACACCTGGTTGAGCTACTGGAGCAGAGACTGCATGAACAGAAGAATCAGGATCATGATGGGGAGACCCACGGAGTAGGCTGTCCAGTGCTATTGTGAGCTTGCAGATTCTGAAATGACTGTGGACAAACCTTCCTGGAATGGATCTGGACCCTCCGAATGTAGATGACAGTGTGTGGATTCTCTTGTGCTAGGACTAGAGTTTACTCCTGGTCCATGAGCTGGCTTATCGGAGCCCCATGCTCTTCAGGACAGCACCTTTCTCAGCCTTGATACTTCAGGGAGGGACTTGGTCCTAGCTAAACTGGATATGCCAGGTGGATCTGACTCACCTTGGGATTCCTTACCCTCTATGGGGAGTGAATGAATGAATGAATGAATGAATGAATAAGGCTGGGGGAGCATTGGTGAGTATGGGGATTTTTTTTTTCCAAAAAGATACCAGAACATAAATATGCATCGATTCAGACTGACAGCAAAATTTAGAGTTTCTTCCTCTTTGGACCAGGTTGTGTGCAAAGCTTTGGGTGAAGTATGAAGCTCTGCTGAAGCTTTTAGCTATTTTCTATGGCTGGTGAGAAAAACAAGTTCCTTTCCTAGAGCTTAGTTTTTAAGTGTCCCACAGAAACCTTCCCTCTGACAAAACAGATTGTTTTCATCTTCTCAACCAAGTAGGAAGTAAGTATCTTTTTAAGTGGAGGAGGAAATGGGGAGGGGAGATTAACCATTGGTAAGGATATCAGAATTCAAGGATCCAATAGCAAGTCCAAAGGACTGTGAGCCACTATAGGAAATTCTATGCTGGGTATAACACATAAACTTACAGTGCCTCCCACTCTCCATTTACCTGCACATTATATGCCAGGGCTGATGCAAACATGATCTCTGCCCTGACTTCCTTTGAGCAACTTTCTGAAAGATTTTGCTTTAAAGCTGGGCCTCATAGAGTTTAATCACATTGTGGCAAATGCTTGGGTCCACTGATTAGGATTTTGCTAAGAGATGTATTTAGGGCTGTGTGTATATCATTGTGTGAGGAGGCAAGCTCCCTTTATTATCACAGACTTTAAACAGCTTCTTTTTAAGAGGTCAATGTTTGTATATTAAGATAGGTAAGAAGGGGCTGGAGAGATGGCTCAGCAGTTAAGAACACTGGCTGCTCTTCCGGAGGAGCCAGGTTCAATTCCCAGCACCCGCTTAGAAGCTCACAACTGTCTGTAACTTTAGATCAAGAGGATCTGATGCTCTTGTAGACATATATGCAGGCAAACACACACACAGACACACACACACACACCCAAACCACAATAAAGTAAAGTAAATATATAGAAATAAACTGTAAATGAAAATAAGAGGTAAGAATCTTGAGGTTTCTATATTTGAAAGAGTACATTTTCATTAATACATTTATCCCTCCTATCAATTTTCAAAGGATATATATATATATACATATATATATATAATTATCTTAGAGTTTCCTTGTCAGGGAAAGAGTAAGCTTGCCTCTTCCTGTTTCCCACTCCCTCCCTTCTTTTATAAACAGAACTAATCTATCCCAAATCTGTCAGCTTCAAATAACTTGAAAATCCTTGGACAAATTGATTTATCTTATACTGTGAAATATTTCAGATGTGTTGTTAATGTTTTCTCAGGGGAAAAAAAGATAAAGATAGTTCTAGAAGATATTGTTAGAGCAAGGAATGAGAGAACACAAGGGAAATCATGCCTGCCCTGGGAGAATCAGTAGGAAAGCCTCACTGCTCCTTGGGAAAGTCTGTCCCATGCTGATGCTTTACCGAGGTCAGGGACTTCCTGCACTACCAGAAAGAAGTTAATTTCCTGTTCTATTTCTCCAGGAGCATTTGTACACTTTGGCTAAATTATTGCTCACTTTTCTACTACTAGAGAGCCAGGCTTGCGGCTGAAGCTGGTGGAATGCCATTAAATTCCTTACTGCTTGTTAAAGACACAGAAACATCCAGAGGAAATTCAATTGTGACAACATAATTTTGGATTTCTACCAGCGTTTTGAAACTTCATAACTTGACATCTGTAGGGCATACTATACGGTAACTTTTTAATGAAAGAAGGGGTAGTTCTGGTAATCGCATTTATGGTTAATTTTATGCATTCTTTTGCCAAAAGGGGCTGAATGCAATGAGAATATGTCCATGACATTTTCCTTCAGGAGATAATAATGTAATTTCTTCATCTTTTAGAATCTCAAAAATTTTCAAAGCTCTGTCACCTAGTGCTTAATCTGATCCTATAACAACAGCAATAGTCATTGCCAACTCTAGGCCACTTTAGAAAATTCAAATCATGTGTGTGTGAGAGGGGGGCAGGATTCAGATGTTGTTTGGGGAAGTTAGTGGTATATCACTGGAGTACCAAGACCCTGAATGGAGAATGGCCAGACCCCACTGAGACCTGGAACACTGACCTTTCTTCCTGTTTTGGTTCTTGCATTCCTGGAGAGTGGATCAGCCATTCAATGTGGGACAGTTCCACTCTCCAAGAATTGTCTTAGGGCTCAATTTGTATCGTGAGTGCTTGTATACCCTTCAATAAATATTAATTCCTTACATGATACATTGCTAGTGAATATGTCCCAATAAGGGGGTGTCACTTAACTCCAGCACTGAACTAGGACTCTTGATCAATCCTGGGCAATGTCTCTTTTGCCTAGAGAGGGCTGTGAGGATTACAGCAAGCCCTGTTTTAGACTCAGTTGTTCTTGTGTTTTTCAGGAGTAGCCACCACTATCTAAACAACACAACTGCTTTTTTATGCTTACAAAACAGAAGCACCAGTGTCCAGAAGTAATATTGCTACTGAAGTGAACATTTCTTCTTCATATAGATTATTCACTGCCATTTGAATTTTTCTATCATCTGACTCACCCATCCTGAATTGACCCAATGACCCAGTTTTCTGTCAGGAATATTCATGTTATCAGATTCCAATTGCAGTTAGTCAAGAATAATTGTGAGATGGGTTAGATGGGTTATAAGGTTTATCTAGAAAAATAGTGTCAAAGTTGGTGAATAACATGCAAGAGAACTCTCATGCTTTTATTTATTTATTTATTTATTTTAAAAAAGAACTGGCTTATATTTCCCCATTAAACACATGTTCTTAAGCAGGATAAGGATTATTTTTCACTATCAGAAAAACATTAAACTGAATATAGTTGTCAGTATAGAGGAAAGTGACAGAGACATGTGAACAGAGGACAAATGACTTTAAATGTTTTCCCGCACAAAATGTAAAGAAGGCAGGCTGAGAATAAAAATAAGGGCTGCATATGAATATCAAAACAAATATACTCTAAGCCATACAATGTGCTTTGTGCAGGTCCAGTTCAAAGCCAGATTGTTAAGCCCACAGCACTGCATCTGCTGACTCTGGCCATGCCTGCTGTGCTCAAGCATGGGAGTTGATTGTCCTAGTTTATTTTCTACTACTGTGACAAACATCATGACTCAAAACAAGTTGGAGACAAAATAGTTGATTTGGCTTACAGGTCACCAACAACCATCAGGAGAAGTCAAGGCATGAACCTGGAGGCAGGAACTGAAGCAGACCACAGAAGAACGCTAAACACCCATTTGCTTCCCATGGCTTGCTCCACTTGCTTTCATATCCAGGCCTACCTATCCTGGGGTGAGATTGTCTACAGGGCTGAGCTCTCCTGCAGCCACCATTAATCAAGAGAACACTCCTACAGACATGCACACAATCTGATGAAAGCAGTTCCTCATCTGAGGGTCCCCCTTGCCAGATGTCTCTAGCTCGGACCACACTGACAAGAACTGACTAGCACACAGGTGAGCTTAGATAGTTTCACTTATGATGAGAAGACTGGGGAACTTATACAGCAAAGTTTTCTATGGCTCTATGTCCAACAAAGGATAAAGTGAATTTCAAAACAAATATGTGATCTGCTTATTCAATATATTTACCATTTTTGTCATTTGGGGCTTTGCTGGAGACTGATGTGTCCATCCTGTTAGTAACATGCACAGCTGGGAACATCTTCCTTACCCCCTTGTTCAGATGTGCTACATGCTAAGCAAACTGGTGTGAAATAGTGATAGAAAGGTGGCTATACATCAGGACATATGATCAGTCCCAGTTTGTATCACCAAATTCATTTGTCCTGATTCATAATTATTAAAGTTCACTTATTCTTTGGATTATAAACACCATAAGCTTTCATGGACTTAATTGAAAGGTATCCTTTTTTTTTGTTAATACCTTTATAAATGTATAACAGATTCACAAAATAATTTATAATTATAAACTATTAATCCTCAGTAAGTGAAAATTATGTTTTACATTTTAAACAAATTTCTGAAAGAATGAAATGGAAAAGGTAAAATTTACCTTGCCAATTTCCAGCTTTGGCATAGTGTGTATCAGAGAACATAAATCTTATTTTAAAATATGGGCTTCTCCTTTTACCAAAGCTGCCTGCCTAGAAAAACAAATATCCAAAGGAAGCCAATGGGAAAAGTGAAACCGAAACATTCCTTTCCCCCCAAAAGGCCTCAGACTCAAAGACAGAGCAGGAGACACTATCCTACTCAGAGTAGTTTGTCGTTTCCGTTTCAGGATTTCTTACTCAGGTTTTCAATTCCATTTCAGGATTTCTCACTCAGGTTTTCAATTCCATTTGTACAAGAAACAAAACTGTGTAGAGCAGAAAAGTGAGACAGTATTCACACACCCCTGAAAGGACAAGAGGGAGCCTCAGAAATAAAATGATCAAATGTAGGGAATTTTGCACATTTTGTTTAAATATGAACTTCATCAAGACTTCATTAAAGTCTGTCTAAGGCATGCAGGTGTGAATTTGTTTGAAATTCTTTTAGAATGAGCAAAGCTTTTACCACATGTATATTTTGATATAATTTTTTAAACAGCTCTAATCAGCTAGCTCAGAGCAATCCATGCTCATCAGGCAACCCAGCTCACTAGGGGCAGCTACCCACCTCTTAGTTTGCTGATATCATTTGAAGGCCTCCTATGCAAATCTCCCATATTTAAAGATCATTCATTCATTTAAGCCCAGTTAAACTATGAAAAATTATAGTAAAGTTCAATTTTTAATACAATAAGTCTGCTCAAGGTAGAAATTCACTGATAGAAGGCAACAATGAGGACAAGAGAGATGGGAAAAGTGAGATATAGAAAAGCTTAGAAACTAATCAAAGACTCTGTTTGGTTTTGGTTATGCACACCCCTACCCCTTGTAATAATGCACGTAGCAGGCTGACTCTTTTACACATTGTAATCACATACCTCTCTCCAAACAGAAAACCTCCTATGCCAGGCTACACATACATTCCTCTCTAAACAATAGTATATGTTTGTCTGCCCTTAATGACTACCAAGTTTAGAAGGTTTACATTCAAATATATTCCCAATATATCTTGTATGAGCAATGGAGAAGCCAATGCTGGCTGAAATGGTTCTGAGGGCATAATAGGACAAGCTATATCTTCCAGTGAACTTTTCAAGCAAATTCCCTGTTTTTATCATCATAGGCCTATACATAAATTATGTGTGCCTAGATTAAAATCAAATGCATTATGGGAAGGGATATTTGTAGCAGAAAAAAATGATTATATGACTTAATCTATCAATACAAATAGAAAATTACCCAAACTGTGATTCTTAGTAACCTACTTGTCCTTCCTTTAAACTCCATAAAAAGAGACCCCAGACTATGACCTGAGGTCCTAGAGCAATGGTTCTTACCCTGTGGATTGCAATCCCTTTGGGGTCTGAATGACCATTTCACTGGGTCATCTGCATATGAAACATTTGCATTACAATTCACAACAGTAGCATAATTACAGGCTTGAAGCAACAACAAAAACAATTTTATGATTGGAGGCCAGCACAGCTTGAGGAACTATATTAAAGACTTGCATCATTAGGAAGGTTGAGAACCACTGCCTTAGGGTATCTTGCTCATGTGGCCAGCTGTCATCCTTGGCAGTCTATCTCTCTCTAATCTGTACTATTACTTGTTTCTAAGTAAAGTTATCTTTGCTACTTTAGCAAATCTGCGCCGAGCCCTTATTTTCACCAAGGGAAAGAAAAAAACAAGACTGAAGGATGAATATTGGAGATATTTACTTTCATCATCAGAAGTGGAATGGACAAAGTGAACCTGGAAAGGAGACCATGGGTTATTCAGAGATCATAGATTATGCTTGCTGTATTACTCTGTTAAAAAGGAGGATTTGGGGATGTTTTGGTTAGTGGTAAAAGATGCTTCTAGAAGAAGCATGAAGGCTGAAAATGGGTCATTACTGCTTGTCGGGGTAACTAGGAAAGAGTTTTCGTGGACAATAGAGAGGACTAATTTCAAAGGCTAGGAATCGGTGGAGGTGACCAGGGAATACACCAGACAGGAGAAGTTATGGTGTCTGTGAAGGAAACTAGAGAAAAAGCAAGAACTTTAAGTAGACTGTCAGACTGTTGTAAATGGTTCTGACACGGACTTATTGGGCCTGCCCTCGAGGTTCAGCCGTGCAGACCTGCAGTTTTTGTCCCACAAAGTCACAGAATCACACAAATGCTTACATTAATTTTACGCTGATTGACCTAAGGCCCAGGTTTATAATTTGCTAACTCTTTCATCTGAAATCAACCCATCTTGTTCAGCTGTGTGGCTCGGTACCTTTTCTCAGAGGAGCATTTCAGCTTCCTTCCTCTGCATCTGCTGCTGTCTCCTTGTTGTGTCTGTGGCAGCTCTCTATGGCGGCTCTCTGGTGTATGTCTGCCCTGAGATGTTCCTGCATTTTCTTATCCCGTGGTAGCCCCGCCCACACTTCCTGTTTGCCTTTGGCCAATCAGCTTTTATTAAACCCATAGGCGGGACAAATATTTACATTACCAGCATAATCCCACTACAGTCAGGTGCCATGACATCTGTTGCCATGTTATCACTTCAGAGCATGCTTATTCGCCCAATGGAAAAACCTGAAAATTTTGCAAGTAATAGTGTAACCATGGAGCCAATCCTGGAGGATACTGGAGAAAAAGTGCTTACAAATGCCCAAGGATGGCAAGAAGTGGCAAGAGAGAGGCCTCTTTAGAGACCAGCCTCCTTCAACTCTACTCTGCTACAGTCCATTATATAATTTGTTTTTTCATAAATCGATGCATGTGTTCTGTAGAAATTGTCCCATGCCGCCAAAATTCAGACAGTTTATTATGTTCACATCCTAAATATCTAGGTCTATAAGAATTTCTATACACACACACACACACACACCACGCTCAAAAGTGCAAGTGTATGCATGCATGCACCATAACGGTTTATTAAGCTATTTGGTTCTTTTTATATGCATATGTAGGTTTTTACATTTGCTTCACCTCTTTTTTGTTTTTAACCTCCAGCTCCTTCATTGCTGCCTCTCATTACTTGCAAAGGATAATCTTAGAATTTATCAGTTTTCTAGCACTTACACTGCCTCACAATGGCATCTATTCCTGTGTTATCAGTACCTCATTGCCTAGCTAGTAGTATCAATAAATATTTATACGCTGAATAAAAATGAGTGCATAAATGAATAAAGGTATCAAAGAGAAAATGAAGTATTTTTTCAATTGAAGAGAAGAATTCTTCATGAGACAATTACAATTTTTTTTTAATAAAGAAATCAAAGTTATTATTTTTCAAAAGGCAAGCAGAGCCATGGAGATATTTTGGTGGATTGTTAGAAAGTAAAATTATTGCCACTACTTAACAATTGTCACTAGATTGCTGTGCATCATAGTAGGTGTTTCTCACGACATTACTGTGATTATACAACTGAGGACTGTTTTTACAGTGTTCCTATCTTTCTCTCTCTCTCTCTCTCTCCCTCTCTGTCTTACACACACACACACACACACACACACACACACACACACACACACACACCATTCTCACTGCCACTAACTGTAACTTTTACTCATATTATATATTTAAAAGGAAGATTCATTTCAGACAACTTGTACTGGCTAAATGATACATGTATCAGAGACCCTAACTACCTCTGATGGATGCCCTGAGAATCTGGAAACACTGGATGGACACCATCTAAAGAAAGACAAGAGAAGAGAAAATCAGCTTCTCTGGATGTGCACTCTCTAGATTCAGTCCACTCTTCTTTCTCTTTTGTTTTGTCTCTGGTCTGGTATCCCTGAGATCCAATAATCTGTCAGCACCTAAAAGTTGGTCTAAACAAGTAATTAAAAAAAAAAATTTCAAATGTTAAATGTGTTGCTTACTTTTACAAATGCAAACAAAACGGATTAGCATATATTTAGTGAGGACATTTGCTTATTTACGCTGGGCTATTTTGGATCCTGGGGTAGTAAAAGTTGCACAGATCAGTCCTTGAAACTGAAGGGAGAATGAGGAAGACTTGGAAGGCAGACAGCCCTGCAACAGTCCAAGGAATAGTAGTTCTCATTGTGTAGCCTCAACGGGAGATAATCAGAAACACATGGCTCTCCCGAGTCTAAACACAGTCCTCAAATAGCCATATTTCCAGTAGACAAGCATGAGCTGATGAGATCTCGCCCATTGTGTCTGTTTATAATTTAATATGTTTTCTGTGTTCTGCAGTGCTAAGGTACCAGCTTCCATGAAAATGGATAAATCCACAGAGCAACCTACCTTAGTGAAGACAACATAACTATGTTTATATAAAGTCATGGAATGACTTTAAGATATGGTAGATTATTAAATAATACTTAACCAGTGTTGAGAGAAAATTCCAGAAGAAATGACAATAGTACAGCTCCTTAACAAGGCATATTGGAATGTACAAATGGAAAAAGGAATTAAAATTTGGCCAGAAAGAGGGAGAGTGCTTCCTTACAGAAAATTGGCAGATCAAATACTGTGATCTCACTGGCATTGGGACTCACTTTAATGTTGAATTGGGTCCCAATGGGGAAGGTGTGGAAAGCAAAATCTTCAAATATTTCCAACTACAGCAACTACGAGATCCTCTGTTGTCAGGTAAATAAAGTACAGAAGGTCTCTCATAAGAAATTGCAACCAAAAGACCAGCAAATGATACTTATTCATCAATGAACAACAACTGTGATTAGTGAAATATTCTGCTTTTCCATGTTTTCACATAAGGTTGTTTTTCCATTCTCCTTTGAAGACTTAAAGATTTTTTTTTTCATTTTATATTTATTTATCCAGACCCTATTATATAGAATGAGCAGTTAGTTAAACATTGAAGCCTACAGGTTGTTAAGCACTTTCAGTGGTCTTCATATATTTTTAGTTCTGAATATCTGATCAAAATCAATTATTTGCTCATACAGATCTGTGTAGACACATACATGCAAGAATTTGCATAAAATTTCTGGTGTTTAGAGATCTTTTATACATCCAAATATACCTTTTTTCCTATATAATTAAATCTAGTGGTTTTAAGCATCTTTTAAAAGCATTTAAAGTAAAGATGAGTGGATTCAACTAAAGTGAAAATGAGGAATTCATCAAAGTTGAATATTTTCACTTGTCAATAAAAGTATCACAAATTTCAAAATGTACAGATGAAAAAAATCTACTCCTACAAGATATCATTTTTAAAAGCTACTCCTGGGTCTTCAGGAACACCCACCTCTACAGTGCCTCACTGGTCATTTTATTAGTGACTTTTACGAGGGTTATTTTTGACAGGATCTATATAGCATTCATAATTGATTTCTCTCTTCACAATAGATATCTGAAAGAATATTTAGTCATTGCAGATGGTTATTACTTGACTCCTTTTGGAAGATATATTACAAACAAGATTTATTTGTCTCTGGTCTTGACTAAGGATTTCACGTCATCTTTCTATTTTCTTTGTTATCAGTGGGTTGCACACATTAAAATCAGAAGTACAGAGCAAATGTTTGGAACACAGTTTTTACATTCATTGGACTATGATTCTCAATTTAGAATCTTGCTTATGTCTTAAATACTTAAGACTTTGAATTATGTGGGAGCCAAAATCATCATGTGTTAGACATTCTTGTGGTTGAAGAAAATTCTAGAGTGAATGTTTGAGTGTTTTTTTTTTTTCCACCATCAGCCAATAAGTTTCAGATGTTTTCCAAAGAGCAGGAGTTCTAAAGCTAAAACGGAATTTTCTATGATAGTCTACAAATAACAGCTAACATATGTTTAAGTTACAAATAAAGCTAGTAGGGAAGTAAAGGAGGCCACGGGTTCATTAATGAATCATTTCCACCTAAATTTCCTAGAAAATATTTGTGTTTAAATGTTTGCCTCACCCATTTTTAAAGAGCATTACAATTACAAACACAATTACAAACTGCCAAACAAGCAGTTTCAAAGTTACAGAATATCAGTTTTAAAATTCAGTTACATAATTTTTAAGTGGTCAAGAAAATAATTTTGAAAAAGCTACATAAACTAACCAAAAAGTACATTCTGTGGGTTATTTCACAGCATCTAAAGATTGAGTCAGACTTTGAACTAAAGCTTTTTTTCAGATGACCCTGCTTCTGTCATCTGCTAATATTCCCTCCGTTCATAAGTCAACACAATCTTCACATTTTTGTTAACAAATCAATACACCCATTGTGTATTGTGACAGTCTTCAAATGATCATCATCTTAATCTCAATTTGGTATGTATTCTTCAAGTTGTGGCTTCAGAAATAATGAGTGTTGAGTTTGCTTTTATTTAGAGCCTATATTGTAGTAGAAACCAAGCAGACTGATTTCTATGGGATGTAGCGGGGCATTGTTAGCCATGTGAAACACTTAAGCATCCTACATTTAAGTTGGATAATCCCAGCTATTACCTACCTACCTACCTAGCTACTTACCTACCTGGGTTACGAGTCTAAAATGAAATAAAAGAGTTTACAAAACAACATCATGGTGGTCCCAGAAGTGGCATTATTGACAATAGCAATTATTCTACCACCCAAGATGAAATTCTGCTTCACCAATGAGCATGCTCAGAAACTTCCTCTATGTCTACCGAGTGGAAGGTACCCCTTACAGATCCCAAAAGTATTTTGCTGTATACTATTTCAAGTGTCACTAAATTCAGTGGATTTTCCATCAACTTTTTAAATAAGCAGTTTTTCACCCTTTTTCTTTTCTTCTTTATACTTGACAGTGAGCGGTCTGCATTTGTAGCTAGGTGTGAACAGAGTTTTTTCTGAATTTGTGTTGTTTCATAAATAAAAATAGTAAGACTAACCAGCCCATCATGAATACAGAATGATCTTTTCTCTTACTCATTTCTTTTTCCCTAGACAGTGTCTATAGTAGCTCAGGCTGGACTTGAGCTACAATGTATATAGCCTAGGCTAGTCTTGAACCTTCGGCCCGATGCCTCCGTCTTTCTAGTGCTGAGACAATAAGCAAATAAGCATAAACCACCACATCAAGCATAAATGCACACTTAAAAAATGTCTCTCCATTAATCACTGACAAGCCTAGAACTCTTCCTGTAGAGCAAAATGGGTCAGCACTTACTTCCTGCCTCTGCCTCCTAGTACTAGGTACGGGCTGCCTCCTAGGTTCTAGGTAGGGGCTCTGGACTGGACTTATGTTCTCCTAATTTTATGAGCAATTAAGCAGTATGTCATCTATTCTTAGAAAAATCATAATACTATTCTTTTAAGTGCTTCAGAAATGAACGCATTGGTTGAGAAACATGTTCACCAAATTCAGAATCAATTTAGCCGGAATTCTGGGAGTGTCTTAGTACGCTTGCTTTCTGTTAAAGAAAGAGACTCAGATTTTTTTATTTTATTTATTTATTTTTTTTTAGATTTTTTTTAAAAAAAAACTGTAACTTTGGTTTCTGATGTATAAATTCTCAAATTTCTTAGATTTTTTAACATCTTAGAAACCATTTCATTTCACTGAAATGAAGATGGTGTCTAAAAGACAAAGGGCAGAACTTTTAAAGTAATTTTAGGAAGTTTCATAGCTTATGTAACACATCTCCCAGCCAGGTCACTTTGGACTGTTTACACTCCAGCTCCCTTTCGGACCTCATGGAAGTTAATTTTAGTTTTGCAGACCGCTCAGACTAAGCACAGACTTACCTTCCTGATCTCATGGGCATTCGCTGAGAGAAGGAAACACAGTTTGTCCTGCGAGTATCCTTTCTCGCATCTGCTAGCCTGAGTTTGAGAGCGTGTGTGTGTGACGGTTCCAGGAGCCTCAGCTGCAAGCTTCTTATTCCCTAAGAGTGTCAGGGTCTGGTAAAAGAGACAGATTGCCACAACCAAACCCACCAAGAAAGGTCGGGGGCAAAATCGCCGGCGACAAAGGAACACCGGTCGACAGACCATGACCAGTCCAGCTTCACTTGGCTCCTGGCCACGTTGTCAGCTTGAAAAAAGTACACATCTGTCTTCTTTTTGTACAACTCCAATCAAGTTCGCTCCATCTCCACTCGAGAATTTTCCGAAGGTTCATGCCAAAGATTCACAAGTCCCAGCGGTCCGAGGTGGTTAACAAGAGCCCCTCCCTTCCTTAAAGGACAGTAAAAAGTGACTGACCTGCTTATTATAACTTTTTTAAAGATGTCAAAAATAATAATAGTCGTAAGAAATCATCCGAATGCATCCCCGGCTGCCAAGAGTTCCTTCCGGTAATGTCTTATTTCCACAGTATTCATAAATTCAAGAAAGTGTTCAGCTTGTCTCAGCTTTGGGGCAAAGAGAAAGCCCAGTAAAGCGGTTCTGGAGTCTGAAACCAGCCCCGAAGACGCAGCAGATTAAAGGCGAAGTGCCTGTTGCACAGCTGGGCGCTGGCCAGGTTGCCCTAGCAGTTTCTCATTTTCCCTGCCGTTTTAAAGCTGCCTTGCTCTCCAGCCTTTTATGTTTCTGAGCTGCTTCCCTTCGTTTAAATGGCCACTTTGCTGTTAGCATTCACGGTCTTTAACATAAGAAGGGAATAACAGTTTGACTGTATGTGGTTACTATCAGGGTTCTGCTTGGCGTTTGGTCTCATTCTATTTCAAGTTCAAAGTTCTGTGTACTTACTCAGTTTTCATCCTTCTAGCCAGAATGTATTTTTTTTCCATGATCCCCTAGCGGATTGCTGATCAAAATCACTTGGAAGGAAACACCCAGGCGTAGGACTCCACCTCATACCACTCACACGCACGGGCACACACGCGCAGACACGCGGAGACACGCGCGCGCCAGCTGCACACAGGGCCCCGAGCAGGGGGACCTGGGCCATTGCTGCCACCCAGGCCGAGCGGGGCGGAGCTAAGCCCAGGGCTCTTCTGGCCTTGGGGGTAGTCCGAGTCTCGCCTTCAGCTCTGCATCAGTAAACGGTAGGCTACTGTGCTTGGGGAACAGCAGTTAGGGTCGCCCCTGAAACGTGGCTGCCTATCCAGACCCGTGGGATTAGAAACATACTTGATGCCCGATCCTCTGTGTCGCTGCATTTTTCTAACACAGGGCTCCAAGTCAATAGATGCTAAAGGTCGAGGAGATGAAGGCCCACTCTGAGTTAACGGAGAAGCACTCCAGGGAATTGTGGTCACGCTTAAGAGGACATGCGGGTCATTAGGACAGTCTGGACCACAGAACAGGAAACATTCGAGTAACTCCTCTCCACTACATCACCGAGTGCTACTGCAGTTATTACTGCTCCTTTTTGAGGTCTTTCCAAGGCAAATAATGTGATGACTGACTGTTTAAATGAGCTGACTGTAACAGGTAACTTCTGCCCAGGAAAAAAAGAGACACGAAGTAGGTTTAACATAATTCCATACCAACTCTGTCATGAGCATTGCTAATAGGGCAGGTTGCAAATCCCATCACTCTTGGCTCGCTAGGCAGGCTGAGGAACCATCAAGGAGAACTTCCAAGTCCTTGCTTTGCCATCTCTGGGAAGGATTGGCTTAGACTCACAATAGGCATTCTTTAAAGACTTTAAACCTAGGTAGTTTCTACAGGTTAGGTCTAACTGAACTTTTTATAAGCAGACTTTCTCCCGTGAGGCCACACCCCGAGAGTAAGCCCATTCCATGGGACTCCTATTAGTCCCTAATATTTTGTGAGAAAGAGCACCCCCTAGAGGTTCACAGCTACAACAGATTCAGAAAAATGAACTCTTGCTAGCAAGAAGCTTAATTTATAAGTCAGTTTGAGATCCATGAAATTGTGTTTTTAAAAAAAGCAATGTTAGTTTCTTTAAAAAAAATTAATTATGTCATCATAGAATAGTCATGCACTTGCACTCATTTCAAGGCACTTGCACTCATTTCAAGTCTTTTTATGTATTCTTTATAAAGTGTTTTAATACTATTCAATATATAATTCCAAAGACTTCAAATCCTTGACAAATGAAAGGATGGGAGAATATTAACCTGGTTTTCATATTTAAATGTCGAGAGAACATTACTGTTGCATTCCATAGGTTTCTTGGTAGATGTAATATGACTTGAAGGCTAATAGACCTCTGAATTGAAATGGTTTCTATGCTAACAAGGCCCAGAGTGTGGTAAAGCTGTTTACTGGGTGATATGAGCCACATAGATATTTGTTAATAATAAGGCTCAAATTCTGAAAAATTAAGGTTTGAGGAAGAAACTTTTTTTTATCCTCAGGTTGCTGAGTCAGAATACTGAAGAGTAAATTGGATGCTAAATAGAATAGTTTTTGGGTTGGGAGAAGAGAATGCCAATAGAAACAGAAAACTTTTAGACAATGTTGTAGCTTTACTTTGGCCAAAAAGGATTTAGAAATTAGTCTGTTAAAGAACTCAATTCCCTATCTTGACCACAGAGTCCAAGGGAGGAGGAGGAGGAGGAGGAGGAGGAGGAGGAGGAGGAGGAGGTGGCCAGTAATGCACTAATGGAAAAGAGAAGGGGCTAGTTAGAACAAGAATGTAGCAAAGAAAATATAAGGCCAAATGGAATGAGGCCCCTGGGACCACATCAGGTTTTAGAGGAGACCCACTGTGGACATAAATCATCACGTTCACCACCTCGTACCTGTTCAAAAACAGGTGTTTGAAATAGTGAGGTCTAAGTCTGTCATCTATAAGAGTACCTCTTTTGAAGTATCGTTGGCCCAGGTGAGATTATGCATGGACAGCACCTGAGCATTCTGAACAGCTGGCGGGTGGATGGGTATTCATGTACATCTGCAAGGTGTTAGATCCCCAGGTTCAGTCCTCACCAAGCCTAAGATGTGGTGAGGTGTCACATCAGTAAGCAGAACATTTACATAGTGAGAAACAGGGAACAGAAAAGAACCAGACCCAAATTCTGATGTGAATCATCCTTTGAGACAAAGATGAAGAATGGATGTTGACTTGAGAGGATGAACTTGTGGGCTTTAGTCATACCTGAAATTAGACATGTTTGACTTTAAATTTTGAATGGCTAGATAAAGATAGAAACGTTGTACATATTAATGTAGTACCATGTAATGTTTCTAAACTTGCATATGTTTAAGTCAGGTTAAATATATCTAGTGATTTGATGCTTATTATTTCTTCACAGTAAAAACATTAAGAATTTCTTTTTGTAGCTTTTGGCTTTTGTAAACATGTACAAGTGTAGTCACCTTACTGTGCAGTAGCACATTAGAAATTCATACTTCTCATTATAACTTAGTGCCCACTGATTAACTTTTCTATTTAGCCTCTCTGCAACTCTCATCAACATCTGATGGTCAACATTCTACTCTTCCATTTTTATATTCCACACAAGTGGGATCATATAGCTATTGCATTTTATACTTGTTTATTTCCACTTAATGATCTCTAGTTCTATCCATGTCGTCAGAAATAACAGGATCTTTTTGTGTGTCTCAATGATGTATCCACAGCTCATTGTCTTCACTCATCAGTTAAAGAGCACTATATTTGCTTCCACCTTTGGCTGTTGTAAATAATGCAGAAAACAAGAGTGAGGGTGTCTTCAAACCCACTGTCTCTTATCTTTTGGTTCTACACACAGCAATAGAATGGAGTAACTAGTTAGTTGTTCTATTTTAAAATTTTTGAGGAACCTGCAAACCTTTGCCCCTCGCTATAGTAATTAACATTCTCACCAACACTCCACCTTCTTACTGTACTTGTAATTTTTTGCCTTCCGTAATTGCCAGTCAAATGGGATGAGGTGACATCTTGCTATGGATTGCTATTAGATTTGTTTTTTCTTGTTATTAGAAAAGCTGATCATTCTCCCATATATTAGCAAGTGATTTGATGCCTTTTTAAAAAGATCAATATCTAGATGCAGCCATTTTTTTTTCAACTGAGTTGTTTTGTTTGTTTGCTTTTGCCTTTGAGTTCTTTGACTTCCTTATGTAGTAGATATATCTGAATGGAAAGTTAAGGAGAGGTATATTAGACTCTGCAAGAGTCTGAATAGGAAACAACAAAGACAGAGACTATATTGGCTCAATCATGGGAGTAGGAAGGCCTGTCTGCAGTACAGCTGTGAACTGGGGTTTCTGGCATTGTTTCAAATTAGATGTTTTTGTGCATCTAGCTCATAAAGTATCTTTTCCACTAAAAAATCCAGTCTTTAAAAGTAGGCATTTAGCAACATTAAGACAATAGGATGGTGAACATATTCTAATTCCAAAGATGTACAAAATGTAACAATCTATCATAAAACAAAAACCTTCAGTGATCTTTCCACCATATAAAACAAGATCTTTCATTGTACATCTAGCTACTTTTGGGTTTGGGTATGGACTGGAGGTAGTTGAGTTTGACTCCAATAATCACTGAAGGCTTTTTGCTTGTTTTATGGTTTTAGGGATCAAACTCAGAGTCTTGCACATGGTAGGTAAATACTCTACCACTGAGCTACCCTCAATCCTTCGTTTTTTTGTTTTGTTTTCTGGAGACAGGGTCTCATTATGTGGTCCATGCAGATCAGGAACTGGCTGGTCTCAAGGCTATAATCCTCCCATTTAATGATTATGAAAATGCAAAAATGTGTTAATTTTTAAAACTGGAGATAAAAATATGTTTAAGAAGATTCCAGTGTTGGATCAAGAACTTAAGAATATATATATATGTGTGTGTGTATAATTTCAATTTAATCATAAACCAGGGTCATCATGATCAATAGATGGCCACAAAGGTTTCTTAATAATGCATATGTTTTGTTTCTTGGTTGCAGTCTTTTAGGCTCTGATGGCTTCCTTCAGGGGATAGCTTTTCTCTGCAAGAAGGTCCTTGCACATGATAGTGTAAGATCTGGTTGCAGGTACTCATGATGATATTGCAAGTCAGCTCCCAGGAATGCTGTCAGAGTTGTGTCCCTTGAAAATCAGACTGCTTTCTTAGCTCCTATCATCTCCTAGGCAGTGTTTATTCTGGAATTTTCTCAATAAACTCTAAATATAAGTTGGTAGTTTTATTTTTTATTTAACAAAAAAACAGTAACATGAATTTAAAATGAGGAAAAGTTAACAATAACTATGAAAAGGATAAGTATCATAAGTATGGCTTATCAAGGGTGGTAATGCAAATAAGATTGCTACACATATATTTACTATATGTTCAGCTTAACCTCTGAAATTTTTTTTCCCATCCCTGTATTTCCTTATTCAAGGTCCCTTCCCCCTTCCACCACCTCTTGACATTTTTCTTCTCTGCAACTCCCCATCCCTTCCCTGGGCAGGGAGCACACAGTCCTATGGTCCCACTGACCCAATAATGCTTGGATCAGTCTCCACTCCTGGCCAAATCCAGTTTTGTCCCCCCTCCCTCAAGAGTGAGTCTGGTATTCCTATAGTTGGAGTGGGGTTTGAAGGGTCAGTCCAGGGTGAATCTGATCCCAAGCTGTTCAGTGGTTGTGGTTTTGCCGCTTGGGCATGTTTGGTTTTTTTCTTGTTTGTTTGTTTAGAGACCACTAGTGAGTGAGTACATCCCCTGCTTATCTCTCTGAGTTTGTGAGACTTCGCTCAGGAGGATATTCTCCAAATCCATCCATTTGCCTGTGAATTTTAGGATATCATTTGTTCTTACTGCTGAGTAGTATTCCATTGTGTAGATGTACCACAGTTTGTTAATCCATTCTTCAGTTGAGGGACATCTAGGTTGTTTCCAGGTTCTTGCTATTACAAATAATGCTGCTATGAACATAGTTGAGCTAATACCTTTGGTATGTGAATGTGCCTCTTTAGGGTAAACACCCAGAAGTGATATTGCTGGGTGCTTGGGGAGACTGATTCTCAATTTTCTGAGAAACCTCCATATTGCATTCCAAAGTGGCTGAACAAGCTTACACTCCCACCAACAATGTAGGAGTGTTCCCCTTGCTCCGCATCCTCTCCAACATAGGCTGTCATCTGCGCCTTTTATCTTAGCCAATCTAACAGGTGTTAGGTGGTACCTCAAAGTTGTTTTAATTTGCATTTCTCTGATGGCTAAAGATGAAGAGCACTTTTTCAGGTGCCTTTCATCCATTTGTAGTTCCTCTGCTGAGAATTCCCTTTTTAAATCTGTACCCCATTTTTTGAGAGGGTTATTCAGGGTTTTGGGCTCTAAATTCTTGAGCTCTTTATATATCTTAGAGATCAGACGTCTATCACTAGTAGGGTTGGTGGGGTTGGTGAAAATCTTTTCCCATTCTGTAGGCTGGCGTTTTGTCCTATTGACAGTGTCCTTGGCTTTGCAGAAGCTTCCCAGCATCAGGAGAACCCACTTATTGATTGTTTGTCTTAGTGCCTGTGCCACTGGTGTTATATTTAGGAAGTGGTCGCCTGTGCCAATTTGTAGAAGTGTATTTCCCACTTTCTTTTCTATCAAGTTCAAAATGGCTGGGTTTAAGTTGAGGTCTTTGATCCACTTGGATTTGAGTTTTGTGCAGGGTGACAGGCTTGGATCTATTTGCATTTTTCTACACACTTCCATCCAGCTATGCCAACACCTTTGTTAAATATACTATCTTTTTTCCATTGAATGTTTTGGGCCTCTTTGTCAAAGATCAGGTGTTCATAGGTTTTTGGGTTAATGTCTGGATCCTCAATTCTATTCCATTGGTCCACAAGTCTGTTTTTATGCCAGTACCAGGCTGTTTTTTATTACTGTAGCTCTATAGTATAGCTTGAAGTCAGGGATGGTGATACCTTCTGAGGTTCTTTTGTTGAGTAAAATTGTTTTGGCAATCCTGGCTTTCCTGTTATTCCAAATGAAATTGAGTATTGTTCTTTCAAGGTCCAAAAAATATTGTGTTGGGATTTTGATGGGCAGTGCATTGAATCTGTAGATTGCCTT